>OU426983.1:76511762-77111762 GCA_911387785.2 Aelia acuminata | reverse complement strand
CGATAACCGAATCGCAAGTTTTTCTCACTATAACGAAAAAAGTATTCATTGATTTGACTTTATTTAAAAACGAAAATGAGATTATTGGTGTTTTTGACTCTTCTCAAAATAAAAGTATATTATTTTTTTTTTTTTTATATCGCTGAACCTTCAATTACGCCTACAGCGATGTCATTTGTTTTTGTCTGGTCTCCAATATTTTTTTAGCTATATTTCGACATTTTTAAAAAAACATAAATATCAAAGGACCTTAATGTTTTATTAAAAAAACTTCAAAGGCCAAGTCAATATCCTTTGAAGATTATAGCGCATATTAAATTTTTTTATTAAAGCAGATTAATTTAAAATTTAATTTGCCTGGTGCAGTATTAGTTTAATAATAAGAATATTTTTATCTTATTCTATATGTGCTCAGTTTAAAGAGACTTTAAATTATATTGGTTATGGAATACGATCAAGGTGATGAAAGAAGTTAACAAAAATATCAATCGATTCATTCCATTCAAGAGTCATAAAATCTTCTTTAATTTTTTAAGAATGGAGTAAACACAGAACTAATTCTAACATTATTTCAAACACTAGTGTGGTGCGTTGCGCTTCCAACAATTAGACCTACATTACCCGCATGGCAGCAGTTTCCTAGGCTTTGTTTAACATGGACGCCATTATTAAGGAGGAGAGAATAAGACATGTTTCCTGTTAGTATATTATTTCCTTTTGCTGCGAACGTTGGTACATTCTTATCATTATAAAAATAATAATTTTTCAAAAAAATATTTCATCTCTCAGCATCAGAACAAAAAAAGAACTATATTTATTATATTTTTTTCCGCAGTATCCTTAATTATCAGTATTTTGACTCAAATGATGTCATAGATAATGAAAAATTTTATAATAAACTCATGATCGTTCAAAAAAAACAGGATGAAATTATAGAAAAGTTACTAACAGAAAACAACAATCTTCGAAATAAAATAAAAATTATGGAGGCAAAACTAAACCAAGCAGAGCAGGCCTACTTATCAGTCTGGCTCGAGCCTTCAATGCGATAGTATCGTCCACACGTTATTCAGTTATATTATTCTATTACAACTCCTTCTACCTACTGTTAACTATATAGTGAGTACTTATAGCCTTTTTAATTTTATTCTAAATTAAAACCTTCATTAAACGGTTCCAATTATTTAACCTATAGTGCGCAATTTATTTTAATATTAATAGAAAAATTACAGCCTAGCGACCGGCTGTTTGGAACTGCAAGAGATAAGAAGGCTCCAGTACCCACCACACCCGATCATTCACTCCCATCCCTACCACAACCGTCTACGTTAATCCAGTCGCTTCAAATACCTTAAAATGACACAGTGCCCGATCTGTAAAGCTGTCATTACGAGAGACGACAAACTTTCCCTCGCATGCGCGGGCTGCAGGATTTTATTTCATGGGAGATGCTGCAACTTAAGGGAACCCGATATCACACAATTAAAAAATAAAAACCTGTGGTATTGCAAAGGCTGCACGAACTCAAACGTTCGTACGAAAGTATCGCATTACCCCCAGCAAAAATACGGAAGAAAATATAATTGCAATTCTAACAGAAATCAGCAAAATATCCGATGAAATAAAAGATATAAAAAATTGTATGAGCACGCAAGGGGACATAATGTTCGATAACTCCGAAAGATTGAAATCAAGAGGGGATCGTTGAAAAAACAGGGCGAAATAATAGAAAATTTACTAACTAAAACAACAATCTTCGAAATAAAATAAAAATTCTGGAGGCAAAACTAAACCAAGCAGAGCAGGCCTAGCTCCCTAGAATTCAACTCCCTAGAAATATGGGGAATACCACAAATATCCGGTGAAACGCCCGAAGGCATTGTCTGCTCACCGCTGACGACCTCGACAGAGAAAAAGGACCCGAGAAGAGGACCCACGATCACCCGCGATTGTCGTGCGTTTTGTTCGACAGTCCGCCCGAGACGAGATGATTCGTCACCGGAAGGTGAAAAGGGACTTCACAACAAGGCACCTTGGCTGGGAGAACGAAGAAAGAATCTATGTCAGCGAGCAACAGACATCTCTACTGGTTGGCGAGACAGAAGAAAGGCGCGGGAAAAATAAAATACGTATGGTTTGCCAGGGGCAGGGTTCCCTGCCGGCGAGAGGATGGCTCCCCAGTGGTTATCATCACTAAGGAGGAAGACGTCGAGGTACTACAATGACACATCTGTGACTGTCACTCTAGAATTTGGACCTTTTTATCCTGCATTTCACCGATCTATACATATTGTTATCGTATTTATACATTTCTCTTGTTTTATTTGTTTTCTATTTCATTTTATCACCTAGGAAACACTTTCTTTTATTTAACAGTCATAGGCCCCAATCATTATCTCTTTATTTCATTCAGTCAATTTACTTTTAACGCTGCCACTAACATACATCTCTGTGCCTTTTCACTCCAAGCCCTAAACTCCATTCCCTATCACAGATCAATCCCTATCCGTCTAATCACATGAGTGACATCATATTATCTTGCCACGTTAATTCTCAATCCCTCCTAGCCCACTACGATGAGTTCCTAGACCACTTCCTCCACAACTTCTACCATATCATTGCCTTCTCGGAAACCTGGTTAAAACAAAATATCCCATCCTCCTCAATACCCATCCCCAACTACAGTCTCATCCGTCGTGATCGTGAGGACCGAACAGGAGGGGGAGTTGGTCTTTACGTTCATAATAGTCTCAGGGTAAAAATCCTCCTAGAATCCAGTTCTTCCGAAAGTCCTCATCCGGAATATATCCTCGTTGAAATCTCCTCTGATGCCTTTTCCCTCCTTTACATAATAGTTTACCGCCCTCCGCATGTCCAATTTGATTCTTCCTTTGAACCTTCCCTCTTTACCTATGCCCCGTTTTGCAGTAATGTAATCATCGCTGGTGATTTTAACATAAACATGCTCACTGATTCCCCTAACAAATCATAACTTATAGACCTCATCCATTCACTCGACCTACCAACCAACCCACCATACCCAGTTTACCAGCACCTGGTTAGACCTTCTCATAATCGACTCCTCTCACAGCTTACTGTCTTCTTCACAGCATCCAGTACCTTTTCTATCAAGCCATGACCTCATCGAAATCTCCTATAAAATTCCAGCACCTAAAGTCATTCCCCGAAAAATCTCCTGGCGAAACCTTGACTCATTAACTCCTGAAACGCTGAATCCTTTTTTCGACTCACTTTCCCAAACCCTGTATCCCATTTATGCGTCATCCTCCATAGATGAAATGGTGGAGTACCTTTCTAATCTTTATACTTTCCTCAATCAACATGCTCCCCTCAAGACCTCCACCTTTAGACGTCCTTCTGCACCCTGGATAAACCCCGACATCAGAGAGTTGATGAGAAAAAGAGATACTGCCAGAAGACTTTTCCGACGTACCCGTTCCCCTGAAGATAACTCCGACTTCAAGTCTCTACGGAACCTCACCCAATCTTCCATGGATGGAAAATCCTTAAAAAACTGTCTATAGTAAAATCCAAAGCCGCTTATTACCCCATCGATCCAGATGAATTAAATTCCTATTTCACCAATTCTCCATCTATTCATCAGCCCTCTTCATTATCGTTTACACACAAATTTTGTTTTTCTTTTATTGCTTTACGTTCAAATGGTTGGAAACCAGTCAACTTATATTCTTATCTCTTTTTTGCTGTTTGTTTTATTTCACGAGGCTTGCTTTTATTTTATTTTAGTTCTTTAATTTCTATACCAACTTTGTTCTAAACTAGCCTGACAAAGGACTCTGGATCTGTACATATATTGTTATTCTTAGGGGACAAGATGTCCCAGAATAAAAATTCTTTCTTTCTTTAAGATCCATTCGAACTCACTTATTCCATACTTTCTTCCTTCATTATTCCTGATATTGCTCAGTTGTAAGAAGAAATCCACCTTCTTATCAAGAAATATTAATAGAATGCTACCAATGGGTAAATTCTCTATTCTTGTCTAAAGGCGGGGAAGGGTGTTCAATAAATAAAGAAAAGTTTAGGAAAATAGACGAAGTACGAAAAAAAAGTATACTCATGAAACCTTCGTCATAACTTCTTATTAGTCGGTAAAAAAAAAAAAAAAACGTAAAAATAGCACACTTTATTTGCTTATGCTTATACATTAAGTTCATATGCAACTACGATACGAGATCTGAATATCTTAATAGGGGGCTCGAGATGAAAGGGGGTGGGTCAAAATGGGGGAGGGGAACTCTGTAAATTAATTTTGCAAATAAAGATAGATAAATCGTTTTTGATAGTTTCTATGCTTCTGAATAAAATCAGGTTCATTGCTCAAAAGTCATATCAGATTATAGCAGCGAAAACATACAAGTTCATAAATAATACCAGAGTACAAAAAAACACCGGAAGTCAAAATTTTTCACTATCGCAATACTTCCACTTACTATATATTTCATATATATAGGTAAGTGAAAGTAAAAATCAATGTGAAATGAGCAAATAGGATGGTTTGTTTATTTTTTTTGCAGGAATATTCACCCGCAAAATTTGACTTTTACTTGAAATCAATACTACTAAGAAGTAAAATATAGCTTTTTTGACAGTTTTATCTTCGCCAGATCGATGAGGCTATGAGCGTGGCGATGCCATCAGTAGATAAAAAGTTATCACTGGTTACATACTGGAAAATCACATTTTTCAATTAAAACAGTTCTATAAAGATAAATGTGGTACATTATTTGCTTTACATGTTTCTTTGATTATGTTTTTATTATTATGATTTGTATTTGCATAGATTTACATATATAAAATATATCCACATTTGTTATTTAACCAGTTTACATCCACCGCCTTAAACTATTATATTTGTTAATTTTCTAGTAAATTAGCTGATTTGATTCTTCTCATATTTGTTTTTAGATTTTTGAATTAGAATAACATACAATGGTATTTATTATACCCTAATCTGAAATGGAAATACAATCTTCTATTAATACTGATTATAAATGTCCATAAATAATTATTTTGTTAGCTGTGACATGATTGAAACTCAATATGTGGTTATACAATGACCTATTATAATTTTTGGCATGCTGAGTGCATGGTCATGGAAATTATCTCATTGAATTTATCACTCGACCTATTTACAGCAAAATCTGCAGACCTCCCCTCCCCCATTTTAAACTCGGTCAAAAAGTGGTCGTTTCTCATAAGCTTGGGTGGAATCAGCAAGTCTCGTATCATACTACTAATAAGAATTTAAAGTTAAAGTTTCATGAAGGTACTATTTTTTTTTCTTTAAATAGCCAATGTTGTTCCATTTTTCTTACTACTGTACACTACCCTGCTGAGTAGAAAGGCTGTAATTCTAAAATGGTATCGTTGGAAAATTTTCCATTAGAGGCTACATAGAAAAGAAGTAAAAAGTTTAAATGGAAAGCGTAAATTAAAATAATCTGTGTACCTCTTTTCTATGGATTAGTGAATTGAAAATTGTATAAGGAATCCAAAGATACCGTAACACGTTCACGCCGAATTGTACCACCGGTGGCTCACACGAGAATGCCGCCTCTGCCAAATAATTAGATCTTTAACACTTTGAATGCAGAAAAAGTATACCTGAGAGTCAGGCTCTCGTTTCAACACAATTTGAATATTTAATTCTCTGACAGGAGAACAGTTACTCGATTTCAGATGACATGGCAGCCAAAGTGTTAAAAAAGTAGAAATAAGTTCTACATAGCTGAAAATTGAAATAATGAAAATGTAACGAAAATTCATTTATTTTTATATTTATTTGTATTTATTTATATTTATATCCATATACTTATAGAGGTATAAACATTTATTTTTATTTTTTTTTATTTTTTTATTTTTTCTTCTTAGCCCCTACTTTGTTTTTGTTGTTCGTTGAATGGCAGGAACATGAGGACTTCTATATTCCTATAGAAAAAACTCTTTTACTGCACATGGTGCATTTTAAGAGTGTTTTGTGTCACTTGGTGTGATAGATCTGAGTCAGTCAGTCACGAATCTGTTTCTGGTGATGGGGCTCACCAGTTTTATTAAGTCAGTTGGGTTAAGTATCTGGGTTGAGTTAGCCTAATCTGAGGCTGTCGACATGAGTTTGCCACCTCTGTGGCCGTCCTGTTGGTGTGAGCGTTTGAAACAGTGGATTGGTGCAGTGCTTGAGGCTGTCAAAGAATTTGATGTGCCTCCGTCTAATAAATTCAGTGACTTTCGGAACGTCAAGAGTGGTATGCAGTAAGTCAATTTTCGATCTTTGTAATGCCGTGTGTTTCACAATACGTCTCAGTATACCGTTCTGAAACTGTTGAACCTTTTTTGCCGTGGACCTTGATATGTTTGCAAGCATCGGAGCTCCATGAAGAAGGGCCGGTCTTAAGACGCCTTTGTATATCAACAATTTGAGGCGGAGGGAAAGGTTTGGCGAAGTGAGCAGGTGGTTAAGCCTGTAGGACTTAGTCCTAACCGACCTAATCTTTTTTTCGCAATGGCGAGATAGTGTTAGGTGCCTGTCGAGTGTGACACCTAAGTACACTATGCTGTGCGCTGGCCTGTTCTCGCTACCCGCTACCCTGTAAACTTTGGGGAGGGGGCGCTTGTTCTTTTGAAAAGAGAAAATAATACAGTCGGTCTTCTTGGGATTAACTGAAATATTTAACCTTTCCAGTTTCCTGGTGATTTCCTCACAGGCCTCCTCTGCCTGCCGTAGAGCTCTCTCAGCGTTTATTGAGCTACTATATATAGCTATATCATCGGCGTATGCCGCTACAGTTGCTTTCTTGTACTTAGCGCCAACAGTTTCAGACGTGTAGACCGAGAACAGTATTGGGGATAGCACAGACCCTTGAGGGACTCCGCAGGTGAGTGCAACGGCATTGGATACAGCTTCGCCGACTCTCACACTTATCTCATTTATTTATTAATGAGAATTATAATTAACACCATATTACAAACATAACTAGTGGGATAGTATTTTCTATTGTTTAATTTATTATTGTTGGATTGCCAGTACTGCATAATGCCCTGGAATAGCTCCCGCCCGATAGAGCGAACAGCATTAAACAGTCCCGGCGTGAACGTGGTAATCTCACAATTTGCATGGCAGTGTACCAGTTTATTTTTGTTTATTCCAAATTTATCGAATATACATGGAACCTCTGATATAGTCTTTTAACAGCCTTTTTTTTTTCCTTTTTCTAAATTTTTTACTACTTAAGACTACGCCCAAAGAAAACTTTGCAATGAATGGAATCGGGACCGCAGGACAAACGAGGGGGAGGAAGAGAATGGGGAACTTATGAGGCAATAGCCTGAGAAAGTAAATCTCTAAGAACATTAAAGTAAGAGGGCTCCGAGATCAGTGTGGGGGGGGGGGTGTTCCTCCCATATAGCAAATATCGAGCCAGATCTAATTTCGGCTCCAGTTACAAACTGTCTGATTTGTCGGTTCTCTGTCAAATATCCGTTCCGGGCTCCGGCCCGAAATCCACTACGTAAGTTCCCCCAGCTGGAAAATTATATAGTGAGCCCTTCTGTGTCTAATCCCTTTCAGAAAGATTACGGTATCCTTTGATCATATTAAAAAGATAAAAAGGAAGAATTCTCTATAAGCGAAAATAAAGTGGTTATATATCTTTTGCTGCAGCATAAAGAGTGTTATGAGGTCCAAACTACAAAATAATTTTTAATTTTTGTTTAGTTTGTACTTACGTTAGTTAACTTTAACTTAAGTTAATTTTAGTTTAGGTTGAGCTTAACTTTTTGTTTTATTGTGACATGATATTTTATTTATAAATTGCTCAATACATGAGTAAGGTTTCCTTATTCCCTTTATTTATTTTTATAGAATCACAATTGTAATAAAAAAATTAAAAGTGGCTATAAGTAAACTGGGAATATTATTGTAAAACACATGTGTAGTAAATTGTTATTATTATTTTTTAAAGATAGGAATTTGTTTCAAAATAGAATTAAAGCCTAATAAGAAGATCCACGTAGTTTATAAATTAATGAAAAAATAAATTAATGTTGTGTAACTATTTTTAGTCCATGAATAACAAATCTCAATCTATTTTGATTGAAAATTATCTTCTTCTGTTTAAATATTTTACCCACATATGTGGTAATAATTATTATCTACTATATAAGCTTTGAATGTTAATTTATTATATATTTTTGGAATTTATTATCTATTCTTGATTTTTATTTTGTCCTCCCCCTCACGGTTTAGGCTATACGTGTTTTCCCGGGGCAGAAGAGCCGGGCTCGATTCCCGGCAGTGGCCATCATTAAAAATCATTTAAAAATAATAAAAGACTGATTTTAAACAAATAAGGTTAGAATTTTAATTCATTATCATGAAGCAGTTGTCAATTAAGAAATTGTATAAAGTTATTTTAAATGTTTATTGATTAAAATGTTTATTAATGTTCATTGATCATTAATGTAATAGGAAAGAATTTCTTTCAGATTCTAACAAAATCTAACACTAAACTAAAAAATAAGGTTTTTTCATATAAATAAAGGTAAGACCCTCACACCGACACTAAAATAAAAAAATAATCGTTTAAAGAATAAAAGTAAAAAAGCGATTTATGTTTTACATTAGAGATAATTCATTTTGTTTTGTAAAATTACGTTAATTATTTGTTAATGGAAAAATAATAGATAACTTCCAGACTATACGCTAGATGACTGAGGGAAAGAAAGAAGTCAACAAAAATATCAATCGAGTATATAATATTTTATAGCAATAATAAGGGTTCAAATAATTTTTATCGGCTTTACAATCGTCGATTCCACTGTCTGTCTTAAGAATCCCCATACTAACATATACCCAATAATAGTATCAAAAATAACAGACACACGGCGAATAAATTTGACTAATACTAGGGAAAATAAACTACGAGAATTCAAAACACTCAATTCGAAACAACAGACGAGAAGAAATTATATTAACAAGGTTTTGACATTAACAAATTATATCAACAATTGTACATACACTACTCACACATAATCATTTGCTGACTGGAAAACCAAGACCAACCTGTATACAGTGTAACATGCCTTTGAAAGTTAAACATTTACTGACTGACCGAAAACAGTTGCAAGGTACCGACCTTCCATACCATTTAGCGATCCTAATAAATGACGAAAACACATATATTTCAGAGATATTTAATTACTTAAAACATCCATTTAATATACGAACAGAACTAAACACACTTCACTTTATACAATTTTTATTATATTATTACCTTCGCATTGATTTACTTTTTTATCTTTTCATTTTTTGTATTATTATTTTGATATATTCCTTTTTTTCCCTCTACCTTTTTAAATCATTAGAAACTATACTAAACTGTTATTAGTAGTACATTCAAAATTAACATTGTAAGTCGGCAAACATCAAAATAATTATGGATTGCCTGTAACCATAAAAATAGATAAATAATTTTTACTTTCACTTACCTATATATGAAATATATAGTAAGTGGAATTATAGCGATCGTGAAAAATTTCGACTTCCGGTTTTCAACGGAAATACACTATATACACTAAACACTGGGGTCCCATGACTACAATTAACCAAGTCCCGCGAAATGGTCTGTGTGTGTGTGTGAACAGACTAGCTCAAAAACTATAAACCGTGCGAACCTGAAATTGGGTATTTAGTGTATGTATTTGCCCGCGATGTGACAGCAAAAATTTTTATCGAAAATGCTCAAAGGGAGGGGCTGTTTTTATTAATCTGAGTATTTGATCTATTTACATGCCCGAGATATGACTGTTAAAATTTCATCAAAATTGATCAACCGGAGGGGGGACTTTACTTAATAAATTTTGTAACATTTTCACGTGTTTTTTTTATTTACTCAAAAACGGTTCTAACAATTTCGATCAAACTGGGTATTTGATGTATGTATATGCCAAAGATGTGATAGCCAACATTTCATCAAAATTGATCAACCGGAGGGGGCACTTTATTTCATAACTTGTTTTCCAATTTATACCTTTCTTTCGACTATCTCAATAACGGCTTTGATGATTTTGATCAAATTCGCCATGTTTAATGAAAATAAGGTGTTCTTTAATATCAGGTAAGCTTTATCGTTATTATAATGTTCTGAGGGGGCTTAAATGGGGAAGGGGTCTTTTTTGTTTTCCTGTAAAGTACACTTGTTTTTGTTTATATGGAAAAATTAACTGTCTCTCATTACGCCTAAAAATAAGAAATGGCTAAATATGAGATATGATAAAAATAAAGAAAACATATAGGGGAGAAAAAAGAAAAATATTCAGTCAACTCATAAAAATCGTTGATCCCACGCATGCTGAGTAAGCCTTTAATGACAGACCATAGTTCATAATTAAAGCCGTTCTGTTAATTTGAGAAGTGGCAATTATCAAAGCACATCAATTTCTAATCTAAGTAAGTTGGTAAGTGAAAGTTGTGTGTTGCGTGCACCAGATTTTTATCTAATATTATTTATCATTAATTATTATTTATTATTAATAATTAAGGTCTAATGGTTGAAAGAGATACCTAACATTAGTGCATATAACAATGTTTGATTATTTTAGATATTAATTCATTCTTACAAAAAGAGAAACTGACTATTTCATGACTCTATACATTTATTACGATACTATAATACTCATTAAGACACTATAATATAGTTACACTATTAATATAGTATATATTTGAAAATAATTTTTTTTTATTTTTAATTGTTCAACTTCCAGATAATTCAAAACAGAGTACAATTACATTAATCGAATTAGAAAAAGATAGAGATTAAAAAAGAAATATCCTTCGATTGTATAATATGTCGTGATTGCTGGTTTACTAATTAATTAGCTAAGTTAAAACTTTCGTCCCTCGCGTTGAGATATATATGTATATATACATATACATGTATATGTATGTATATATACATACATATATATATACATATATATATATATATATATATATATATACATGTATATATACATATATATATATCATTGTTTAGACCAGAGTAAATTATTCTTAGGACATATAAGTATAAAAGAATTTGGAAAACCTGTAATGGTTTAGTAAGATATAAACCTGTTTGAATGATGGGCCTGTCAAATCGAATGATACCAACTTGTATACAAAAAAAAGAAAGTAAATTTATTGGTATTTTTTTTGTTTTTCAGTTGACTTAGAATCTGAAATTGTTAAATAGATTTACTTACCTGAATGAAGGGATTATTTCACGAGGCACTTCTCTCCTTATGCATAAAATACCTAAACCAGATCGATTTATCACACTTGCTGATTGTCAATGGTTTGTTGACATGAGCGAAACATTAGATTAGAACGCTACATTAATTATATAAATTTGTTTCTCCATGGCTTAGGCCTAATTTGATATTCATTTATTGTAGTATATAAAGAAACGACATCAATAAAGGCTAAGTATTAAAAATTTGATTATATGTTAATCATTTTTTTTTTCTTGATAAAACATCAGATAAAAAACCTTCGATCAATTTCGCTGGGTGGTTATTTAAAATCATGAAAGCATCTTAGACAAACTACGAAGGATAATAGCATATTGATTTTTTACGCTTTTAAAGCTATTATAAAGGTGTTTTAAGATAAATTCATCAAAACTTTTTCCATTTTAAGCTAAGTTTAAATAAAGGCTCTGAACTTGATACTGTAGACTCAGTTGATCTCCCCAGTGCAACGCCATGAATGTTGAGCGGAGTTGTAAACTTTTATAGCCAGTCAGGAACTGTGTAACCGCTTACAGTAATTAGGGATATGTTATGCGTTTTTGCTTTTTATTGTAATTTTAGCCTGTTCCTTAGGAAGAGAATGATTACAGGGAAAAAAGCATTTCCCGATCAAACGAATAAAACGACCTTTAGAACTATACTAATATTTTTTATTTATTTTTCCTGAAAAATCCCATTAATCTAAAATAAACTCAAAGTCAAAAGAAAACCTGAGAAAGAAGGGAGAAAATTTATATATTTCGCTTTTATCCGTTAAAAGCAAGGCGGATCCTAATGAAAGATAAGGACCATTTTTTTTCGACCCTTCTTATTATAAGCCAAAACAATAGAATTACGGCAAAGGCTAGTAGCGTGGGGGGGGGGGGGGGGGCTTTAAAAGTGAGTTAATTCTATTCTTTTCTAAATGTAATATCTCTAATGTAAAACATAAATCGCTTTTTTGCTTTTATTCTTTAAACGATTTTATTTAATTTCAGTGTGGGTGTGAGGGTCTTACCTTTATTTATATGAAAAAAAAAAAACTTATTTTTTAGTTTAGTGCTAGATTTTGTTAGAATCTGAAAGAAATTCTTTCCTATTACATTAATGATCAATGATAAACATTATAAATAATTTTAAAACCTTATTTGTTTGAAATTAGTCTTTTATTATTTTTAAATGATTGTCATATGATTTTTAATGATGTCCACTGCCAGGAATCGAGCCTGGCTCTTCTGGCCCGGGAAACCACGTATAGCCTAAACCGTAAGGGGGAGGACAAAATAAAATATAGAATAGATAATAAATTCCAAAAATATATAATAAATTAATAATAAAAATTTATATGGTAGATAATTATTACCACATATGTGGATAAAATATTTAATAAAAAGAAGATAATTTTCAATCAAAATAGATTGAGATTGTTATTCATGGATTAAAAATAGTTACACGCAATTAATTTTTTTTAAATTAATTTACAAACAACGTGGATCTTCTTATTAGGCTCTAATGGTATTTTGAAACAAATTCCTGCCTTTAAAAATAATAATAACAATTTACTACGGATATGTTTTACAATAGTCCCAGTTTACTTATAGCAACTTTTAATTTTTTTTTATTCCG
The DNA here is from genome assembly GCA_911387785.2 of Aelia acuminata. Lineage (NCBI taxonomy): Eukaryota > Metazoa > Arthropoda > Insecta > Hemiptera > Pentatomidae > Aelia > Aelia acuminata. Next base: position 77,098,826 of record OU426983.1, on the reverse strand, counting down.
AATTTAATTCTATAAAAATAAATAATGGTTATAAGGCAACGTTACTCATGTATTGAGCAATTTATAAATAAAATATCATTTCAGAATAAAACAAAAAGTTATTACGCAATTTCAAACTTTTTTCTCGGATGAAATCATTTCCAGTTAATCATTTCCATCCGGCTAATCATCGTGATTCAGCTGAAATTTTCAATTCTCCTCAGTGACGTATACCGATTATGTAAACCATGGGCCATGGCTGTTTATTTCGCCGAGAAAAATCGGAACGCCAAGGAAGAAAAGAAAACATATCAAAACAGACGGGAAAAAACAACGCTGTTGATTTGTTTTATGTTGTCTGTGGCGGAGTTGATGTTTGGGAGATAGTAGAAAAATACGGAACTCTATTCCTCACGGCATGTTTTATTCAGCGGTAGCACTTTCTCACCATTGCTCTTCCACTGAAGAGGCTAGGGCTGAAAATGCTCCGTTTATATAACTCTTATCGTTATTAAAAGTGGAGTTTAGTTTCAGCGTATATGTGTACATATGCATTTATATTTATTTTCAATAGAAAAAGTTTATATCGTGAATAATGTTGATGGAAAAAATAAGATTAACATTGGTTTGTTTTGAAAATAATTCTTTTATTTAAGGCCACATATTGTGTGTTGAATATTTTTTAACAATATTTACCCATTGATGAAAGTTATATAAGATAATATTGTTATTGTGTCAAAAAATATTTATTAAACAGAAATATACAAATATCAATGCCAACGAATTAATACAACTCAAATACTCGAGCAGGTTACAAAAATGATAACGTTAAAGCACACCAATCATATGACTTGAGCTTCACAGTCAAGGCAGGGACTAAGACTAACTGGCCCAGTCACTCGCTCCTCTTATATAGTCGTAGAAGGAACATTCTAGAAGGTTCTGGATGTTCTTATTTGATTATAGATTTAACGTTACAATATAATAAAAGATATACATTCCAGAAGGTTCGGGACTAATGTAAGATTAACATTAGTTTGTTTTGAAAATAATTCTTTTATTTAAGGCCACATATTGTGTGTTGAATATTTTTAAACAATATTTACCCATTGATGAAAGTTTTATAAGATAATATTGTAACACTTACTTGTATGGGTCAACAAATATTTATTAAACAAAAATATACAAATATCAATGCCAACGAATTAATACAACTCAAATACTCGAGCAGGTTAAGACTAACTGGCCCAGTCTCTCGCTCCTTATATATAGTCGTAGAAGGAACATTCTAGAAGGTTCGGGGTCCTCCTGGAGGGTTCCAGGTCTCCGTCAAAAAGATCTAGGCCCGTCCACGTGCTCCAACGGTTTGTTCCCACCAATAGTCGTTCCAACAAACCGTTTGGTTGTTCTTATCATGTTCTTGTTTGATTATCTATTTAACGTTACAATATAATAAAAGATAGGAAAAAATGGAATAAAAATAATGTCAATAAATTGTATAAAAGTACATAGGTGTTAACAAAGGTCTAGGAGAAAAAATAATTTACATTTGAATAGTACGGTGAAGGAGAATACAAATTAAGTTGTTGGAGCATAGCTTATATACTTAATAAATAATTGAAATATTAGAAAGAAACTAGAAAAATCTGATAATATTTTTTTAAAATGTTTATTATTATTTTATAATTTTTGTTTTTATCATTATTATTAAATTATTTTAAATGCTAAATCGACTTTACAACTGTAATCAGTAGTTTAAAACATTATAAACAATACATTACGTAATGTTATATAACAAGAATAACGATATGTGATATAACTAAAGCTCGGAATTCCGTGCAGTAAAAATTTGAAAACGTGCAATACAAACTTAAAAACGTGCAAAACCGTGCAATAAAAACTTTAAAACGTGCAAAAACATGCGAAAAAAAATTTATTGCTTGAAAATCATGAAGTAAATTATTTATGTGAACAGTATAAGCTACTTGTGAAACAGATAAGTAGCGGAGAGTAAATTAAAGTAAAAACTTTTATTTTTAAAATATTGGTTTTAATATAGATTTTGGAAAAATAATGATTTTTTTATTAGTCAAGAAAAATTAATGGAGTACATTAGAAATGTAACTACACTTCATTATTTTTTTTAATCAAAATTTATAACTAAATACATTTCTAAATTTCATTCTGTAAAACAGTGCCTCCTGTCACTTAAACTTTCTTACAATTTAGAAAAAAATAACTCAACTTCTACAATCGTTAGAAGACAATATTTATAGCGACTCAGCAACTTGGGATCTTGGGGAAAAAATCAGAACATAAAATATTTACTTAAAATAGTAACAAGATGTGAAATAAAGAGTAAAACACTCGCATGTGAGCTGTAATTTTATTGGAAAAAGGGAGATCTTATAAAGGAAAGATAATACTCAAATTATGGAATCACTAGATGCAATATCCGGTGCATAGGCTTATTTTTAAATCACTATGATGACACGCACTACCCTTCGCATCGTTCTGTGGTTAGAAAATAATTAGATACTTACTTGTGCTGCAGTGGACATTAATTTGTGATTTCCTCTCACATCCAATATTTTTATCACAAGATTTGCAAAACACTACACTACCATCCCTTTTGAGTCAGGATATTTTTCAATCCATCCCGCAATTTTCGAAGATACACCTCCATTTTTTGGCATTTTAAGTAACAATATACTCGACAGAAGCGAGATTGATAGTGATAAAACGATGAGATTAAGCAAAAAAATGTAAACATCCAGGAACTACTGAAACCTTAGTTCTTGGAAATTGGAGGTTTGTGTTTACTTACATTTCCCAAGTTCCCTTTATTTTTTTCCTATGTTACCTTTCCGTTATTTTTTTATTCCTATTCTTAATTCACATTTATTTTTCCAGTAATTTTTTTATATGTGTATTTGAGAAAAAAAAAATATCAAATGATGCAATTTCTTGCAATAAAACTTCAAAACGTGCAATTTCGTGCAGTAAACCCCAAAACGTGAAATTTCGTGCAGTAAACCCCAAAACGTGCAATTTCGTGCAATATAAAACTTCATTAAAACATCCCATTAGGCTTGATTCGGATAAGTAACTTGAATTCGCTTTGTTCTGACTTACCAATAAAAAGATGCAATTGCACGGGAATCTGAGCTCTAGATATAACGATGACAGAAGATTTTTTACCTTCTTTAAATTGATGTAACAAGCGTTAGTTACGATTATAGCAGACACACAATCAAGGTGATATGGAAGACTAACAAGACACTGGATGAAAGATCTATCTCTTTTTCATTGAACCTAAGAAAGGGCATCTGCTGGATAATGTCCTTTCCCATCCTGATATGTCCAAAAATAACTCATTTGCTGGTTGTCATTAACTGTTTTACTGGTGTAAATATATAATTAAAAACAAAGATAAGTGGTTTATTTTGGGACTTCTTAGTTAATCATGGTTAAAGGAAGATCTATAAGTCCCACTTAGTTTCTTTAACAACGCATATATTTCAGCGAGCCATCTTCAATTTGGCAATTATTCGTCACATTTAATGTGTTCGTCAACAACATACAGCTATGGAGTATGGAGGGCTAACCTAAAAATCGCCACAGTTTGTAGAATGAGCTAGACCTACCCATTATTATATATACATGTATGTTGTTAACTATCACGTATGTTGTTAAATGTGACGAATAATTGCCAAACTAAAGATGGCTCGCTGAAATATATGCGTTTTTAAATGTGGGACTTATTGATCTTTCTTTAACCATAATTATATAATTAAAGACAAAAAATATATAAGAAGAGATATTAAATACTAATGAAAATATAGGCTTCAATTTTGATTTTCGATTATACTACGTTTAGTATTTTTCAAAGGTATTGCTTTTAATTTTACTTTTATATCAGTACCAGCAATCAATTTTTCTCAACAATTTAATAGTGACATATAATATCGACATTCATCCTTATAATGTTTAAAAAGATAAAATTCACTACGGAATAACGCAGCAAAGATATATGTTGGCGATCGCAAGTGTTACTAGGTGCATATTTAATATAAATCTAGGAAGACAAAGTAATCATTATACTGTTAACATTAACTGCGGAGATACTAAAGAAAAGAAAGAGAGAGATAAGGAATAGAATGGTACACGAGGAGTGGTAGAGATAGTGGTAGGTGAGACATAAAAAAAAAGAGGCGAAGATAATAAAAAAGAAGAAGTAGGGGATAAAGTACAGGTTGCAGGGAATAAATGGCAACCCTTGTCCTATTTAGAGACAGTATCTACGAAGTAGGAAAAAAAAAGAAGCAAAATTGCTTGCCGGAGTTCTCTGAAGGTTCTTCGGGGTCAATTCAGGTGTAATCTTTTTGCGAATTATGTTGAAAAATAAGTACCCTTTTTAGAGTAAATAGATTAAATCAATTGTTCAATTTTAGCGGCTAATATTTAAATGTAGGTTTATAATTTTTAAAATATCTTTAATACAGTTTTTAAGTTACTTTCCTGGGCATGTAGTCAAGTGTTCTTTTCATAGATCGAGATACAAGAGGGATTATTTTAATCAAAGGTGGAAATGATGTATTCTCAACGAGTTAAATCTCTCTGTATCATTCATTGTATCGTGAAGGGTTTTCCTGTGTTCAGCCATTGTACTCGTACCATTGAGAACAGAATAGGAATGGTAAACGGTATTTAATTCATTTAATATCAATTTAGTTCTCCGAACCCCCATACATTAAGCAATGGCAAGTAGGGTAGCTCAGTGGTGAGACATTGAACTCCGATCCCGGGCTATATATTTTCTAATCAGCTGCGGATCCTCCCTGGGGCCGAGATCTACTCCAGAGTTACACCCTGCCTCTGTAAAGTGAGTACACAGAATAGCTAGTATTGAAAAGAATAGAGGTGGTTGAGCGTTGTTAGATTTAAACAAATCCAAATATCATGTATACTATATTTTGAATTTCGATTTTCCCCGGTCAATATATCCGCCCTCCTTCCAAGGGTTACCTCATCCGCGTCCAAGCGATTCCGTAGCTAGCCCCTCTTCTTAACGTTAACTTAAGACGCACCAATGGGGGCACGAGGGACTCAGCCTACAGCCAGGAACTTGAGAGGACGACAAATTACCAGCTGACTATAGAGCTTTTTTTCTTTAATTAATTATAAAAAATTTATTATTTATCCTTGAATAAGTTCTTTATATACATACAAATTTTATATATTATTTCGTAATTTAAAAAATCTGGAGCGATGCGCTCAACAAACAACTTTCACTTACCAACATGCTTAGAATAGAAATTGACTTAGTTTGTTCAGTGCCATTTCTTAAAGCCACGCATTTTTCCACATTCATTTACTTATTTTTGTTTGTATTTGCTCTTTACAGTACACTATTTTTTTTTAATTATTAAATATAAGTTTTTACTTGCGATAATTCGGCAATGCAAGTATTATACTCCAAGTCGTCTGATTTTATAATTCTCTATGTAGTTGTTGAAAACTCGATTTAGTTACCATGAGACAAATAATTTCCATTAAATGAACAGAACGGCTTTAATTATAAACAATGGTCTATCATTGAAGGCGTACCGCGTATGCGTGGACTCACTGTTGTATGAGTTGACGGAATATTTTTCTTTTTTTCTCCTGTTTACTTGATTTTTTTCATATTTCATATTTAGCCATTTCTTATTTTTATGCGAAACGAGAGACAGATAATTTCTCCATACATAAAAAAACCAAGGTACTTTATAGGAAAAAAAAAGGTCCCTTCCCCATTTAAGCTCACTCAGAACAATTTAGTAATATAAAGCTTACCTGATATGAAAGAAGACTTGATTTTCATTAAACATGACGAATTTTATCAAAATCATTAGATCCTTTTTTGAGAAAATCGAAAAAAACGTAAAGATTAGACAAAAAGAAGTTATGAAATAAAGTGCCCCCTCCGTTTAGTAACAAGTAGTAGCAATAAAAAGTAAATTAAATAAAAGTAGTAGCAATTTTGATGACATTTTTGGTGTCCCATCGGGGGTCTAAACGTACACCAAATATTCAATTACAGGTTCGTACTTTTCTTAGATTATGAGCTAGTCTTTTCACACACACACAGACCTTATTTACTTGGGACTTGGGAAGTCGAAATTTTTCACGATCGCAATACTTTCCCTTACTATAATATATCTTATATATTGGTAAGTGAAAGTAAAAAAAATTTTAATCTAATGTCAAAAGATAAAACTATAATATATCACTAAATGGACCGTTTTAGTGCAATTACGGGAATTCCGATAACCTTTGCAGAGCTAGCTTATCCTACAATCGTGTTTAGGATTGCAATCGCTGCTGCAGCTGACCTAGTAATTTAGTAATTGGTCTCTGATGCTCATTGCAAGGCTCCGGTTGTACTTTATTTCTGAAAATGGGGAAATCAATACAACACCAATCTGTCTTTTGAAAGTGTATGATAAGGTTTTTGTTTGATTTATGATTAATATTATTTCAAACTCCTTCTTTTTTCCTTATCATAGACGATTTTCCATAACTATTAAAGAAGAAAAAAGATCAAATCTGATGATTGGGTATATTTTCGAAGCTTTAACATAATTTGATACACAAACCAAGGAATACTAACTATATAAACCATTGGCAGATTATTATACTTAATATAGTTATTTATTATACAAGTGACGAAAGTAGATCATTTTACAACTCGAGTGAAACGTTTACCCACACGAGCGAAGCGAGTGTGGTAATTTCACGAGAGTTGTAAATTCTACTTTTTTCACGAGTGTAATATTAAATTTTTTCTGTAATCGTGTAATACATGATCAGATCTAACAAGAATATGAACAAAATTAGGATGTTGTGAAGATTATGGTATTTTGTTGGTAGGTTATAAGCATGGTTGTGAAAAGTTATAAGCATAGTTATAAACAAGTGCAGGTTATAAACAAGGAAGGTAATTATTATTATATTTAAATTTTAAAATATATTGATTATTTCCACCAATAATTCATTCACATTTCAATTTATTTTGTTAAAATAAATTCTTACAATGTTAAGAAACATTTACTTAAAAGCATTTAATTTCCAACTTCAAATTATTTTTTAATTTATACTTATTACTAATTAAGAAGGCAATTCACTTTCTTCACTTGTGAAGAAAATAATCACTTTCTTCACTCTATTGCAAAATGTTTCACTTTCTTCACTCATTTCAGTTTAGTAATGTTACCATTATTCAACGATTACAGAAAAAAATCTTTTTTATAAAGCATCATTGTTGGGGTTACCATGTTATTGTAAATAAACATTTATTGCTAATGGACAGAGTCGAACAATGTAAGTAATCAATGTTATGTAGTAATCTACTGTTTTATTTAAACTTTTTTTACATTCACACCTTTCTAACAAGAAAAAGACAGCCAGTGAATCTGTGGGCAGGACCACATATCTACATACATAGTATTTTGCGCAAAAATAGCAAATTTTTGTAACTGTATAAACAACAAAGCTGTACAAACATAATAGCCTTCACTAAGACAGGAAGGAAATCAGGTAGGAGCAGAGTAAAGGGAAAAAAAATTAAAAGCTTATCCCTTTCCTAAAAGGAACTTTTCGTGAGACTTTCGGAATGAGAGTTCCCCTTGAGAGGCATCTGGTTCCAGTTTCGCGGAACGATTCCGAAAATAACTGGAAGCTTCCTGGAAGACCTTGTTGTCAATATTGGTAATGTAGCGAGCGATATTGGCTGGAAACATGATTCTGTACTCTTTTTGGATTGGTCTGAATGTTATTCATTAGTGGGCATTTATTACTATTTAAATTAATAAATGAATTCACTATTCGTAGGTTCAGATCTTTTTAATTAAATTCAATATTTAATGCAAAGCTGAATGTGAGGATAGTTCTAATCTTAACCTACAACTATATTATATATTATATTATTTTTGTAAATTAAAGAGTAAAATAAAGGTTTAACTGTGAAAGAAAATTGTAAATCGTTAGTAAGCTGGTCAAGTGCTCTATACGTAAGAAACCAAATGTACATATCTTATGTCCGTTAAGGATTGATTTAGTATGCTGTGTCAATTAGCAACCCGATAAAGGAGGACAGTATTAATTTTTTATTAAATAAAGTATTTCTCTATAAATAACCTAGCCAATTCAAAAAGGTAGCAATCGATAAAGTTTCTAACTCTATCAGATAATCAGAAAACTTTTAGCTAATATAATGATAATTTTGGGAATTACACTTCATGTAGTAACTAGGGTATCAGCTTATAATACTAAAGGTGACGGGTTAGGATCCCGTCAGGGGGCCTTAGTATGTCTGGAAGTGAAAAAATCCTTGGCTATGACATTCTAAAAAATAGAAGTTCTAAGCCTGTGCGATGTCAGGTACTCGTTGTAGCTCATTATCCTAATTATACCTGGGTAGGCATAATGTAGGACTCTCATTCTAGCATCGTCCGATTTGCCTTGGCACCATAAAAGGAAATTAGACAAAACAATATAATACTTACGACCAACAATAAACCTCCATAACAATGAAATCAAGTTATAGTGACAAAACTTTTGCGCTTAGTTCCCCAATTTTTATAACATTACTCACATATCACCATTGTTACTCTTTGGTATAATTGTTGGTAAAAAATTCTTTGGGTCTTTTCACCTCCTACGGAAGGAACATCCAGCCCATTCATAAGCGGAAGACTGAAGCAAGATCGAAAGCTACATTAGGAATATTAAAGGAAGAAAAGTCTGCGATCCTGGGCAATGTCTTCGGGGGTGGGTGTGGGTCATTAGTTGGATAACTTTCCGCCTGACTTTTTTGACGAGGCCAATCACTTTTTCGATACTAGTCCCTACCTCCATTTTACTTGAGATCTAATTTTTTAATAGTCTTAAATATAAATTCATATAAAAAGTATTTATTTATTTTTTACTTCTGAGCTTTTTGATATTAAAATTAATGATGTCATGATTCCAGTAAAAAGTCACCACTAAGCATCATTGAGGAAGTGAAATAGAACGATAATTTTTACTACAAATAGTTTACAGATTCCTAAAAATGTGCAAAAAAAAAAAAAAAAATGTCAAGAAAAATGTTAGTGGAACGCGTTAATACCCTCTAATGGTTGTAAAATCGGGAAGAATACTTATATTTAAAAGTTTTTTTCCTGGCCATAAACATAAAACACATGACAGCTCACTAACTGAAAACGAGTTCGACACTAGGGTAGACGAGGGAATCCAAAACCTTTCAGGAAAACAAAAAAAAAACTATAAAAATATTAATGGCAAGGAACCCCCCAAAAAAGTAGTGAAAAACCTCGTTATCAACATTATGTACATATATATTCCAACTTAATTTCTACATATATATTTTTAACTTAATTTATACTATTTTTATTAGATTTATTTTATCACTTATCTTAAAATATTATTTTTGAAGTTTTTCTAGCTTTTTGTATTTTCTTTCTGATGAATGAAATTTTAAGATAAATTATAATTTATATTTAAAAATATTTTTAAAAAAATATATTAACTTTATTTTAAATTTTTCAATGGTAATCAGAATCTTTAAGACCCTTAAGAGAAGGTATCCAGAAAAATAATATTATTAATGCAATACTATATGACTACCTAGTTAATTCTGTTCTTCTCCATGACTAAAACTGTTATATTATTTTCATATCAGTAAGTTGCTAAATCGGAAAGATAAAAGTTGCTGAACAAGGAATATATAGACGTTTTAAAATATATGTTTACCCTATACATCAATCGCCAGATAGAAACCATGATATTGAATTTAAAGTCAACAAATGAACTGTAGATATAATACATATTAAATTAGAAATAAGACGAAAATTTTGTTAAGAGCTTTTATGATAATCGTAAATATTTAAAAATAAAAGTTATAAAAACATCGGTAAATTAAGAGTCCACACAAAGAAAAAATTATTCCTGGTAAGAGAAAATTATATAATTAAGGCGAGCATAGTTGATTGTATCTGCATAACCGATCAGTATTGCGGGTAGTGTAGTCCATTTAAATGAAGGGGCTGGTAGTCAGTTTGCTCCGAAACAACTATAATTCCTATAACTGATCTCCGATTCTTCAAGTAGAAGAAGTAAAAATAACTGACCCAATTTTACATATTTAATTTTTTTCACACATTATTGTTACAAATCATCTCTTAGAGTACATTAACATTATAATGTTTAAAACTTCAGTGTTCTGTTGTTTAGCAAGCCTCTAAGGAATTGAACAAGATTTAATGTACAGTAGAACCCCCTTTATCCGGGGTAATGATGGGTATGGGGTTCCACGGATAATCAAAAACCCCGGATAATCGAACTACAACATTTTATTTACTTAGTTTGATTGAAAAGAAGGTTAATTAAAAAAAAAAGCTGTGCAGAAAATCACTTTTATGAACGAACAAAAGTAACAAACGAATTCCTTCAGCGCGTTTTTGCATGACCACTGATAGACAATTTCATCTACTTCTTTTAATGTACAGTTCTTCATTGTTTTCCGAAGACACAATGTTTGGGCCGTCGACGATACGAAGTCGGACATGTCTTTTTTCTTCTTCAAAATATCAAGAACAGTTTGATCGCCGATAGCTAATTCAGTGGACAACGTTTTAACCCTTTCACTTTTTTTTAATCGGTTTATAATGGTTAGCACGTTTGGTGCGGTATCGGTCCCCGGGGTCTTCTTAACAGCCGATTTTTACATGAAAATATCCGAAAGTCCGAACACTTCAAATACTCAATTTAGTCGATTTTTAATGAGATTATTGAATTTTAGTGCAGAAAATGTTGCTAACAGCTGAAATTCTGTTGTTTTTCAGAATCGGACTCCGAGGTCCGATTTTCGAATGGCGTAAATCCTGTATCGGCCTGTCCTGCGCCTATTATGTCTAGTTCCAATCCTTACCAAGAGATAATGCCCTTGAGATGCTCATTTAATTCCCTTTTAATCAAAAGATAACGCTTTCGACAAAGTATTCCCATCGGACCCCGACGTCCGATATCGTCTGTGGCTCATCCTAGCATTCGGACCCCGGGGACCGATACCGTCCAATTCCTTACAGTATAACCCTAAAATACGCCGTTTTGTAGTCAAACAGGCCAGGGTAGGAGTTTCCTAGAAAGACTTGAAAACAATATCTTTCCTAGAATATGAATTGGAGTAATAGTTACCAGAAACATCTCATCATACGATACCAGCTGGCCGTATTTTTTCATTTATTATTTTATTTCGTAATGTCTAAGAACAATAGGTAATTAACCATAGTAAATTCATTAAAATATTTACGTTTTCATTTTTTAAAATAAATATTATAAATACAAAATAAATGGCAAAAAATTAAAAACAGCTTAAAAAAAATAAATAAATAAAAAATTGGCTCCTCGGAACTCCGTTAAATTGGAAACGCGGTTAGCACCGGACAATGGGGGTCCTACTGTATAATAAAACTTAATTGTATATGTATATATATATAATTTATCTATTTACATAAATTATATATAAATAGATAAATATTAAGTGTTTATATACTGATGTATAATCACTACAGGGCTAGGGACGATACTGTTCCTTAAATCTTCAATAATAGATTTTTTTTTTTTTTTTTTTTTTTTTTTTTTTTTTTTTTTTTTTTTTTTTTTTTTTTTTTTTTTACACTGCATGCGGGATAGCCTCAAAGGGCATTGACGCGTTCCCCCTGACACCCCATGACAACTCGAAGTTAGTAAGTTTAAATCACGACCGTCGGAGGTTTTTTCACAACTCAGCATTAATTCCCCACTCTAACCCCTGTCCCGAGAAAAATACTGTAGAGCAGTAAAGAGAAAAAAAATTAAAATAAACCGTTTGCTGGATCGAAGTAAACCTAACTTAATGAAATGACTTTTCACACTATCTGCTCCATCAAACAAGAATATATAATCTCTTCAAAGGAGTGGTGAGCTAAGAACGTAAGAATGAAAGTAATTATTATTCTATATACACAATAATGCAATGCATTTTGTAAAAACTAACTTAAGAGTATTTCAAATACCTTAAAAAATATAGTAAGCCAAGTACCGATACAACTGAAGTATCGGCTGTAAAGTATCTTTGATGTATGTTTGAGAGGACGCTATTCCTTTGGCAGTTCTATGGCTGTTTAGTGAAAATTTAGTGTATCCATGAAATATGCAACAGCTAAATGACTCTTTTCGTTCCGATACGTTTGATCTGTGTTTTATAAAGGCCAATGATATTCAAACTCATTGTGATTTTCACGAACCTGTTCAAGATTCCATGTATAGTTGATCATTTAGTTTTCCTCTGAAGGTACTGTCACAATTTTGTTTAGCGCTACAATAGATGTTTCTGAACTTAATATCGACACCATGAATGGTTGTTATCGTTAAAGCTAGATGTAAAAAACTTTGAACATTGAAAAATAATTTTACTAGACCATTTTTTAAATTTTTTATCTATAATTTAATTATTTTATCGTAGTTTTAGTTTATTTTTTTTATATATTTTATTTGGGCCTAGGCTGGGACTTAAAATTAATTCCTGGTTAGCCACCAAGCAATCCCCTTCCCCAAATCTTGCACATTTTTTTCGTATTTATACAGAGAAAAGTGGAATCTTAGTCTAAACAGTATACTTCTTGTCAGGCTTTACGAACTTACCAAAAAGCATAAAAATAATTTGAAATAAGACATTTTAGAATTATTTCCATTCTAATTCACTATGCTAATGCTATTCTTCTATACACCTAAAATATCAGTACACGATAAATCAATCAAGCAATCACTTATGGAAAGGCGATTTAGCTTGAACTTGGAAGAGTATCTGTAATTTATTTTTTATTTAAAATAAGATTTGTTTTTATAGAGTCAAAATCAAGATTAAGAAAAGAAAAATATGAGAAAATGTTTTTTTTTTACAATGTGCTTTTGCAATTGGAGGAATAAAACAATGTTCTCTTATTATATATGCATACTTAGAGAGTGAGGTTGGCAATGTCGAAGGGGGAAAAAAAAAAGGTCGGCAATACAGGGTTAAAGAGATATTTTATCTTTGCTCATTTTTCTGTTACTGCGTAAGCTATCTATAAACTTAAATCTTACAAGTACGTTAATAACTTACCACCAAAAAGCAAGCAACAATTTTTTAAATAGTGTTATATGCAAGGAACATTATTACAGAGTTTCCTATTTACTCAATAACATATATTTTAAATATTTTTAACTTGGGGATTTCTCGGACTCTTACCATGATTTGAAGCGAAATGAAACTCAAAGAAAAACAGATGGATCTCATTCTTATATAATGAGTGTACAGTTCCAAATACAAGTGATGGTATCTAATGCTGTTTTTCACTATCATAAGTAAAATCATGAAATAACTAAATGGCATATTACTTGCTTATTTAAATTTTTACATCTTCATGGATTAATTAAAAAACAATGGCTTGCTATGCTAATTGAAAACCACAAAAATTGTGTTCGAAAATTTGGGGTGCGAGGGAGAATTTATTGGGAGGTTGAGAGAGTAGCACCGAGGTCCTAAGGAGGGTGCCATGCAGACTTGGAGCTTTAGCTTCAGTAATTGGCTGGCGATAGGCTGGTCAATCAACTTGCTACCTTCGTAAATTGGTTTCTGTTTATAACAGAGCTTCTCATTTGTCTATTAACATCCATTAGGTAGGGGCTATTGGTCCTCAATCGGTAACAGCAATAGGGATGAATTACTTACTAGTATTCTCGCTCGTGCTGAAGATCAATTTATCACCAATGATGCTAGGATTGAAATTACTTGCGCAGTTCTGTCCTATTAGAAAGATTGTTAGTGTTGGTATGTGTATTTAAAAAAAAAATTAGGTCCTACATTGGATATTTAAATAAGAATGGGCAAAGTGAAGAAATTTCCGATCGCTGTCGGAGGGTGAAATTCAAGTATGAGATAGTTGTGTACGGAAATGTTGTTTTGAGTTTAAAAAGGACCCCTGGTGCCCGACTTGAAAACTCGAATGACATCCAAAACTACCAGATTTTCATAAAATTTTGATTTCTAGCCCTCTACCAATGTAGTAAATTACTCTGTGTAATTGATTGGAATATGCAAAAATCGAACTGATGGTCAGGTAAAGTCAATGTACATGTCGATAAGTTTTATTTAAATCATTTTTTTATTATTTTTGAGAACATTGAAATAAGTCTAAAAAATATATTTATTTATTTATGCCCCTCTTCCTTGCCTCGCAACTGGTATACGAGTTCTGTAGGACGATGGATTGTATATGTCTTTATCAGGTTTGTGGATCATGTTAATGATTAACCATCGCGACGGAATCTCAATGTTCTTAGTAGACACTTGCAAGTTGTCAGGAACACTTAGAGCCTTTCTTAGCATCTGCTTAGGAGCTTCTGTCGTATTCAGGTCATAACCAGTGGCTTTTCTTTTGGGAAATTGTTTTATTTATAGAGCAACCTGAGAAGGAGTCAATGAAGGTGGTGAAAGCTAGAGTGGAATTTTCCAAATATTGCCTTATTCTGTGTCTTTGTTCAAGTCCGGAAATGGGTAAAAAAAAATGGAAAAAGAGATCAGATTTATCCTCTCGATTTATCGATGCCTTAACAACATATGGTATACTTCTTCCACAAGGTTCCATCGACAGAAGAAAGGCCAGTGATGAACGCATCATGGTTTGTTACTGTTCAGTCTGTTTAATATTTGTCTGAGGATCGTCTGCCTTCGTAGTTTAAATGTTCGTTTTAACGTTGGACATTTTATTATCATTCTCATTTATCATTCACATTATTATCATTTTAACGGTTCCCATGTACAATATTCTGTCGGAGGTTAGTTCGAGATACTGTACTGTGTGTGTTTGAGGAATTTGGATACTTTTTAAACATTGAAAATTTAAATTTACTAAGAATGTTTTGAGCTGAAAAGAACATTAAAAAATGTAACGGTTAAAAAATAAATACAAGAGGCAATATATAATATTGTAAGTAAAAAATATTAAAATGTTTGTCTCAAGCAATGTTTGTTAGTAAAATAAAGAACGTATTCATTGAACTATTAGAAAGCAATCAAATTAAAAACTAATATTTTTCATTGCATTTTAATTTTATGTATGCATACATAAATAATTCCTGGAGAACTTGTGAAATAAACAGAAATTTATCCTTTTTAACATTTTATAAATCCAAGGTATCTCTGGACAGAAATGATAATGAGAAAGTGACTGCGGAAAAAATATTTGCTAATCAGAATGGGATTTTCGCCTTAAAGTGTTGCTTTATCAGGGCAGTAGCTAACAAAAATTCTACATGACTTTTAGACTCTGCAAGATAAAATCTTCCTGGAGCGTTTTACATTTCCCATATTTGCCAATTTTCCTTATCTTTTCCTAATTCTGGGATAACAGGAGTCGGGTGGCAATAAGAGCCGAATTCAGATAGCACTTTCACTTTCTCGAACGCTCCCATAAAGAGACAAATAAATAAAATAAGGAGATATTTCCAATTTAATTCCGCAAGCACGGGTAGTTCGGTTACAACCTAAAGACAGGCTAGTGACTTTATATATTGGGTAGATAAAGGTCTATCTCGGAAGGCCGGTTCCCCCAACCCTCTTCCAACCTAAGCGCATTACCATAGGATTTCGCCCTTCCCAGATTTACAATGTGATTCTCGATTCGGAATAATGGTATTCTCGAAATAATTTTATATTATTTGGTGAATAAGATCAAAGTAAAAATTAACAACTGACTACGTTATTTAACACAAAAAATGGGTAAGCCCCATCACTCTATGTTAATAATTTTAAGAAAATGTAAACAACAAAACATTATAAAACCCACCAGACAGTCTTAAAATGTAACAGCGTTACAGTAAAAGACTTTTAAAATATTCTATAAACTGTCAGCACATAGTTCAATGTACTATTGGGATTGAAAAAAAAAAAAAAAAAAAAAAAAAAAAAAAAAAAAAAAAAAAAAACTGACTACTAGAAACCAATGCAAATCACAATCAGTGCAACACTACCATAACAAACAAATTAATACTTTATTTTTTATCTTGAAACCACTGCGAAATGGGAAACCGACGTATTTTTAAGATATAACCTACATTTATGATATTTATTAATATTTGTTTTAGCTAATTTGCGATCTTTAGAAAATTTAAATGCTAAAGTAATAGATTTGAAAACTTTTTTGTTTGAAAACTAACGCAAGAACTTTTTCCTTTTTTTTCCTTCAAACTTAAATGTCAGCAATATTATCATTATTTCAATTTAATGATTCCGAAGAAGGATAATACCGCGACCATGAAAAAGTGAAGAAAATGAATAAGTTTATATATATATATATATATATATATATAAACCATCATAAATACAGCTTTACTATACTGTGCCCAGGTATGGGGTCTGCGTTATATGAACCTACTTGAAAATGTAAACATTAATTTCTATAAAAGAACATTTTCATTATGCAGAACCACCCCCGCTTTTTTAATCCGTCTGGAAACGGGGACTGTTCATATTGGGTATTATGTTCTAAAATACACGCTCAATTGGTTTGTCAAAATTTTAGAAATGGAGGATACCAGATACCCTAAAATATGTTATGAAATGCTACAAAGAAAGGTGTGCCCATCTGACCCCTCACAGTCCAAGTATAATTGGTGCTCTCAGCTGAAACAGCTCCTTGACACTATTGATGAGGGTTATTGGATATTCGAAAAAAATTCTGCCAAGATTAAAGCTAATATGAAAAGGATTTTAAAAAAGTAATAATAATAATAATAATAATACTTTATTGTTAGCTATTTACAAAATTTACAAAAGGATTAAAAAATAAAGTATACATGGCAATGGCAATAGCCGTCTGCCAGAGTTCACTGAAAGTATAAAGTGTACAAGCTCAGGTAAACAATAATAAAATACAATTATGCAATTACAATAAAGAAAATAAAACGTAGAAATTAATTAACTTATGAGTTACTTTTAACATATTAAATAACGTACAACAAAGATAGAAAGAAAATAATTAAAGAGGGATAATTATACTCTGAGGAACAATAAATTAAAAAAAAAATATACAAAGAAAAAGACAAATAAAAGAAAAAATCTTAGATTCAATATACCATATTAAAAATAAAGTAAAGAATAGAACTTATAAAGTTAAATATCAGAAATCCAGGAGTACCTAGCCCTCCAAGCGTGACGAGCAAAACGGATCAAGGGACGAGGATGAGAGAGACCAGTCAGAAAAGAAATTATCTCATCCCTTGTGAGAGAGCGCTTGTTAAAATAAAGTAAACGAAACTCAGCCAATAGAGGACACTCTCCCAAGAAGTGATACAAATCTTCACGAGAACTGCAATTGCAGAGAGAACATCTTGACTGATCGGGATCATTTTCAAACCAAGGACGATAATTCAAATAAAGAAGCTCTCCCCTCAATTTAAGCAGCCATTTCACCTCCAAAAAATTCAAATCTTTGGAGAGAGAAGCAGTAACGCGGTTTTTATAATCCGAGATTAAAACTTTGTATAAAAGAAAGTGGTCTGATACAATCGCGCGGTTAAAGCTCTTTTCGTAGTAATCCTCTTTTATTTTGGAAAATAAGGCCGAAAATTGTTGGCTCCATAAACCCACGTCATCACTAGAGAATGGTAAAGAAAAAGAGCGGAATAGAGACTGCCAATTGTTAAACCAGAATAATTTCTTGTTTATTGTTTGTTGGGACACTATCTTTGGGAGCCTATGTTCCCAAAAGAGAAAGAACTTTCATAATATACTTCACATGGAGGCGAAGGGTGTAAATCATAAGAGGTTCCAAAGAGGTCTCCAGAGCCAAGATATAATTGGGAGTGGAAGAAGGCAAACTAAACAGTTTTCTTACAAAAAATCTCTGAAATTTCTCCAAGACTTCATAAGACTGAAACCACCACACTTGGGCACCATAAGATACAACGGCACGTGACACACTGTTGAATACTTGAAATTTGGCCGTTAATGGGACGTTTTTGTTCATTATAAAGTTTGACCATAGTCTGTTAAGACCTAGTTTAGCCACGTCTACTTTATCTTTCAAATGTGGGAAAAAGCTTAAGCGCGGTGTTAAAGTAACACTGAGATATTTGAAACGATTTACCGTTTCAATTTGTTTTCCTTTATAGAACCACCTTTCTGAAGAGGCCAATCTTCCACCATTCCGAAAGATCATTATTTTAGATTTTTCCAGGTTTACCGTCAAATTCCACTGCTTACAGTAACCCTCAAGAATATTAATATTCCTTTGAAGAGCTGTAGGATTATTGGCTATCAGAACGATATCATCGGCGTATAGCAGAATCTTAACTTTCAGACTTCCTATCATTATTCCTCCCTCTAAGTATGACACAAGATCATCCAGAAAGAGGGCAAACAGGATTGGACTGAGTAGACACCCCTGTCTTACACCGGAGCCAACACGGAAGAACTCGGAGTTATGGTCTAAACCTCGAACTGAGGAGCAAGCAAAAGAATACAACTTTTTCAAAATAAGAATAAACCGAGAGGAGACACCAAGGTTGAATAACTTTAAGAATAGAGACTGGTGATCAATGGAATCAAACGCAGATCTAAAATCGACGAAGAAGCAAAATAACTTCCCACCCTTCGTTGATAATTCTAGGTGAATTAAACTTGTCAGTACAAATATGTTATCAACTGCGGAATAACCGCGCCTAAATCCAGTCTGAAACTCACTCAATAAATTATTTAATGAAACAAAATCCTCCAGGCGACGAAGAAGCAAGGAAGTAAATATTTTGGCTATAGTGTCCATGCAAGAAATACCTCTATAATTTGAAACTATATTAGGGTCTCCATGTTTGTAAAGAGGAAAAATTATAGATTTACTAAAGGATAGTGGAAGATCGCCAATCTCGAAAATATAATTAAAAAAGGAGAGGATATTATCTAAGAAGAGAGGAGTAGCATGTTTATAAAATTCATAAACTAGTTTGTCCGGACCAGGGGCTTTATTGTTTTTAAGGGTTGATATAGTAGCATGTAGTTCATCCAGAGTAAAAGGGGAGTCCAGAATAGCAGAGAAAATAAACGGGTCAGCGTAAGAGGGAGAGCAAAGTACGGAAGGATTGAGAAGGTTTTTAAAATGTGAAACTAAGGCATCCAATGAGATATCATTTCCAAGAATGAAGGTCCTTTTACGAAATCGATTCACCAAACTCCAAAATTGCTTAGAATCATAAGCAGCCTTAAATTTTTCAGAAAAGGAAGAAAAATATTCAGCTTTTTGATTTTTACAAATATTTACAAAATCTTTTTTAGCAGTGATGTAAGCTTCCTTTGCAAATCTAGAATTTGTTTTTCTAAATAAATTAAGGAGGCAAAAAGATCTTTTCCTAGCCTTCAGACAACGGTAATCGAACCATGGATTCTTTTGGAATTTTTTTATGAATGATGGGCTCTTGGAGGCTAAAGGAGAGTATGCCTTTTTAATACAGTTGACTAACACATCGGCATAGTTCTGAGGATTTTCTGGAAATTGAGGGATACTGGCAATTATTTTATCAAGGTTAGCCTTATATAGTTCCTTGCTAGAGTCATTCAAATAAAGCTGAGGAAGCAATGGCATGGAGACACAATTAATTTCTGAAAGAAGACTGAAAGTGATGGAGAGGGGGAGGTGGTCGGAAAAAGTCTCTTCTAAAACTGCGAATCGATGGACAAAAGGTATATAATCAAAGGGAATGCAACAGAGATCATTGACAGAGGAACCCATAGGACCAACGAAGGTAAATTCACCCTCTGTATCTGGAAAAAACGGCCATTTAAAATTATAAGATCGTTTTCATTGCAAAAGTCTATAATATTTGAACCACGAGAATTTAGAACTAAGTCTTTTGATTTTCTGGTTAAAGAACAATTTGGATTGTTAATTATTAAATCATCAGGAATCACCTGGGCTGAACCGACTCTAACATTGAAATCACCGACCAAAACTATCTTTTTTCTAGGGCAGGATGCATAAAATTCAGAGAGAGCTTTAAAGTCTGTCTCCCAACTCTTACTATTCAAATAAACCGGAAGAAAGTAAAGCTCGAGTTCATTTTGCCTTAGACATATTAAAGACAGGTCGCGGTAATAGACAGGACCTCGCAAGAACGCCTAACCCCTATCAATTTACCACCGCTCGCCCGTCCACGCCCGGATCGCCGGGTAGCCGGCTCCCAGACCAAGTGAAACTCTGAAAAGTAATTTACATAATTACAAAAATCGTCTTTTATTACAAATGTTTCAATTAAAACAAAAACATCAAATTTTCTCAAAAAATTAAGAAACAAATTAGGACAGTTTTCAATTTTTGATTTTAAACCTGAAATATTATAAGAAACCAATGAAATAGTATTGACGGAAGAACCTGGAGATGTACTCAAAGATTTCTTCAGGCAGACGGCAGCAAGATCTCAGGACGGGATTGAAGCGCTTGAGGAGTGGGCATTAGATAACCTTCCATCGAGATGCAGACCAGATTGATGAACAACTTTAGAAAAATAGTCTTTAGGTAGAGAGCCAGAGTGTAAAGCAGCAACAAAAGCGGAGAGGTTAGCACCAACTAATTCGTTTAGCTTATTAATGCCATTTTCACTCGAAAACCTCAAACCTTCCTCATTGGACCAGAAAAATTTATGTTCTAGAACAAAAAGATAATTTGTTCTAACCTGCACATTAAGACGATTATTAAGCCTTAATATTTCACGTCTTAACAGGAGCAACTTAATTCTTTTTCTTCGAGTGCTTTCTGGAAGATCTTGGTGAATAACATAACCTGTGCCTTTTAGTAGTTTAGTGGAAGTGAGAATTTGCCTTTTATCTTGCGGGCGAGAGAAAGAGACTAGAAGAGGTCGCTTAACGTTACTCTCATGACCCAAAGGAAAAAAATTTAAGTTTTCCGGAAGAAGATCGACCTTAAGAATCTCCCTGCAAAAGTCAGTCAGAAAAGAAGTACAGCCACCAGATGAAGGTACATTAAAACCTTTAAAAATTAAATTGTTTCGACGAGAGGAAATTTCTAATTCTTCAATTCGATATTCTGAATTGCGATATAAGGCTTTTAAAGAATTAATTTCAGCCTTAAGGGCAGTGTTTTCTTCTCTAAGGGAAGTAATCTCATTTCTAAGTGACTGAATATCTTCTTTCGTAGCAAGAGGGGCCAGTTTTTTATCTAACAATGCGGATACGACATCCAAAGAGACTAGTTGAGGTGTAGAAGAAACCGTTTCCGTGGTCATTTTTTTTGATTTCTGAGATAAATCGCCGGGTGAACTTCTCTGTCGTTTATTAGGCGTAGACTGTTCTGACATAAATAAATTCAATTGAGAGAAAAACAGTAAGAGCTAAGTTCCAGCAGTATTTATGTAGCATTAAAATTTCAACTAATTAAGTTAAATATTAATAAAGGAGCCTATTAATAAACAAACGATACAATAATAATAATAATAATAATAATAAAAATGATTATAAACAGAGCAGTTTGCGATATCAATACGCTCTAAAGGATTACCAAATGGAGCTTCCCCCACCACACTCCCAGGCTGCCTCACTGACAGAATTATAACATTCAATATTAATTAATATCTAGCAAACCTGTCGGTAGAAGTTCCTGAAAATTTAACACATTAAACTTTTCACATTTAACTCATAGGAAAATGTCACTTGCCAAAAGTCAAAGGTCTACGTTCAAAATTAACTAAAAACTTAAAATGGTTAATACAGAGCGATGTTTACGGCACAAGACTTAACAGCGAACTCAAAAAAGTACGAACTATACTTAATTGAAGAAGACAAGAAGCAGTTGGAGATGTCCAGATATATTGACCACTTAGGCCTCTTTTACAATCGTTCCGGAATTCCCCAATATTTGTTGATGCCAACTAACTTTAAATATATCTTTATATATATTCAGATGATTCTCTCTGGGAAATATATAATTAAAGTATCGGTAAATAACAGGATTGTTAGATTTAACCCACAAACGGAATGTAAAATGTGCAATTATAAGGCCAACGAAACACTCCACCACATACTATTTGATTGTCCAATATATTCCCATATTAGAAGGTTTCAGGTATGATAATAAGCTTGATTTATTTAGACCGCAAAGTGTAAATGAAATGAGAATTATGTACAATTTCATGGCAAATATATCAAATTACAGGGATATGGTTGTGTAAAATAGTTTTTCTCAGTAATGTAATGGATTCTTTTATTTTTTAATTTTTAGGTTTATGACTTTAAAGTTTAGTTATGATAATATTTTAATATTTTAGCTCATTTTAACTCATTATCCTATAAGAAATTTTTAATGTTTTATTGAAATTTCAATGTTTTAATTTGTATTTTTATATTTTGTATTATTTATTATTTTTATAGTGTTTTGTATGTATGTGCTGTTATAGTTGTTTGGAAGTGTAAAAGAATTGTAATGTAAAATGTTAAATATGCTTCAAGTCCATTTGTACAGGGTTCTTCCCTAAAAAACAAATTATGATTAAATAAAAAAAAAATAAAAATATATATATATATATATATATATATATATATATATATATATATCTGATTTTAAAAATGTTAGTATAGTGTTACGACATGATTTATAGAGGAGATCACAGAGCTTTAAACTTTAGATGACTTTCAATTAATATTCACTGATAGTGTAGAATAAAAAAAAAACTGAATTTTAATAAGAAAGGTGAAAAAAAAGGAATTTATTCTTAGAGTTACTATTTATTCGATGTTCTTCCCTAATAGACTTGACTTAAATTTTTTATACCACATTAAAGCAATAATTAAATAACCAAGAAATAAGCAAATCATTCCTTAGTGAATACGATGCCAACAATACATACATACTAAGACATATTTCAACCACTCACCAAAACGTCTAAAATGTGATCGAGAGCACTGGATGCTCCAAGACGGGCGAAACAGCAACAAAGGGTGCTACCCACAAACCAATTGTGGCTACAGAAGATGACCAACTCTAAAACGATTGGAAGTAGCAAGGAATCGAAGAAAATATTACGCAAAAAATTATACAACTGCAGCATCCTCCTTCAGGTACTTATTAACTTGTATCACAAACAGAAGCCGCCTCTAAGACAAATAACTACAAGACAACCATCCGTTAAACAACAGAATTCTTAAAAAAAAAAGAAAGGGCATTTATTATTTGGCCAACGCCTTTCATTGAAAATAATGTTTTATCAGATAAACTCCTATGCATTGATTAGTAGCTGAAATACCTAATCCAGATTTTTTTTTTTTCGTCTCCTTAATAATTTTCAAAGGTTGTATAAGCATTATGTTTTGGCATGCCCACATTTCTGAGAGTACCATCAAAATGCTGATTAGAAGCTGGTGAGATATAACCATGCCTTTCATGCCAAATTTATCCTATTTTCCCAAACTTCACTAATTTCATTTCAAATAAGATAGGCGTGGATATAGAAATAAAGTAAAAAAAAAAAAAAAAAAAAAAATCTGCGATGCATACATTTTCCAAAAAAAAAATATTAGTATCCTGGAAATAGAATATTATCATACTCTATTTATTGGTAAATATATATAGAAAAAAGCATCGACTATTTTTAGTAATTTCTCATAATTTAATCTAATCATCCTCAGTTAATCGAAAGATGCAAGAATAACATAAAATATTTCAATGCTTCTAACAAATAATGATACATACTTTAGATGATGAATCACAGTAATAAATTTCAAAGTTGTTAGCGGTTTGTGACGAGGTGAATTTGTTCTTGTCAAACTTGAGCTGCTAAGTTCCTAGCTTCATATACTCATCAAGCTAATTAGAGAAGGCATTAATAAAATCTATTTGTTTAGTAATGACACTTGAGGCGACATTTTATAAGAGACTATATCAATTTCAGTCTTTAGTTTAAATTCCTTTTCCTGAGTTAATGTACCACTCCAAGTTACTTGCATCAACCTTCATTCAGAACAGATTACATGGAACAACGTAGAAGGAAGACTCGAGCTGGAAAGGTACGCTAGAGTATCTCAATGTTGATATACCCCGCTCCTTGTACACATACCTGCTACTCCAGGTCCCTTTACTGTGTGCTTACTATGTGCACAGCTGATGAGTTCGTGTTCCATAATCCGGAATAAGTCACGTCTGAAGCAAGTGTGTCGGCGAACTATAGAGGATTAGTCAGGGTTCTCGAGAGCCTCAAAATGAGATGAATTCAACGCAGCTATTTAAACAGCCAGGATATTTGATTATTCGACTAAAAGAATTAAAGCTCTATATTTAAGATTAATTTTGTATAACATCTATTAATAAAGACTATATAAAATCGATTCTTCGCTTTTAGTTATCTATCAAGGTATAATTAATAATTAATTAACAATTATTAAGATATTATGTTCAAAATACTACTGTTAAATTTTTGGGGTATTATTAGAATAGGAGGTAGTTATATTATTTAAGAGAAAACATATATATATCAAAAAAAAAAATTCTAAGAGTCAATTTGCTCAAAGCTGGCAGCTGACATTTTAAATAGGAAAAACGTGCCGTACAAAAACTATTAAGTACAGCATTAAAAACACTTGCTACAGCTATCACGAAAGACTGTGAGGAACATCATCGCCATTTTAGTTTTATTTCCGTTTTAATAAACGTTAGAAGAAAGGTTTCTTTTTCTATTTGATTTTTTTACATTAATAACGATTAAATGAAACAATTGAATATTTTTTTTTACATATTATAATACGCATTTGTAATCAAAACTTGACACTCTGTAATCGCAATTTGACTTCTATGCTAAGCAAACAAGGCATAGAGAATGATATTAAATAAAAAAAACAAAAAACATATAGCATAATGTGCTTGGTTTGAAACATAAAAATAATACAGTCAATGAACTCGCATAGTTACTACTAAATAAATAAATGATCGTTTTCACTTAAGGATTCGGGATTTGTGAAGAGCTAAAAAGTTAATTTAATTTCAGTTTCAGAATCAGGCTAGGGTCTAGGATATTATAAGAACGTGAAGATTCTTTATATATTAATTTTTCATAAAATAATAAATAATTCTTTAAGTTATATATAGGGATTATCAAGACTACCAATATACCAGTAAGCAACGAAATATTAACCGCTACTTATGCAAACGATACTACAACTCTCACAGAATACCTTGAACCTACATATGGTTACAACGTTTACTCACTTAAAGTAAAAGGTCAGGAAATAAGGTATAATTAGAATTAATCATGAAAAAATACTTGCCAACAAATTTATACCAAAAATGCTAATTACACAAACATTGCCATGTCTTGGATTAAACTGCGGCACCAGTATCACACGAGGCCCACACGTCCAAGTTAAAAGGAAGGACTCTTAAAACCCATTCAATCTAATTTACTCAGTTTCTTTATAGATTCTTAACAGTGGACTGATATAAGAACTTACTTTATAAATACACACCCTTACGTAAACTAAATACATAAAGCGCTTAAAACAACTTTCAGTCAAAAATATTAAAACTCGTTTTTAAAAACACTCTATCAAAGAGGTCTCTCATCCAACTCTTTTTTCTTAACCTCCTTAAAGGTATGTCAGTCGTGGCCAAAGCGTTAATTAGTCTGTTGTTATGACCGTCCAATTTCAAGTGAAATTCAAAATAATGAGTTTGTAAGTGTTGATAAATAGTGGAATTGTTTTCAATCAGATAAAATACAGGGAAACTGCTCCTTTTTTTATCAACCGAAATCTCTAAAAAATGCTTGAAATCCCATCCAAATCCCCTCCCTCCCATCCCATCCAAATGCTTTGCAGGAAAAGGGATGTAAGATAAGATAAGTGATCTCTTTCTAAAGGCTTGACGGTTCGAAAGATATCCAAATCACTTGATGCATTCACTGCTTTCTGATATTAATCAAGAAGTGTTATCATGAAACAATCTATCTTGATATGATTGAACTTTTAGTATTAATTAGTAGGATTAGTGCTGATTAACACCGGCCAATAAGATGCTGAAATTCAGCATGTGTGAAGGTAACAGTGAAAAAGATGAAATACTAGGCTCAGGTAAGGAAAATACCCAGCAAAAGTTTCCCCGACGATTCAATGTGTTTCTTATGTTTTAAATCTTGTCCCTTACGATAATTATGATTATTGACTATCTGAACTGGTGGGGGGTGGTGGAGGTATTAATTCAAAGTGTTTATTTGTTTGGTTTTCAGGGGTAAATTCGCAGGTTATCAACACCTTGAGTCTTTCCGTAAGAGAGGCTCAAGAAAATATGGATATCGATAAATAAGATAAATAAATTTTTGAATTTTAAAATTATTTAATTACTCAATTAATTTAAAAATTAGCCCACATGTCAAAATGAAAAAAAAAGACCCTCAACATACGTTTAAAAATACTTTACTCTCTTTTTTCCAAATCTTCCAGATTGTTAATTAAGTCCGTTTGGAAATACTCACAGATTTTTGGTTCAGCTAAAAGTCCCAAAGACGCTCTAAATTACAAATCTTTATGACTAATTACGGACGCTCCCAGGTATGTAAGTGACCAAATTCTGCATGCAGACTTACAACAACCGACTATCCAACAACAAATAAGAATTCTTTACTCACGTTTTTTGTTAAATTGGAAGGACATAATAACAGATTAATTAACGACATGGCTGTAAGAAGGCGGCTAAAAAAGAGCTGGATGAGAGACCTCATCTCCTGATTTAGCGTCTTTCTTTTCCTCATGCACAAAATGCCTTACATATCATTGCGTTGCAGCTATCGCGTTCTTTGGTTGTCGCACCGAGGCGAATCAATGTTTGAAGAGAAAAAAAAATTAATAAGATTATTAACAGAGATATTATTTTTTTTTAATTAAAATTTATTAGTTAAAATTATAACTATTATAATTATTTTAAAAAACTAATAGATAAACCTTTTGGCAAAATGAAAAGAAAACAACATAAGTCTTCAAAGATGATATTTTTATGAAACAATGAAGAAGATATCAAAATAGCCTCCCGTTCTAGTTGAGGGGGGGGGATGGGAAGACGATTTATCAAAGGGTGGGAATGGACAGAATGGTGGAGAGGAGATAGGCGCGTATAACCCGGTTTCAATTATATTGATTTCAACAAACCTGAGACCATTAGTTAATGGATAAGCACTATTCCTTGCTTGTTATGATATTTTCCCTCAATAAATAGGGCAATCAACCCCCCCCTTTTAATTTTCTTTATTGAGTCGTTTCTTTTGTCAATCGACTTTGAGATCCACTTAGGCCTCCGATCTCGCTAATTCACTATTTCTAATCAATTTAAGAATATTTTTCAAAACTAGGACAGGACCATCTCAACAAATCAATGGCAGGCGAACTATGAAAATTATGCCTCATCAGTTTAGATAAATAAACGCCAAGATTTTCGCGCTGAAAAAAAAAAATGGCCTATTGAGCCGCCAGATTGAACGCTTATGAACTTGCCTTATGCTATCCATCAAGTCAACAGAAGTGTTAGTAATTTAAAAATTTGTTATATATTGCTATATAATATTACTCAACGAATGGAAACGTCAGACATATGGAAAGAAGTATCCAGCAGCACTTCTCTTGTCTTGAATGTTTCAATTAAAATGACACTTTAAGTGAGGAAATCTCTGATTATTTTCGTATCACGGCGTTTGGAAGCCTTAACTCTTATTAAAAAGGGTTTAGAGATAGGTCAGACTAAAGTTTTATTATTCACTCACCAGTGGGCTAAGTCAAAACTATTTTGTTTGAACATTTTATTTTGTTCATAAGTATATACATTAAGCTGTACAGATATTTATAAGGTGGTACGTCCATATGGGCGTAAGCAAGTGCAGGCAATTAGTTTCTGCTTCAGTTTCAGTTTAAAAGATTTTAAAATAAAATTGGATAAAGAAGTTTGGATCTCTTGTTTCATTTTAACATTCGGACTCCATGACATCCTTTTGTCGAGGGAAACATTATTCAACACCGTCTGAGGGTTTGATCGTTGTCAATTTCAACTGTAGTGCAGGCATATTTTCTATATGTTAATGCTATGTGTGTCTATTCATGATCTGTCTAATCTTTGATTTTTGATAGCAGTAGTTTAATTGATGTAAGTGTATCATTTTTAGGTTAATGATATTTTGAAAGAACTGCTGTGTCGTCATTGTTAGTTACAGTCAATGTTCCATTGCTGAAAGGTCGCCGTCGTGATTAGATGCATTGATATATCTCAGAAAAGAAAAGACACGTGAAGTGTATGATGTTAAACCATACTGGTTTAAGAAAGAACGAATATGTATTTATTTTTTGCCGTTTGAACATATATTTTGTTCTAATGTTTTAGATAAAGTAGGTTGAGTCGTTTTTTATAGAACTTTTCGTTTTATTTTAAGATGCGGGCTTATCTCCTGCAACAGTCAAAGTATGACTGAGATAGTGTAGATTATCAGATTGGGAAATTCGATTATTTTTCATATAATTGGAGGGCAAGTATTTTTTCGAAGAGTAAAAGTTATTTTGGGGTTTTTAGTGATTTTAGAGGCGATTAGGGATTTTTAGAGTCAATTTTTTTAATGTTTAAACCTGTCGGGTGTGGATCCATGTGGGTTAGTTCCTCTGGATCCATATATTTAGTGAGAATAAGTCGTCAGCTTAAGTATTAATCACTTTTCCATTGCTTTCTTCCTTTGCTTGGTTATAGGTATGTAGAATTTAGAGTAGAGAAACCAAATTTGAACCTTGAGGCCATCTCACCATGATCGCACTAACTGAAGTTCCTTTTGGACTGAGAAAAATCTGTCGACTAGATATGAATGAAATTTGAGATAGTAGCGTACGGTAATATGATCATGAGTTCACGCTGGCGTGTAACTCCGGTCGCGTCGAAAACTTCAGTCAATCACAAAACTTTCCACGATGATGTATAACGAGATAGGATAGTATTCTTTATTTTATTACTGTCGGACTGTCAATATTGCATAATGCCCTTGAATTATTCCCGTCCGATAGAGCGAAAATCATTAAGCTCAGCCGCCAATGGGCGAGGAGCATGAATTACAGTCCCGGCGTGAACGTGTTAAAGATAAAACCCTGATGCAACTCCGAAATATAGGCAGCTTAGGGACCTGGGTTTGAGAAGCTTCCCTCAGTTTTACCAAATATTATCACATAATACTCAAGTTACTTTTGATATATTATTTTTCCATGTGCTGCTGAAACCTAGTAACTCTGGGTTATTGATGCCCTGGAAGTTCTGGCTAGGAAATTTTAAAGAAAACGTGGATAAATTTATACATAAAAGGAAGTTGTAAAAGTATATACCATACAAAAATTGTGGAGAATAGGTATGTCTATAATTCAATATAGTTTTTTTTTTTAAAGGCACTGAAAATAGGCATAGTTCTCTAACTTTTTTTTTGATTCGACTGAAATTTATTGGTGACTACGTTTCCAAACTTGGCAAGTACTTAGGATAGATTAGTTACAAACGGAAGGAAGATGCCACCACAGCCGCTAGGAGAGTTGCAGCTGAATCGGGAAGTATTCAAAATGTGATTACGAGGAATTGCGGGTAGTTAGCACTCGGGCCTGTTAAATTCCATTTGAACTGCTAAACGGGTCTGGGCCGACTGTGGAGGAGTTAGTGTAACAGTTTAACTCTTGGATCAGGTGATCTGCGATAATGACCAGGAGCAGAGTTAGAGGGCAAGGATAAGCTCTACATAAA
The DNA here is from genome assembly GCA_911387785.2 of Aelia acuminata. Taxonomy (NCBI): domain Eukaryota; kingdom Metazoa; phylum Arthropoda; class Insecta; order Hemiptera; family Pentatomidae; genus Aelia; species Aelia acuminata. Next base: position 77,068,986 of record OU426983.1, on the reverse strand, counting down.
ATTGGACCTGATCTCAGGCTCTAATCCCTTACTATAAACTAGTGGGGAAAACTGCTTCCCCGTATTCCCAGCCTTAATATTCTAATCGATTTAATTTACAGGTTAAACCTTGCCTTATTTTATTTAAAAAAACACTTCTATTACAAAGATGGTACTCACTTTAAAAAATTAAATTAAATTATGGCAAATCACAAATAACTTCTACACTTAGAAGAGATGCGTGTCCAAAATGTCAAAATCAAAAGATAAATTCTTTACGAAAACTGAAAATATTCTACTCTCTATTTTCCAAATCATCAAAATAGAGAACTAAATAAGGATGATACCTAATTAAACTCATATGGGTATACAACTCTCATATATTCGGCACTGCAAAAACTACGCACTTACAAAAGTTACAATTTTTTCAGTCCGAAATCTTAAGACTGATAACAGGCGCTCCCTGGTCTATAAGTAACAAAACTCTTACAAAAAACTATCGAACAACACATACTCACTCTTTATTCAAGCTTTTAAGTCACATTGCAGGAACATATTAGCAGACAAATAAAGACATGGTCGCGGCTGACATGCCAGTTAAAAGACGGCTAAAAAGAAGCTGGATCAGAGACCTCTCCTGAATCCGTCCAGCGCTTTTCCTTTCTCATGACTAAAATGCCTGTCGCTGTCGCTGATTGCTGACAGGTGTGATTAGACGTATGAAGAGAAAATAAATCTCGAACATTGTTATATCGTAAATCAATTATTATAATGTATTGACATGCCAATGAAATATTTTATCTTTGAAAAACACTTGCTAAAGTAGTGTTCTTATTTTCGAAGTAACTTGGTAACAAAAAGGTTCGAAGTAACTAGCGAACAATAGAATCAGTCTAAATTAATCCAGTGTGTTATACGAATAAGGTTTTCTGGATACAGGATGTAAAATAGATGACATGGAGTATTAAATATTAAATTTAACGGTTAATAAGTAAATTTTATGACGAAATATTTTCCCTCATTGATGAAATACTGATCTCAAGTCATTCAGATTTTCTCATCTGTCATGGAAGCCAAAGTCCTATGTACGTGAAATATACTGACCGCACAAAGCAATAAGTATTTCCAAAGCAATGATGGCTAAGTTTCTATACATTATCTTTATTATCATAAATATACAAAATATGTAAGGATATTATCATAATAAGACGTTTTAAGAATCTTAAAACATTAAAATGATAACAGCTAATTTCAGCGAAGATGGGGTAAAATACTGTTTGATCTATCAATTTACTGAGAACTTCTTTCAATTTTCACTAAATTAAGGAATTCAGAATATAAGTACCTTGGCTTAAGAATGTTCCATCTGAAATTTTTTTAGATTTTTTTGATAAAAAAAAAAACATCTTTTCCATACTGATTGTGCCCGTGGCAATATTTTAACTTAAATTAAAGATAAATATTTTTGTTTTAACAATACCCATAACATAAACCAAGGCCATTTATAGAAATAATACCAGAATTAACGCACAGAAATTTCATTAATTTTAAAAATTGAAAAAATATATTAACAAAAAAAAAAAACCCTGGTTTATGTCAGACTTCAGGCAAACTTGTTAAATATTAGTAAGGAAGCTGATATTGGAGTTAGCCTCAAATGATGATTGGTTGTATTGGCTTAGCAGTTCATTTAATTAAAGGGTTGGTGTCAATTACAGTTTATTGTTAAATAGACTTTTTTAATTATTCCTGAATGTTGAAATAAAATAAATAAATCTCTTTATTACACATACAAATTTTGGTGGATAGAAAAAGTGTATTAAAAATAATAAAACTTTAAACTTATTTTCAAATTCAATTGCTTAATAGAAATAATTATAAGATAAAATCAATAACTATAAAATTAATTATAAGTACTAATTCCGGAATGATAGATAGTCAGGAATTTAAGTTCAAAAAAATTATTTTTATTATAAAAACGAACATTTTGACCCAATAAAATGGGTCTTCATCAGAGTTAAAATGAAAGAAAAAAAAATATGAATAAAATATAAGGCATCTGGAAGTACAGAGAGAACTTGTAGAAAACTCATATGTTACTCATGCATTTTTTTTTAATTTTAGCTCTAAAGAAGATTCATTTGCTTGGATCGAAGAGTACTGTTGAAATGAAGAAAATGTTTTGTTGACTGCAATTCTTGACTATTAATATTCCCAGAAGAATCTTTAAAAAAACAAAAACAAAGTCGACCATCATGATCTCCTATGCAAGTAATAAGTTTAGACGAAAATTAAAACTAATAACAGAGCATTAAAAAGACAATTAGTGAAGAAGAGGGCAATACTTCTTAGAGTGAAGGGTCGGAAACCCTTTAGGAATAGGGGCCTCGAGGGATAGCATAATTTCAAGCCGGTCCCTTATTTATTTCTATTTGTTCCCATAAATAAGGGCGAATGAGAACAAACTGCACATTTCCCTAAATCGACCTATATTTACATAATGTTGGATGGTGCAAGTTAAAATATATTGCAAGAAAAAGAAAACTGTTTCAAATGGAACTCAAATACATACATATATACTGCGTTGTGTAACTTTGAAGACAGAAAAGGATGAACGGAAAATGTTTAAGGAAAGGGTTCACATCCACCTTTTTAGCCGATTTTCAATTTTAACGCCACGGTCTTCTTCATTTATTTCAATTTTCGTAAATTCCAGAACCAAAAAAAAACGTTCATCGACATTTGACATCAAAAATGTTCAAATTGGTTTGATGAGAAATGAACTGGAATTCACCTATTTTTTACTGACGTTTTTTCCGAAGGTTTTTCCGCTATACTCTTCAATTGAAAAAAAGAATCAAATTACATTTTAAGAAACATATGTCACTTAAGTTTGCAGGAGGTACCATTGATTCCTAAACAAGGTAAACATTTAAACGTAAATAATGTAATCCTCCGCAAGATTGTTGCCGCAATCCTTCAATTTTCCCGACAGGATTTTATTATCGCTACATGGGAAGGCATGGTCTTGTAGTCCCGGAAGGGCTCGGCCTTAATTAACTTCTACAAGTTCCTCTACCCCAACACGCGTATTACATAGTAACTCAGGAAGGCAACTAACCCTGAAAATAAAATAAGAATAATTGGGTATTCAGCGAAACTTTTCTGTGAATTGTTATTATTTTGATACTGTTTTTGTCTATCAATATTATTTTTAGGTACTTTGATAAAAAAAACACATTAAAAAAATACTTTACACTACTACAACCGATAAGGGATAATGGACAATGTATATTTTTTGGAAGTACCATTTCTGGACCGACATTACCTCTTTCATAACATAAAACAATAAATATAGCGGAAACATTGTTTGAGTTCAGAAAATAATAAAGCTTTTAGAATGCGAATTACATTAATTGTTCACATAATATTTAGATATATCTAAAAATATTTAGATGTGTCCTCTCCTTAAAAAAGACAGTAATCAGAAACATTTTTGACGTTTAAGACTGCTAGAAATTTTAGGAAGCTGTAGGGCTAGAGGAACAAGCTGTTAGATCCCCGCGGTTTGATGTTGAGTGTGCAGTTGCCACGGATGCAAAGAATAAGGCCTAAAGAAATATGATTCAGAAGCAATCCACGAGAAGGGCCACAGAAGAATATAGAAACAGAAGAAAGGAGGAAAAGAGGTTACAAAGAAGAAAGAAGAGAGAATGGGAAAGGCGGTAGCTAGAGGAGATGAAGGAGCGAAAGAGACAGAAAGACTCAAGAGCTTTCTACAGGATGGTGAATGAAAGTAGATAGTCATTCAAACCAAGGGTCCGATCATGTCGAAAAAAAAGCAGCTCCATGATCACAGAGAAGGAAGAGATCCTGGCTCGATGGTCCCGTCAGTTCGATGCCCTTCTAAACGAGAATGCAGGAGCCCCGGATGACTTATTGATCCCAAGTGCTGAGCATGATCAGGATCCCCCACACCCCCCGACATGTGAGGATTTCCTTGAAGCCATTAACAGGCTGAACAATAACAGAGAGGATGGGATTGCTTCTGAGCTTTTTAAGCATGGAGGTGAGTTCCAGAGAGCCCTCTGGAGGACATTATCCCCACCACCATCTGGGTTGAAGAGAAAATGCCAGATCAGTGGAAGAAAGGCATAATTTGTCCAATGCACAAGAAGGGTAATATCCTGGATTGCTCCAATTACCGTGGTATCTCACTCCTTCAGTGTGCTTATAAGATCTTTTCGAACATCATCTACCGCAAACTTCTCCAGATAGCTGAGAGGGTGATTGGTAAGTATCAGGCAGGGTTAAGAGGGGGAAGGTCCACAGTTGATCAGATGTTTAGTCTCTCGATGAAATTTGAAAAGTCTCAAGAGTACAGGATGACCACCCACCACCTGTTTGTAGCGACAGCATCAAGAGACCTCAACTGTATGCAGCCTTGTGTGACTTTGGAGTTCCTCGGAAACTTGTCCGCCTGATTAAGATGACTTTGGATGATGCTAGGTGCACTGTTCGAGTACAGTCAGACTTGTCGCCTGAATTTGATTCCACGCGAGGAATTAAACAGGCTGATGATCTTGCCTGCCTATTTTTTAACCTGGCCCTGGAGAAGGTGATACGTAACTCAGGAATCCAGACTACCGACAATATCTTCAACAGGCTGACACAAATATTAGGGTTCTCTGACGACACAGACCTGGTAGCACGCTCCTTTGAATCTCTAAAAAATGCGTTTTTAAAGTTGGCTGAAGCTGCAGAGACTATGGGAATGAGCGTAAACCAGGAAAAAACCATGTATATGCGCGCGGGAACTGGAGCAGAGAACACAGTTCGAGTGCCGGTGGCCATGGGGCCTTTTCCGTTTACCTTTCTAAGTGTGGACCATTTTACATATTTAGGAGCTTTAGTAAGCTGTGAAAACAGAATATCTCTGGAAGTTAAACAGCGAATAATAATGGCAAAACAGGTGTTTTTTTGGCCTTAGTAAACACCTAGAAGCTGTGCAATCTCTCGGCGTACGGAATGTCTCCTCTAAACATGGAAACATGGACCTTGTCAAGCACCGAGGAAAAAGGTATATTGATCTTTGAAAGGAATATCCTTCGTCGGATCTTTGGACCAGTTAAAGTCGGGGAGATTTGGATTAGGAGGACGAAAAGGGAGATATATGACCAGTATGGGGAGGCGGATGTGATGAGCTGTATCATGCTTGGGAGGCAGCGTTGGGCCGGCCACGTAGCCAGAATGCCAGAAGAGGAAATCCCAAGAAAGCTGCTCGACGGGAAGCTCTACAGGACAAGAGGGATTGGTAGACCACGCCTAAGGTGGGAGGATGCCGTCATCCGGGACGCCCGTGAACTATTGAACACCCGCAACTGGCGAGCGACTGCACAAGATAGAGCCACTAAACTAAGCTTAGTAAGGAAACTGTGGCCGTAAAAATCCGTTCCGAGACTACTCCCAATACTAATAATTATCGTTTCGTAAGTTCGGAGCCACTTTTGTGAAATAACGGACATTACCGTCTAAAAACCTCAAACAGATGAATGTATCAACGATAATAGCTTATTTACACGAGGATGAAATAGAAACTTGTTCTCAGTTAGAGCAGGAGGAACCTTTCCGATCGTTGAGTTTTAGTGAAGAAGACAGGAAGAAGGGCAAAGTAAGATAGTGAAGAAAAAAATTTATTAATTTTATTCATAGTAAAATGTTGGATGAAATATAAATGCCACATTTCGTTTAATTTATTCTTATAATAATTATTATTATCATAAAAGGGCATACTACAGTCTTCATTCGACTGCCGTTTAATTGTTATGAAAAAGCGTTTTCACTGCATACTTACATAAGTTATTATTTCAGTCCCTATGACCTCATCTGTAATTTATATTAAAATCATTGTTTAGTAACAGTTTGTTATAGTTACAATTTTTCTTTAAATTTATAGTTATTGTCCACTATTGCCTTGAGTTCGATACGCTGTGCGCTGTAGAGATTTACAGATTATTATTTGCCCGTCTAGATTCATTACTAGACCCTGGATTTATATGCAATTGCATGTTTTTTCTGCTTGAAGTTTTTCAATGTTTGATCGCAGATCTACACGAACCATGTCGAATGTGACTTATATTCCAAATTTTATTTTGCATATGTTTGCATATTTGGGAGATAAATGCATATATTTGCATATTTGAATCGATTCGAAACGAATTGAAAAAATCGTAATTTGGGAAATTTTTTTTATTTTATAAATTGTTTTCAAAAACTTTAATATTGCATTGATATTTGTCAAAACAAGAAAGCAAGGGCTTTTGTTTTCTTAGTAGTATTTTAGTAGTTGTTGGTCTTTTGATGGAAAACTTGGGAGTTCTGAGAAACCTCTTCCTACAGCATAGATTTGATTATCCTTCTACGTTGAAAACCAAGTCAGTACAGTTCCGTTTAGCTAGTTTCATCTTCTTTGAAGCAAAAATTAAGTGAATGGATCGCACCATTTAACTCCGAAAAGCAAGTGTTCACGTCAGACGGAAAAATTGTGTTTTGTAACGCGTGAGAAAAAAAAAATTCAAATAGTTCAGCATGCTAATACAGGTATTTATTTCTTTTTTTAAATTTAATTCATTAGGCACGAATTACGAAGAAATTAGGCACGATCTACAAAAATATGGGTATGAAGCAGTGAATATCACAAACGCAATCTCACGGTTCAAACGACCTCTCCCAATGTTTTTTGTTGATATTAGTAAAGCCACGTTTAATGAAAAAATATTCGATATAAATACTTTATTTTATACTAAAATTAAAATTGAGGAACCTCGAAGGAAGAGAAATATACCACAATGTTTAAGGTGCCAACAATACGGTCACACTCGGTCCTATTCCAACTATTCACCGCGCTGTGTAAGATGTGGGCAAGGGCACGAAACCGCCTCTTGTAATAAACCAAGAGAAACCCCAGCGAAATGTGCCAACTGCCAAGGTGATCATCCCGCCAATTATCGTGGATGTCAAATGCTCAAAGACCTTAGAGCCCAGAAGAAACTGAGAAGTCGTCTTCACCAACGGGAATCTGGGACTCCGCCCGCTTCAATCAACCCAAAAGATTTCCCAATCCTAAAAGCACCTGCAAAGGGGAACATTCAATCCCAGCAAGATCAGGAACCACAGCAACAGCCACCTGCCCATCAGTGGAAGCCATCTCACCGGCAAAATCAGGCGCAGTCTCAACGATCAGCTCAACAGTCTGAAGAATCGCCACTTCATATACAAACTTCGCCTGGCTTTCGACATGATATTGCCCAGCAGTCAACTTCAGCCGATTATTATATCCCAGCCCAACTATCTCAGGTGTTGAACGGTCTTAACACCCTCATCCAGCCTCTTTTTAGTCTCCTCCAACAGCTCACGCAGCTCACTCAAAGCCTATGCCCTCCAAATGGCCCCTAATCAGCTAACTGTAGGCTCTCTGTCAATCCTTCTGTGGAACCCAACATAAAACCGAATTGGACATATATTTACACGAAAAACGTATAGACATAGCACTGATAACAGAAACGCACCTTACACCACGTACTAGATTTGGAATTTCTGACTACATGACATACAGAACAGATCACCCAGACAACACAGCTCATGGCGGTACAGCGATACTGATAAAGACATCACTCTCACATAACCCATTGTACTTACCAACTACACCTGACATTCAAACAACAGGCATACTACTACACACAAAACATCATACAATAACCATAGCTTCGGTGTATTGTCCTCCTAGATACGTACTAACACCTTCGATGTTTTGCAACTATTTTCGGAGCCTAGGAAGATGCTTTATAGTAGGCGGTGATTTCAACGCTAAGCATCAATGTTGGGGGTCACGGCTTTGCACACCTAGAGGAAGAAACTTGAAGGCTGCTATCCACGAACTTTCATTAGACACCATATCACCTGGCACACCTACTTATTGGCCAACTTCACAACGGAAAACTCCAGACCTGCTAGACTTTTTCATTACTAAAGGACTACGGACCATACCTTACACAATAAATTCGAACTCGGATCTTTGCTCTGATCATTCCCCAGTACAGCTGGTTATTCTTGATGAGCCCAACAAGGCACTAAGACCACCAAAGCTAATCTACGGAGCGATTGGGACGCTTATAGAGCATTTCTAGATTCCGCACTTTCAGTTCCAGGCTCTATTAAAACTGCAGAGGAATTAGAAGAGGCTGTGGAAACATTCATTAAAAGTGTCCAAAAGGCCGCTTGGTCGTCAACAATATCAAGGGCATCAAGTGAAAATCACCTACCCAAATACCCACAGTATGAAAGGGACTTGATCAGAGCAAAGAGAAGAGCTCGTAAGGTGTGGCAGACTAACAGACTACCATCAGACAGAAAAATTTTTAACAAACTGAATAATGAACTCAAACGACAAATCAAAAAAATAAACAAGACAAACTATGATACTTACTTAACAAACTTATTGATGGACGATGGGAGTTTGTGGAAGCATACTAAGAATTTGTTAAAGCATCGAGAGGTGTCAGTACCCCTGCGAAAAGAAGATGGTTCGTGGGCAGTGACGGATAGGGAAAAGTCTGAACTGTTTGCTGATCACTTTTCCACAGTATTTACTCCACTCACTGACTTCACAAACAGAGAACATGAATCTATTGTACTTGGCACTCTGGAAATCTCTTTACAATTGACACCACCCCCTCCTTCTTTTACTCCTTCACAAGTAGCTCACCACATCAGACACCTCCCCAAAAGAAAAGCCCCCGGTTATGACTTAATAACAGCCGAGGCGCTCCAACAAATGCCTAGGAAAGCTCTAGTGTTCCTTACTACAATATACAACTGTATACTCAGGACTACTAAATTCCCCATTCAATGGAAATATTCTCTCATCAAAATGATTCACAAAAAAGAAAAAGACTTATACAATTCATCATCATACCGACCAATCAGTCTTCTTCCCATTTGTTCTAAACTGTTCGAAAAATTACTATATAAAAGATTAGTTGACATACTGACAGAAAACAATATAATACCAGACCATCAATTCGGTTTTCGTTCTTCCCATTCTACAATACAACAGTTACACAGAGTTACTGACTTCATTGCTGGAGCACTAGAGCAAAAACAATACGCAACTGGTGTATTTCTGGACGTCGCCCAAGCATTTGATAAAGTCTGGCACCAGGGGCTTCTCTTCAAACTTAAAACCATACTACCCCACACATACTATCTTATACTCCAATCCTACCTCTCCGACAGATTCTTCTCTATCCGGCAAGGGTCAGAGATTTCTTCAATCCGACCAATCTTAGCAGGAGTTCCGCAGGGATCAATACTGGCTCCGTTACTTTACATCATATATACTCACGATATACCTACCAACGCTAAAATTTTGACTGCAACTTATGCTGACGATACAGCAATTTTATCAAGACATCATAACCCTAGACTTGCCTCATTGAATATACAGAACCACTTGCTTCAATTACAAAAATGGTACTCACTCTGGAAAATGAAATTAAATCACGATAAATCACAACACATAACTTTCACACTCAGACGAGATACTTGCCCCCCAGTTTTCATCGGCGACGACCAAATTCCACAGACAGACACTGTACAAGACAGACACTGTACGTTACCTTGGACTTCTGTTCGACAGAAGGATGACTTGGGGACCACATGTCAAAATGAAGAAAAAGACATTGAACATACGTTTAAAAATACTTTACTCACTTTTTTCTAAATCTTCTAAATTGAAAATCAGACAAAAACTGAATACCTACACCTACTTACTTAAACCCATTTGGACATACGCCTCACAAATTTTCGGCTCAGCTAAAAAGACGCACTTACAAAAATTGCAAACTTTCCAATCAAAAATTTTGAGACTAATTACGGACGCTCCCAGATACGTAAGTAACCAAACTCTACATACAGACTTACAACAACCGACTATCCAACAACACATACGAACGCTTTACTCACGCTTTTTTGTTAAATTGGAAGGACACAACAACAGATTGATTAACCGCATGGCCACGGCTGACATGCCTGTTGGAAGGCGGCTAAAAAGAAGCTGGATGAGAGACCTCCTCACCTGAATTAGCATCAAGCCCGGAAAGAGGTGCTGCTGAGCACCTTCCTTTCCTCATGTCTTAATGCCATACGTTTTAATGCGTTGCTGCGGACCACAAATTCGCTGATTGTCGCCGATCGCTGACAGGTGCGAATCAATGTATGAAGATAAAAAAAAAAAAAAAAAAATTCATTATTCTAAAAAATATTAATTAATTTGAATGGGGTTTCAGGTTCCCATATAAATTCTGTAAATTCAAAATTTTCTACAAAAATTTTATTGCCGGCTACTTATAAACCCACAAAAGATACTTCAAAACCTCAAAAACTTAAAACCACGGAAAACATAAAGAATACTGTTCAGCAAAATTACATATACCTTGGAGTTGATGAAACCACTGATGCAAGAGGCATTTATATCGCAAATATATTAGTGGGTGTTTTAAGTACAGGCGGTCCAGGACCGCTATTTTTACTAGCATCAAAGCACCTAGAAAAAACTAACTCTGAAACAATTAGTCGTTTCGTTAATGACAGTATGAAACTGTTATGGTCAGATGCTGGGTTTGAGATGAGAGTGCTACTTCTCGTGACTGACGCAGCACCTTACATGACTAAAACCTAAGTGTGTTTTACAGTAACATGATACATGTCACCTGTGTGGTACACGCACTAAATCGTTTCACTGAAAAAATAAGAGAAACATTTTCAGACGTTAATGAGCTGATAATCAACGGCTAGAAAATGTTTTTGAAAGCTCCCAGCCGTATAATTATTTACAGAGGAGAGATGGACGACATACCGTTACCTCCAGTCCCTGTTGTTACTCGCTGTGGTACTTGGCGAAATGCAGCCCTGTTTTATGCTAAACATTTTGACAAGTACTCTACCGTTGTGGAAAAAATAGCAGAAAAGGAACCAGATGCACTGAGCGTCCAAAAAGTGATAGCAGTTTTTAGAAGGGGGGAGATTTTTAATGACTTGGCTTTTATTTCATGTCATTTATCGTTCTTATCAGAGGCTATAACAAAATTAGAAACAAGAAACATGTCTCTTACTGACAGTTTTCAATTAATAAATGATATAAGTGACAAGGTCAACAAAATCCTAGGTCAAATGGGAATCATCTTTAAAAAAAAGTTAAGTGAAATATTTTAAAAAACACTGGTCTTCAAGTATTACGTGACATAAATAAAATTGTAGAAGGTGATAAATCTATAAAAATTGAAAAATTCACAGACCCTGAACTTATTTCGGTGTTTAAGTTCGCACCATTGACTTCGGCAGGCGTGGAAAGATCATTTTCTGTTTATAAGAGTATTTTAAGTGATCGGAGGCACAGTTTTTCAGAAAATAATTTAGAAATGTATTTGGTTGTAAACTTTAATAATTCACAGTAACGTTATTTTATTGTGTTAAAGAAAAATTACTGATTTTTTTAATTCTAATAAATGTTTACAACAAAATTGCTTTTCTATTTTATGAATTTCCTTTTTCCGTTGTTGTAATGTACAGAAAAACTTATTCTTATCAATTATACTTGAAATTAAAACAAATTTAATTGCATATTTTGTTGCATATTTCCCACTTTTTTCTTGCATATTGTATGGCATATTTGAGGAGTTTTTAATGCATGTAAATCCGGGGTCTATTCATTACACATGACACATAATAGTCTGTGTGATTATCGGTTAGAGAATAAAGCATGTACAAAAACCTAGTTCTTTGACAATAGTACCAATAAACTTCCCAGGAAGGCTCATCGAAAGGACATTCATATAAAATTGAGGAGGTGGCGACTGCCGTATAAAGGTGGACCAAGTAGGAGAGCGGACGTGTAAGAAATACACAGAAGCCGGTAGATAATTGAATCAGGGGAGGTATCCTGAGGGAGGTAGGATGTTTATCGTGGTCCACCACTCCTCCCTATTTCCCAGGAGGGTCCGGGAGTCCTCCCTACTCCAGTCCTGCCTTTTTAATATCTGTCGTCACATCCTTCGTTCCCGGTCCTTTTAGCGCCCCTCCCTGCCCCTTTCCCATCCCTCCCTCCCTGCCCCCTCTGCCCGCATTACCATGAAATAGGGTCCGGACCACTTGGTGTCGTATTCCTCTTTTAACGGTCGCCTACTCCACTCGTATTAGAATAGCGTTCTCGTCCTTCAAGAAATGGGGCGGGGAGGCAGATAGAGACCTGTAGAATACACTTGAACAAGATACAATTCTCGACAGGATGTTAAAAATAAAAAACAAATAAAATATATCCTTTCTTATTTAAATATAAGTATATACACAAGAATTTATTATATCATTTCGTGAAAAGACATATGTTAAAAATAAAAAAAACAAATAAACTATATCCTTTATTATTTAAATATAAGTATATACACAAGAATTTATTATATCATTTCGTGAAAAGACATATTTTTAATTTCAATTCCCCTCTCTAAACCAAAAAAAAAAAAAAAAAACACCTACATTAATTAAAAATAATTTAAGTTCATTTTTTCTTGTTTTTTTTCTTTTTTTTCATTAAAAACATTGATTTCAATTCTAACAAATATTCAGAATCAACACTTACTTTTCCAACTAATTTAATTTTTGTATAGATTATTCCTTTGATATCTTACACTGATGGACAAAGTTAACGCACCACCCTCATTTTTCTGAAAATTTCCAATCTATGCAAATTTTGATCTTGAAAAGTAATTTTGTTTGAAAAAGTAAGCGATTTTAATACAAAATTTTAGTGTACATAGATAATAAAAGATACAAAACTGATTAAAGAAAAATATTGAAAATAAAAGTGTCCAACTTAGAAAAAACTAATAAAAAAGAAAACATACTTTTTTACAGTTATCTAGAAACTTGTTTGTCAATAACGGGTATTTCCACCTTCAATCCCATCTCTTAAACGCTTTCCATTGATTCAAAGAGTGTTTTAATTGAATCCTGAGGAAAATCATCTAACTCTTTAACAAGAGCTCTTTCCAGTTCTTCAAGGGTCGCAGGGCATAAGTTCCATTGTCGCACTCTTCGCTTAACTTGGTCCCAGACGTGTTCAATTAGATTCAAGTCAGGACTCCAGGGTGGTCATACCAACTGCTGAATCCCAACCTCATTCAGGTAGTTGTCAACAATTCGTGCCCTACGAGGTCTGACATTATCGGCCATTAGAAGGAATCCATCACCAATTTAGGGTGCAAATGCCACTACATGTTCCTCGGTTATGCTTTCTATGTTCCTCTGTGGTGTTAAAGACCTTTCACGCACAACGACCAACGAAGTACGAGAGCCAAATGAAATGCCACCCCAGAACATCAGTGGAACAACACGAAATGAACCATATAGCATGGCGCGTACCTCTTTTCTTGGCGCCTCCATGTGAAGTTACGGCCATCTGAAGACCTGAGGCCTACTCTCACCTCATCTGTAAAGACAACTCCTTCCAGTCATCCAAAATCCCGTTTCAATGTTCACGTGCAAACTGAAGCCTGACCATTTTGTGAGCCGTCGTAAGGAGAGGTCCACGGGCAGGATGTTGAGCCCTAAAGTTATTTTCATTAAGCCTTCCTCTTACAGCCCTTGTAGAAATGGAAACATTTCGGACTTGCCTTATGAGACTTCTTAGCTCATTTCTGGTAACGCTCCGGTTTTGTAAATCTAGGTGTCGGATTTACCCACCATCTCTTCTTCCCTACATCTAGACCGGCCATGCCTTTTTATACTAGAGTGACACCCTGTCTTCCTAAAACACCTAAGAACCCTAGTTACTGACGAGTGATGTTCACACAGTTTCATAGCGACTCAACGCTGGCTTTATCCCTCTTCTATCAATGTCACGGCCTTAACACAATTTTTGTCACTTACATGCCTTACTGGGGCCACTGAAGAAAATTTAAAAACGTTTACAAGTTGAGCGGATGAATCCAAGAGAAAGAATGGACGTGAAAACAATTTTTACATTATGCTATATAATCCTACTGTAGGTGAAAAATGGTTTATAAGAGTAAACAAAGCATTCTTTATTGTTTATATTTACACTATTACCGCCTAAATACCAATAGTTAGTCAAAATTAAAAGGGATGATCATGTATTTAATTTTAACTAAAAAATATTGAGTGGTGCGTTAATTTTGTCCACCAGTGTATTTTAAATTATTTTACTTCCGTGTCGCTCTTCCTAACTTGTTTTTTATTTAGGAAAAAAAATCCAAACCTTGCTACTTATAGGGTATGATTTATGAAATACAAACTAATAAGTGCACACGAAAATATTTCCTGCAATGATACATCAAATTTCCAACCATATAGTATCCATAAAGAAATAGTCTATTTCTTCTGTCTTCGTTTATCTGCGTTATTTGAGATTTTTCAACAAGTAGAGTTTTTTTTTTTTTATTTAATTGAAAATCTCTTACAGAGCTTAAATAAAAGGAGGTAAAATTTTTAGATTTCGCCATTTTTCTTTAAGGCTCTGTATCTGCTTTATTAAATGCTTATAAATAATGGGAAAGTATAATTTTAGTCGGATCACAATTTGATAACTAGTTGAATTAATATATAGTTTTGTCTTAGTAATGTAATCACGTCAAATGTACTCAAAGCGAGAAATACATAGTGGAGCCTCTCCTGCTCTAATGTGCTTAGATCTATTTATTTTTTTTCAGATGACTTACAAAGATGTTACACAGACTTTTAATTTTATTATATTATATTCTTTTTTAATTAAATAAATATTTGAGTAATACTCACATTGACGTGGATCCCTGGGTACGGGAAAACCTTGTGCGGAGGGTTTTCGGAAGGCGTGTACCTGTAGAATTCAAAATTACCGCGGTACCACTTAACGTAGCAGAGGGGAGAAGTACCCAAGTCGTAAGTACAGACCAGCCGCACGTCTCCCCCTCGGTGAGCAACTTCGGGGACTATGTCCAAGCTAAGTCCTTCGAGGCAGAAACCTGTAAATGTAAAAAAAGAATTTGAAGGATATGCTTTGTAAAAAAAAATATTATAATTATAATAAACATATAATATTTTAGTATTTATAGGTCATACTTTGTATTTGATTTTTTTTAAATTCCATCTTGATCTATGCGGGATCTTGAACGTCATCTAGTAATTATTTTTTTTATATATAACTCTATGGATATTGGAGAATCCATAGTTTTAAGAAGAGTAGGAGTTTGGAGAGAATAGTAGAACCAATACTTTTTTATTTAATAAGAAATGTGACCCCCACAAGAAAATAAAATGGACTTTACTTATTTTCCGAGCGGAATCGAACCATACATGGGATGAATATATATTATAGTTATGAAAACATTCTGGATATTTGATATTGTTATTGATACTGTTTATCAACGATTAACGACATAAACAGGTCAAACCATATTGAAAAACACAAACAAACATACTTATACACTGATCGCTAATTACTCAAAGCATCCCAGAGGAAAATCGCCAGTAACAGAATTGGATCAAGGGCCCCATTAAGATAGAATTGGAAGGCAATTTAGTGAGAATCCGCCCCATGAGAAAGCAGGCGCACCAAGTCTTAATATAGTGTCCCTTGAGGATAGCTTGAGAATAATGCTATCGTAATCCTTTCTTCGCTCCTCGCTAGAGAACTATTGTCCTGGAAGAATGGGCGAACCTTGCTGAAAACAATCTGAAAAGTTTCAGACTCTATCCCAGTGTTTCGATAAGTTTATAGCTTCAAATATATTGACTTCAGAACTTCAGCAACAAACAGAATAAATTGTCATGTTAAATAAACAAACGGGATTCTTTGTTTTAGGACTGCATGCTACTAACCCGTAATTTTTCTATGAACAGTTTTATCAAATGAAATGCAAAAAAAAAAAAAAAAATAATAACAGGATGGGCTGTGTTAAAAATTACACTATATTTACAAAAAATAAATAAATGCAGTAATTTAACATGTAGCATTCACAGCTTTCAGACAATGTTCCTTGCATAATATTAACAATTTTCTTGCAATCAGCTTTAGAACAGCTATATGGAATAGGTACAGCGCTAGAATTCTAAAATGCTAGAATAGTCAATTTTAAAATTCGCATCTAAGTATATCGTATTTACGTATCCTAGAATATTCCCCCTATGTTCATGAAAGGATGCAAAATGCAGAATGTTTCTGAAAGAAACGGACTCAATATCGAATTCCCCCTATCGAATTCCGTCATAAACTTCCAAAAAATCCTTGCCATGAAGATAGTTGTAAGAGGACAACAAAGATTATAATTCTTATAAGAGGTCTGCATAAAACCACAGTGAACTAAGCGCCAAACCAATTTATTAAATTTTTATTATGTTTTTAAATTACCTATTTTTATTTATTTTGTAATCATACTTCCTTATATCTAAATAATATAAAAGACAAGCTGAAATATTTTGCTCTCCAAAAGAGATATAAGTAAAAAAAAACCTATTTCACTTCAAATTTCTTCAAAACTCCACATTAGTTTTAGTTTTCTCCAATAATGGAGTATGGTGCTTAGTTCCCTTTTGCGTTAAAGCAACCAATTAAAATTGAAGATGTTTCTTGTGGAAAATATGATTTAATGAAATGGAATAGCTTATAAGTAAAACTATTAAGAATGCATACAAATATGTAAGAATGTGTATAAATAAAGAATTTATATAAGAAAATTTTCGTTCGATGATATAAACATATAAGTAGACATTTTTTAATATTCTAGTACATAAGACCGTTGTGGCTAGAATATTTTCATCTTTTCGCTACTAAACTAGGCAAGGAAATAAGATATGATTCTCGAAGCAGTCGTGCAGAAAGCTAAGATAGTTATTCTACGACGCCCTAACTTCATACATTCATAAGGAAAAGTTTTCAGCTTCCAGATGTGACTATTGTAATTCACAAACTTTAACTCGCAATTTGATTCTAAACGAAGTCAGAAGGCCCAATTAAGACCATTTTGGAAGACTGACGAATCACATCTGGGCTTATTAGAGAGTTTCTAATCGTATTCGAAAATAAAATATTTTCATACTTATTGTTATTTAATAGTTTGAGCATATTGTACCGCTAAATCGTAGATAACTGAATATTTTACATCAAAACTTTTAAAATTAAAATCTTCAAAACAAGAGTCAATTACAATAACAGTTCTAAAGCTTAACATAGAAGTTATTCGTAAGAACTGTTATTCTAGTTCAGAACATTGATAAATCATTTTTGATATGATGAATTTCCATGGTGTAGCTGAAATCACATCTCCGGCCAAAGTTAATAACCAGATAAGTTAAGAAATAGTCCACATGAGTTAGGTACGCTGAAATAATTTTAGAAACTTCTGCACACTATCAAGTTAGATAACTCTACAGTCATTAAGAAGAACCCCGAAGTATTTAGAGCTGAGATTTGTAGACTTCTTCAGAATGTTGATTTCAGGAGTCTTCTGAAAGTATACAGACATACATAACTCGAGTGAAATATTTTCAAACTAACATAATTGTTCCCAGTGGTCATAGATATAGTTCATTTTCTTAGAAGTAATTGATTTTTAACCGTTGATATCAGTAAAAAAAATTTTGCATGGCTACAATAATTTATTTTCACACTTAATCAACAATTGCACATCCAAGTCTATGCATTTGATCAAAGTTTGTCCATTGGCAGGCTCAACCTATCAAAAGCTTAGTGCCTATCAAAATATAATGAACCAGGGAACACAAAACTATGAGCAATTGCCCTAGTTTCCTAATAGGGCTAAATTTATAGATTCGGTTAGTTAAAAATTTGTAATTAAACATTCATTAATTTATATAGATAATGTTCTTGTGTAAACGTAAATTGGTGCAATCAAAGGATTAATTATAGATAAATTTTAAATATTAGGATTAATAAATTAATTATTTTTCTTTAGCTTATTACCAATAAATGTCTTGATTCTAAACTAATTTTTTTTAAAAAAAATGTAGTCAATATAAATAATGTAATCACGGAACATCGTTTAAAAACATTAATTTTAAAAACGGACCTTAATCTGGCCTTCTTAGTTTTATGCGTATTTTTTTTAACCTTAAAAAAATAGAATTAAAGCTTATAAATGTTTCAAATTTTTTTTTTTCATTCATAATATTTATGAACTTTATATTTATACAAGAGACAAACAAATTAAGATTTTGAAATTTCACCTAAAAATAGGAGAGCACTTTTTGTCCAATTATAAGTTAAAAATGCACAATATAAGGCACAGAATATATCTTTTTTGTACAAGCCAGAAATCCAATACTTATTAAAATTTAGAACAGGAGAGTAGACATAAATAGAACATAAAAAAAATATACAGAAATTTTATGTATATTTTAAATCTATGAGATATTTAAAAAAAAAAATAGATACAAAATTACAAAATCCATTATTGATCGACAAGAGTGGATGATTTAATCAATTTATAAGAATTGCTAAAATATTAATCTGGTTAAGTAGAAAATAATGGGTAGGAGATAATGCATTGGTCCACTGATTCTATAAAAATGTAACAGAACTTTCCTTTCATAGCCTAACTGTGAACACGACCGATATGCCATTTTCGAAAAGCATATATGCCATTGCCGTATTATGAGAAGCTTTATCAGAGTTCGGAGGCGGTGAGGTGCTGGTGGAAGGGGGGAGTGGAGGGGGCGACAAAAGAAAACTTTCAGGAGAGGAAAAAAAAGAAAACTTCATGTCAAGGAGAGGAATTTGTTGAAGAATCTTCAAAGATGAGCCCTCTACTCGCGAAGAAAAACTTCTCTGAAGGAGGAAAGTGACTTTTGAAATGCCATTACTTAAGGGGCAGATAGTTATGGGACTGTTAACAGGCCCTTATTCTTCCATAAAGAAGTAGAAGTGAGATCTGACTAAGAGAAAAAAAAAATAAAGAACAAAAAAGTTAAAATAAAGAGTATTATTGTTCAGAACATATCTCTTTTCGGACCAATGTATATCAGACATTAATTTATTTATTGAGTTCACTTTATAAGTAATGAAATACGTATAGTGCATACTCAACGATAGGAAACCATACGTCGCCTCTTTTCCTTTGAGTACAATTAATACTGTAAAATTACTTTTGGGGGTGGCTTATTTATCCGCAGTTTATGATACCGAAATATATGCGAACTAAAATCGCATTCATTCCACTTATAAAGGGACTTGATTAGCTTAATCACAATGGTTGCTCTTCGGAGATTAATAAATCACCAAACGGGTCCTTTTGAGTTGAGATCAGGGCCGCTGTATTGGCAACACGCAGAGGTAACATAGCATTAGTAGTAATATTCATAACTTATATAATTTTAATGAAAATATAGCAAATGGAAGAAAGCTAAACGGACCTGAGTCAGACCGCAGGTCTATTCCCTCCAGAAATTATTAAGAAACTAATGAAAATAATAGACTATTAAATTTAATAATAAAAAGTTTCCAGCATGGAAATTATAGATATAAGTACTACAAAAACAAAAATTGTTAAAATTGAAAATTCAATGATCTTTAACCCAATTTGGTAAGAATACTATGTTAAGTCATTAATACCATACTTTTTAAGTCTTTCTACTTTCCAATGTTTATTATGAAATTACAATAATTTAAACTACAAGGCTACTACTTACAGGTTTGTAATTATAGCGAATCAGGTATAGTTACTTACACCACACAACAAAAATTTCATTTAGTTTTCAGTTTTATTATTCTAATTTTCAGTTTTATTATTGTTTTCAATTTTATTCTTTCTTGTTTTATTATTTTTTGTTTTCAAGTTGTTTTCAGTTTTATTATTCTAATTTTTACTATTATTAATTAAACTTTTTGTTGCAACAACTGAATTTTAATTTTAAAGAAAAAAATTATCACTAAAGATATTTCATTTATTATTTTAATTATTATTATTTATTTTAATTATTATTTATTTTTTATTTTAAAAATTATAAATTTTTATCGAGAAAATAAATAACTATAGATTCTATAACTGCTACATATTCTGTAATAGCAATATCAATAAAAGTATAAAAATTAAAAAAATCCACCAGATATTAAAACATGTCTAGCACCATATCGAAAATACTTATTCAATAGTAATTATGTTATACGATATAAATAAATCATCATAGTTATTAAAATTAAATTAAAGCTCGTTCAATAATAAGTGATATTAAATATACTTAATATCACGAATAGTGATAATTTTCCTTTAAAAAGTGTTAAAATAATTTAATGAGTATAAATAAAGAAAAAATCTATATGCAATGGAGTAATAAAATAAAATTTACAATCAATGCCTTTGTTAAAATTGAATGATGTCTTATTATCTTGCACATCCTAAGATAATTAAATATTAGAAATTTTAATGTTAGGCATACAGTACTTTACTAAAGAGTTGTTCTTTTTCCGCGCTTTAAAGAAATTAAAATGTCGAAATTGTGTTTTTTAATATTTTAGGTTTACTCATTTTCCAATTTTCATTTGAGCGTTGAAAAATAAAAAAATGAAACTTTGGTGAAGTCCCTACTATAAGCTAAATGACAGCTTTTAATTAAAGTGGCCTAAAATATTAAAGCTAGGAGTTTCCAGTGGAAGGAGCTATAATAATCCAGAGGCTCATCTCCAGGACTGGAGAAGGATGGAAGGGAGGGGGGTGAGACCAGAGCTACAAATTGACACTGTCACAATGCCTAACAGTAATTTCAAAACGGATCTTGAATTCTAGTCTAGGGTTAATTTCGGAATTTATAGTTATTTCAAAATGTTAATTATTCAATATTCATCAAATATTATTCTAGCATTAGTTTGCTTCTAAATCTTCCTTTGATATCAAATTCATCCCATCTCTTCTGTTATTAAATGACTGAATAGAAATATTTCAATTGTTGTACTTAAAAAATAATCTAAAAGATGATGAGAAATTGTTATTAATGGAAAAATAATCATTTATAGCGTTCTTAAAGATATTAAGATGGCGAAATAATAGTGGTTTGTTATTAAATTGTCGTTTGAATCACTAAGCTCGCATGAAAAAAAAAGTTGCTGTAAGAAATATTTTATTCCGATTCTTGAAAAAAAATTTAGAAGGGCCATTAAACCGTTGATCTTTTTTTTTTGTAACACAAAAAATAATAATAATAATAAATAACAATAAAAAATGTAAAAAAAGTTTTTCCTAGACTTCATTTTCTAGGCTATATATATATATAAGGGGCCGGGATGGCCGAGTGGACAAGGGCGCTTGCAATAGGTAATCAAAGTTAATCAACGTCCATCGTGGTTAGTACTTGGATGAGTGACCGCTCCATTCGGGTGACCGCCCACCAATGAACGCCACGCAGTCCAAGTGTACCCCCACCCCCGGGTTTGTGAGGCCCGTCAGTCTACTGGAGGCGACTCACACCGACCGGGCGTAGGAGTGATGAACCTTCCCCGTGTATCTCATCGAGAATCGTGGTGTGGTTTTCCAGGATGTCAGTAACCGCCCGGAGGTTTGGTTCAAGGACGGTATGCTTCGGGGAAAGAAATATAGGTCCTCGGGGCCTGCTGACTCTGAGCTACCACAATCCTTGGACCTAGACCAGTTTGTCACTGTCCTTGAACCCGAGAGAGCTGACGCCATCGGTGGGAAGGACACTGCCAAATTGGCCAATGGGATTGGTTATGGAGCTATGGGCAGTCTGCTGCTGCACCATGGTGGCCACGGCTTGCAGCAACGTGAGGTTTGGGCTACCCCCTCCAGGCTGCCTGTGCTCCCGCTAGCAACACAAATGCCTGTAAAGAAGACCACACTACGCGGCCAAAGGTCCTATTAGGCCTAATGCGCTAACCGAAAAAAAAAATATATATATATATTTAATATATCTCTGCAGTCGGTTGAGATGAATTAGTGAGATGTCATACAGACGGTATTAATGATCCTACAAAATAATGCATAATCCCGTATTTTTTAAAATATTTCCTCTGTAAAAGAGTGTAAAAAAAATATATTTACTGATTTTTTCCAAAGGCTTTATGTTGAAGTAGGTCATATTTTACTTTATTCTACAGAATATTTATTTTATTTTTTTCAGAAATCAAATATGAAGTCTGAGTTTTTTTTTCTTTCACGCGACTTAAGATAATGAAAATGTGGTTATAAGGATTTTAGGGCTTTGAGTATAATAAATATTTTGAATTTGCATGCATCAAAATCAAATCCGGAAACCATCAGGTTATTCTCTCTGCACTCTGCTGAAATCATCATGTCGCAATTTTTCACATCAGATGACTTTTAATTTACGAAGTTAACTAAATGAAAGGAATAAACTCCAGTTGAACTAGACCCATGCTGGTCTTTTCAATATCATAAAATAAATAAAACAATTTTTTATTCAAATCTGCTAAAAATCCACAATATCATAGTTGTATCCATGTAAAATAATTCATAACTAGATACATCCTTCCTTATTATACTTTTCAGGTATATAAAAAAGGTAAAGAGTGATGCACTACTAATTACAAAATTATAAATCGTGAGAAAATTAATAAATAAATAATATTTTAGAAAATGTGAATTAAAAGATAAGCAACTGAACTGCTAAGCTCAAGGTTTCGAGTTCGAAACTTGCTGTTGAGGGATCTCTTTTTTATTCCGTCAATGATCGTTACTGGTGCTGAGAGATTCTCTTGGGGCAAACCAAGCCTCTATAAGTTGGGTAATCTTAATTGAGGGGAAAACCCGGCGGGTAGGCGTGATCAAGATCAAATCACCTTTTTGCAGCAAGGCTGACCAAGGAACGGTACTTCATTACACAGTAATGCACCCATGACCGCCCAAGGTAACAGGATATATTTTTATTTTATTCTGATTATTAATCAAGCATTATTAGTTATTGATTTCATTTCTTTTTTTTTTTCTTGTTGGAGGAATTATGAGAATAATTCATATGTATAATCAAAATAGATAAAAATAAATACAAGGAGTAGAGAATAACAATAATTTTTTATTTAGCTTCGCAGTAAAAGGGTTTACGGGACAGGTGCAGATACCTCTTTTCCAATATAAAAAGCAATAATAATAAAATAAGAAATATAAGCAAACGACAAAGCATTGACAGCTAAGGGTTATTATTTTGTATTTTAAATAAGTTTTTGAATCCAGGTCATATTAAAATCAATCGCTATACAAACCCCATTGCTCCCAATATTGCTTCTTCCCAAATTCCTGATAATCCTGCCAGGCCTCTGAATAGAAGATGGCTTATGTTTCTTATAATTTTCAACATTTTGTTATAACTATTTATACAATGGAATAATATATTTGTATAAATACATGTATTTTAACTTTAATTGATTTTAAAAATACAAATTATTGATTGATTTATTTTAATTAGTATTATTTTTTTTATATTTGAATTAATAAAAAAAAATTATATTAACCTGATTAAAAGCAAGAAAAGACGTCCTCTTTTGCAAATAAAGTATTTTTTCCTCTAGTTCTCATTACTTATTTCTTTTGTATTTTTTTTTTTTTTTTTTTACAAAAGCAGGATAAAAACGAAACCCGGGGGTTGAGCGCGTATGCTGACATTATTACCTCTCTTTGATATGATCCCTGAAACATTTTATAAATTAATGCTTTTTTTCGTTGTTTTTTTTTTAATTTTATTTTATTTTTATCGATTTGTACGTATTGAAATGGACTGTGTTCAGTTGAGTTAAAAATAACTTACGATATGCTAAACGGAACAGAACATAATATAAAATCCATTGGAAGTATTCTGTTGAGCGAAAGCAATTGCTGACTTTTTCAACCCCCCTTTTAGGTAAACTATGTCCGGGGACGGGATGTCACGTAGAGGCAAGAGGTGAAAAATTATGGATCATTCAACATTAAATTGGACCGTGATGTGATTTCTCTGGAAAGATCCGTTACAAAGAGGGAAGCTGGGAGAGCAAAGAACGCCGAGCATACGTGCTTCAAATCCCAGAGCTTGTCTCCTCTCCGGAATGGCTTCTTTGCTCGCTTAGTTCCGTCGTCGAAATAGAACTTGTTTCTTTAATAGGGAATCCTGAGGAAATTTGAAATTCCTCCCTTAAGGAATAAACTAATAGGAGTAAATTGAACTCAATTTATTTGCAGTGGGCCTACTTGTTAAGTTTATCTTATATAAGTTCCATGGCATGTAATTCTGTTTATTCTTTTTAAGTAGTAGTAGGAATTAATCGTGTTCCACTGTAAACAATGAATTTATTAAAATATTGTATTACAAAGAAATGAGTATTTAACTTTACCGATTAGCCCACCTGTAAACAATGAAAACGATTTTTAAGTTCTTTATATAAATGATGTTTATATCACAATTGAATTAACCAACCTTCCAATGAAAATTACCAATGGTAGTTGCATATAAAAATCTCCTACATCAAATTGATATAAACTATCTGATACGGATCAAATATCTTTTGTTCTCTTATCCGTTAAAAAAACCTTATTAAAATCGTTGTTTCTGGCATGAGTTATACTGGGTGTCCCAGACCTAGAGTGAAAAAAAATTGGGTAAAACTGCATGCTAAAATGGCGCAGAAACGAGTTTCCTATCTCAATCTGTTGAGGAGATAGAATTTTTTTTGTTTTTATTTTTAAAATCTTACTTTTTTCTGAAAAATTATAGTTTTCTCTACTTTAGCGTAGAAACAAAAACGATGATATTTTCTTAATCAGCATTAAATTTTCTAAAAGATGAGGTGGATCTGGTTATTTTAGATCCTCTTTCAGTAGGACTTTTAACGCGCTAAACAAAAAACATTTATTAATATTACCCTTTTTATATTATATAGAATTCATACATTGTTCTTTCTAATCTTAAAAAAGTAAAACTAACTCTAACTCATGGAAGTTCGGTATCCATTATTCAGGATGCTGGCTCTAGCACGCTTCCTCATTGCCCCAGCAGTGACATTCTCTAGCGTGTTTTTCATAACAAAAACTTTTTTTAGACTCAAAAGGAGAAGTGCAATTGTATCATGGGTTACACCAATAAATGGCTAACTAAATTCCGTAGTTTTTAGGAAATTGGAGAGTTTCTAGGGTGCTCCAGTGGGGAGTGAGGAATTTTCAAAAACTATTAAAAATTTAAGTTTTAATAAATGTTTTGTGTTTAGCACGTTAAAAGTCCTACTGAAAGAGGATTTAAAATAACCAAATCCATCTCATCTTTTAGAAAATTTAATGCTGATTTAATTTAATGATTAAGAAAATATCATCGTTTTTGTTTCTACGCTAAACCAAAGTAGAGAAAACTGTAATTTTTCAGAAAAAAGTAAGATTTTAAAAATAAAAACAAAAAAAATTCTTTCTCCTCAACAGATTGAGATAGGAAACTTGTTTCTGCGCCGTACTACCCCGTTTAGCATGCAGTATTACCCAATGTTTTTTTTAACACTAGGTCTGGGACACCCAGTATATGCCTAAGGTATACTCTTACATCAATTTTCTAGTTTTTACAGGTCTTCGGAGAATACTAGATAATAAATAATTTTAAAAATAATAATAACAGGGAGATTATTGGTTTTGTGACAGTTAAGAACTCGATAAATGAAATGAGAAAATCACCCCTCATCCCCTTCAAGAGAGAAGTAGTGTAGGGGGGGGGAGGGGGAGTAGGATATATACGGAAACCAATAGAAATGAGGCAGTCGTGGAAATTGGAAAAATAAATTTGAGCACCACATTTCCAATATTGTCCCCCGTATGATCACACTGTCGCGTTATTTGAAATTTTTTCGGGGCCTGCAAACATTGCTTCGCTCTGAAAACCGGTCCTTTTTTTAATTCAGATGATGCATTAGTTTGTCTAGGCCAGTATCAAGAACATCATATGTCCGTCAATTCATTAGTAGTATTATAAATAACTAAACCAACCTAATGCAGCAAGGAAACCAAAGAAAACAACGGAAATAACCATTTATTCGAACTAATCATATTACTAATTTTGAAAGTAATCTTTTTTTTTCGTTCCCCCACCACTTTTAAAGCCGACGTCTGCTTTAATCGTTACGGTCTTGTGCCAACACCACCCAGTTCTTAACTCAAATGATGATTTTTGTTTCTAAAATAGATTTTATACATCGTCATACCGGCGAACGTCATAATTTTCTAGTTCATAAATGGGATAAATTTATTTACGATGATGACAGAAACCTGTATTAGAGCTTGTATTGAAGTCTGCGATTAATAATTACAAAATCCTACAACCCTCTTTTATATTATATATTATATTATACTATATTTTATATATTACTTTATTCTTAGTTTTATAGTAGTTAGATTCATTTATTATTACCATTAAGATTCTACTTATTAGTGACCTTACTTCTTCTCCTCCACGAAAATTTGTAACGCCTTGAATGATCGATTAATTAAACACTGGATGAAACAGCGTATAGTCGTTTAAAAATGATGAAATCTCAAGTTTTGAAAAATTGAAAAATAAATAATTAAGGTTACAAAATTTCATAAATAAAAAGCAGATATATTAATTATTTAATAATAAAAAAAAAAAATAAACTGTATATATCTTAGATTCAAGTTATAAGATAATAGATAACGTCTATAAAACGGCGACAGGCATCCCTTTAGCTTCATTGGTATTTAATCATTCAGAATTATTGTATGAAATTGTATTAGTTAAGTGCTAACAATGGGTAGTTTCTCTTCTTGCTTGTTCATTATTTGTTTTGATTATTATCAAATTAACTAGATGTACTAGTTGCAAATTTCAATAAATTAAAAAAAAATATATAAAAAAATTGTGAAATTGGTAGTTTTTTCTATATTTTTAAAACCGATATTTTGAGAAATGGACCTGTTTTTCTTCGAGCTGGCGCATTTTTTACATTTAGTTTAAAAATGTAGCCCAATTAGTTCGTTATGAGTCTCCTTTTACCTGTAACTTATGGACAAATGTCATCTTAATATACAATGATCGCTCTCTTATTTATTTTAAATTTTATTTCATTTTATTCACATCTCAAAACATAACCGGGATATAATCCATTCATTAATTATAACAGATAATTAAAGGTAACTAATTTGTCATAGAAATTTTATTTAGGAAACGTAGTCATAAAGCCTGACTTGGTCATTCTCGTGCGCTTTTATAAAACTTCTGCAACGTTGTGAAAAGCGACGTCTTGAATAGCAAGGAGAGCGAACAGGCAAGAAAGCTCTGGGAAATTGGGTGGAAATTTAATAAATGAGGCGAGAAAGTTCAGTGATGAATAAGCCATATTATGGCAGCAATCCCGGTGACACCACGGATCCGTTCACTGGGGTCTTCCAGTATTGAGGATGTATCTGCATATGTATTTGCAGTACCTTCTTAAGGCTTATCTTTTTTGGAGTGGACATATTATTACAGATATATTAAAGAATTCAATTTATATATTTTAGCTTTTTTTTTAAATTAAAAAATTAAATTGGATGTAGAACATGTTAGGTGTCCTATATCGAAAGTAGTCTTATGCTACCTAGTCTACAGTCACCCAAATTTGTGGGTGATACCTGTTGATATCAGGTTTAGAATTTTTCCAAAAAAAAAAAAAATAAAAAATGTTTACATCATAGATACTGGATAAGAAAAGTGAACATGACAGCTGCTTAACACCTTAAAAACATCAAACAATCTTCTCACATGACAATCGGGTAAATATTCTAGATAAATATTTGATTAAATCACATTTAATGAAAAGAATAGGTCGCTTATACTCTTTAATGATACTCAGTAGTAAAAATACGAAGTTTAAAAATTGTTGAGACGGGAAAAAAGAAAACAAAAAAATTGAAACCATCTTAAGAATTATTTATTATTTCATATTGTAACACTAATGTGGTTTTAAATATTTTTTATTGGCGTAAAATTATTTCACATCGTGAAACAAAAAAAAAAAAAAAATGGAATTAGTACAAGGTTGGAAGTACCAATTGTACTTTTTTTTTGTATATTTAATTCCACAGTTATAGTTCATTATATTTTCCATGCTTGTACAGAATAAAAAAGTATGAATTTTCCAAAGTGAAGTATTATCAAAAATGCTGAAATTGATGTTAGTCATTCTGTCAACTGGAAGACTCATATATAGGTTTTGGTTTTTTTAAGTGAATGTGAGATTGAAAATCTTCAGATAAAGTATGTATTTATTTATTTTTTTATATCTGGTATACATATAAGTGTGGTATGGCCACTACTTAAAAACGCTTTCTGATTATCTACATAATAAAAGTCAACAATTTTAATTTTTAAAACTAACAATAAAAAAATAAATTAAATTTCTACTAAGGACATTAAGTAGTTCGAGGAGTGGCATTTGGAAGCGTTCTCAGTTAAGAAGAAGCACAAAAGTAAAAAAAAAAAAAAAAAAAAAACAGCGGAAAAAAATAAAATAAAAATCTCTACAAAATATAGATTATTGTATGTCTTTCAGTAATATGTTTTACTTATTTTTGTATACCTAATTGGTTTCACTACGAGAAGTACACTGAATTTTGGGCTATTAACGACATAGGAAATAGAAACCTCTTAATCCTTATCATTAAATACTATTCCCATCATGAGATTGGAATAATATTTAATTAAAGCAAAAACTTAACCGGGTAAAGAGGCCTTTATAATTATAACTACTTTTAGTTATATTATTTTTATCTAAATAAATCATTTTAGCCTTTCTGGTAGAGGTATTTTTAAAAAAAATAACAAATGATTAATCACAAAAGTAAGAGTCTGAATTGTTACATATTACTATTAAAAACATCAATATAACATAAGAAACTATAAAAAAAAAAAAAAGTAAATATAAAGGATAAACGAGATCAAATACGACTAGAATGGAAAGGTTTTTCATTCTAATTGAACACAATTTAACTGAGACGTGATTTAACTCTTCATCTCTTTTGTTTGTCAAAGTAATACAAAGCTCTATTATTATTAATTTAAACAAAACCATTCATAATTTTGCTTAACGATGTAAAAACAATAGTTCCCGAGCAATTAAATTTAGTGCTAATTGCTTCAAAGGATCTTTATTGCATTTCTTAATAATTGCTAAGAGGAAAGTAGAATCCTGATTGATGTGATGTAAGAGGAAAATCAGCTAAAATGAAAACAGTTTTCTTGTGTTTGCTTATATAAAATGTTTTTGGTTATAACTTCAAGATGATAAGACTTCACTTTTACTGTCAAATACACACATACACAAAGTGGAAATCATTCAGCATTTGCCTAATTCTAAGGTATTACATAAATAAGAATTTCGGTTTCTTAATCGCCTCATCCTCAGAGGGTCTTTGGCTTTGATTTGTTTATGCCCGATTTTAGTGGAATATTTTTTACATGGATCAATGCCAAATCTTAATCGCTAAATATTTCTTTCTTTGGTATCTTTGAAATTTTCGCGTGTGCTTTTAAATCTCTTGGAAGATAGTTTATGTTCGCTGTGTCCGCTCCGTGTGCGAAATTTTCTGATTTCTTCACTTCTCGAAGTTCTTGACCGATTGGCTCATTTTCTGTATTATAGTTTGCTTTTGAACATTTTAGATGATTATGTCTTCCAAGATGATTTTCCACTTGGAATGAGATTTTTTTTCGATCTTCCTACGAAATATTTTTTATTTTATTTATTTTAGGCGCTTCTCTCATTCTTCTCAGCTTCTAAGATTCTAATTTGGGATGGAACCAAGACTAAGTCAAAATTTGTTTCCAATCCATCGTGGTCCCATGGATTATCGATTGCCTTTAAGACGCTCCTGGAGTCTATTGCAAGGAGTAAGCTTTCCTTTATGGATTCTTCTGTCCTTCAGAGCCTTATTATGAATGCCTTATGACGGCTGTTGTTTCACCAGAGAAACTAATGCTCTCTCTTAATTTGTTATAAAGACGTTGATTGTAATTTCGAATAGTGTAAAAATCGCAGCCCATGCTATGTCATATTTCTTAGGATTAAGATTTTTCTTAATATACTTAGGCCATTGATGTATCTACAAGAAGTAACCTTTTCTTTCACACTGAAATTTTCAGAACGGGTGTCAACAAAGTATTATATTCTTATATTCTCTGATTGTAGGTTGAGATGGCCTATTTTATAATTTGAGAAAGAACATTTATAAATTATTTTAATGATCATATTATCAATAAATGGTTCATGATTCCCTAAATTTTTCCTACATACATAATGGTAGTGGTTATTTTTTTTTCTTACAAATACACATGAGCAAACAGACGCCGAGGCCAAAAACCTTTTCCGATTCAATATAAGGCGCTGGAACAACAGAGCGGAACCGGCATACAAAAGAATATTGGGTCGGAAAACAATAGGTTGCCCTAAAACCAAATTTCCGATTGGCCAGCTAATTCAGGACTAGTAGCCCGAGAGGCCAATCCGGAGGCAAGAGACAATAGCACAAACAACAATGGCTGCTATCCTCGCTCCCGCACTGCTCAATTAATCTTACCGATCACCGACAAAGGATCTCGGAAGAAGGAAGGACTTTCTTAAAAAAAAAAAAAAAAAAAATCCAGATTTCTTGGCCATAAGCTTCAGCACACTAATGAGCGGATGTAAATTTAATCCACTTATGGACATTGAATTTTTTTTTCAAAACGTGGAATGGGCTAAAAAAAAAACAGTTAATCAGGTATTAATATTTTCTTTAAAAGATAAAGGTGTTCACATCTTCAATTATCTTCATACTTAAAAACAACAATAACATTTTATATACTTTTTCTTAATAATAGTAAGAAATAAAGATAAGGTAAAAGGTAATTCAATTTATTTGTTAAATATATGCTGATTATTTACTGCGTGTTATAGCAACCCAATGCATTAGGGAAACACTGAATTATTAAAAATAAAGGATTTCTCACGTATTAGCAGGAAAAGTATCGAAACATTTTGTTTATTTCATTTTCACGTTTGATGTCTATTTTGGTTCGATAGTTATTTCGTCCCTTTGTGTCATTCGCTTTCATTTAAAATGATTCTACCAACAGCGACATATAAATTTCTTTTATTTTTAGGAACATATTTACGATTGACTGTTATAGAAAATCTTCATTTGAATTAATCAACATGATCCAACGTAAATTACATATAGGTCATATAGACAGCAGCATATAGTTATAGAAATATTTTCTTAGTGCATGGTAAATGCCCAACCTTTTGATTCAATTAAGAATTGAATTAAATCAAAACGATTGAAGTTTCTTACCAACTGAGAAAAGAATTTATTTAGTTATTTTGCAACTTATTTTGTTTTTAGATGAGCGTAATTCCTAATTGTTTTTGGTATATTAAGGGATACAGTGAGTCCAAAAAATAATTCCGTTAATACTTGAATAACAGTAAAAGAATTAAACGTTTCTCTCATTCGGCCAAAGTGTAGACCAATGAACAGTTGAAGGAATCAAACATATAGCATCAGCTAAACGTTAAATATTTTGGTATTTTTCTTATTTTCTCTGCATCCAATCTCCTCTCATCCACTAAGATTGCTGTGTTTTCCTTCCCACGAAACCACTTCTTCCATCAAATAATACTTAGTTTCATTATTTGTCATTACTTAGTTCATTAGTTTTCACTTATCTATATATATCATATATAGGTAAGTGAAAGTAATAAATTATGAGAAATTTTCCCGAATGACTTTGAAATAAGTAACACGTAGATGTAAAAGAGCGAAATTAAACATGTAAGAAGAAAAAAAATACGAAAATAAATTAGAAAAGGTGCTAAAAATACAAAATAACTTTCAGTAAGTGTTATGAGAATAGCTTTCCGTAAAATGAAATTGCTCTCAAAAAGTAAGAATAGGTATTTGAGCGTGTATCATAGAGCCAAAGTAACAAAAAATTTAAAAGATAATAACAAATTCTATTGTAAAACCAAACTAAATAATATAAATTCAATATACCGAGTTAGCCATTTTCTAACTACATCATGAAGCATATAAAAAGTGCTGACTGTCATCATGTTGTTTGTTTCATCAAGCTTGCTGTAATATTTATCTTCCCCGATGTGAAAAGAGTATTTGGAGCATGCTGAGATAAAATTATCAATTACCATTTGGAATATGAGTTAGCTGGCTGACACCATGTTTAAATATTAATGACAGATGGAATGTTACGGCTTCCACCACCATTTTATCTGAAATTGAAATCGACCGGAAAACATGCTTGATTTACTGTCGACCGCTTCGTTATTTTCGGCTCTTTTTTTTCTTTTTTTGGGTGGGGGGGAAGGGTGTTTGTTGTGAAAAGGGCTCACGATGTGAATTTCCGTTCTGTTGAAAAAAGAAGACGAAAACAATATGCGACGTGACGCCCCCTCATGGGCCATTTAGATATTTTGACACAGCAACACATTGAATCCTTATTTGACGACAAACGTATGCCCTCTGATGTTATCAAAAGTTATTGAAATTTAAAACATTTGTGCTACTATATATATAATTTCATATTCAATGTAGGGTCTTATTCTATCCAAAAAAATTCATTCCTAATGAAGCGGATGGGGTGAGATCCCCAGGATTATTATTTTAACCCTTCCTAAATTTGGCAAGAAAGCTTGATTTAGGAATTTCAAGGCTGTGTGTATTTTTAAAAATGTAGTAATCAGCTTGACTGAATTACTATATAGAGGATAAATTGTTAACATAGATGGAAACATCTAATAATTCACCATAGAATGGGGTCAGTGTCCAACAATATAGACAAGGCAGGGCAGTGCTGACTTTATTACTGACTTTGCTCATAAGCCGGGGTATTGGGCAGATACAAAGCAGCATCAGCGTAATATCTTAGAGTCCGGCCCATATCAATAAATATTATTGAAACGCTTCTGCTGGCCCAACACTAATCACTTCTGCCTCTTGGGCTGGTCACGTATCTCATTTATTTACTTCTTTAGTTTATATCCTTTCGTCCGAGATTGATTTTGAAGAATGAAAAATGTTTATAAACGTTTCAACTCCCAGAATCTGTTTGGGTTCAATATTGAGTGATGTAAGATGGCCATTAACACCTACAGCTCATTTATATTTAGATTTTATTATTGACCGTGAGAACAATATTATTCAGCTGATTACTAAATTGTTCTTTAAAAAGTTGTCTTATTGAATATAATCATGGTTTCACTGATCATTTGTGTTTTACGGACTTTTTTTTAATTATTTATACAAATACGAGGGGTGATCAAAAAGTTCCAGGACTGTTGAGATTGCGCGGCAATGGAGTGTCATAGAGCAGTGCGGTTGGCAGCATTGTTTAGCGTGACTCTTCCTGAGCTCAGCTGTTTATTCAGTTTGTTGATAACCTTCTTCATTGCAAAGTTACTGCTGTTTTCGTAAAAAAAAGTTTTTTGTGTTCGGCGATTTTGTGAAATGAATGTAAAGGAAGAGCAACGCGTTTGCGTAAAGTTTTGTGTGAAGTTGGGTAAAATGTTATGAGACCATTAACCGCTTTCGTTATCTTCAAACCCTGAGAAATTTGCGCGAGGCAATAAGGAGGAAGAGACCAGAGTTGTGGCGGAGCGGTGAGTGGGTGCTGCATCATGACAATGCGCCTGTTCATTCCGCACTGCTCATTCGCGACTACTGCACCAAAAATGGAATGACGGTCATTCCCCAGCCTCCATATTCACCTGACCTTGCCCCTGCAGACTTTTTCTTGTTTCCAAAACTTAAGAGACCCATGAAGGGAAAGAATCGCCGAACACAAAAAACTTTTTTTTACGAAAACAGCAGTAACTTTGCAATGAAGAAGGTTATCAACAAACTGAATAAACAGCTGAGCTCAGGAAGAGTCACGCTAAACAATGCTCCCAACCGCACTGCTCTATGACACTCCATTGCCGCGCAATCTCAACAGTCCTGGAACTTTTTGATCACCCCTCGTATACAATATTTTGTAGAATAATAGAAGATATTTAATGTGAATGCTACCGTACTTAACTCTCTACCGTCCATTCCCATCCGACCACCCCCTATATTCAAATCAAAACTCAACATCTGCAGAAAAAAAACTCAACAAATGTACCAGGAGACCCAAGTGTCAGTGGATAGGTCAGAGTTCAGTCTAAAAATTTTGGAAATTAATCTAAATCACAATTTCCGTTGCTAGTGATATTAATATATTTGGAGGTCCTATAAAATATGTGTAGAAAGAACTGATGGCGTATCAGTACCGAATTTCACGGCCAATCGTGAAAATACTTAAGTTCAGTAAGATTGAAATTTTAAATCTACTTATTATAGAATACGTACAGTCTTCGATTGAATTATCATAACATAATAATAAATTGTATATATATTTATTATTTTCCGTACGTTCTACATGACATCACAAGATACATGTTTAGTAAAGTTATTATGTTCTAACAAAAGTATGATAATAATAGATAAGAACATTAATAAAAAAATTAATAAAAATTAAATAAAGCTAACTAGAAATTATCTACGCTGTCCGTCGCTGGTTAACCAGTAAGGCAAAGTCAATACTTTAATAAATTTTAGAAAGGAGTATATATATATATATATATATATATATATATATATAGAGAGAGAGAGAGAGAGAGAGAGAGAGAGAGTATATATATATATATATATATATATATATATATATATATATATATATATTGAGAGAGAGAGAGAGAGAGAGAGAGAGAGAGAGAGAGAGAGAGAGAGAGAGAGAGAGAGGGGGGGAGAAAGAGAGAAAGAGAGAGAGAGTGAGAGAGAGAAGCATTTCAAGAAGTTTACGCTCTATCACTTACAAAAAAAGAAGCTGAAAGGAGCTGGAATGTATTCTGAGCGGGAAGTTCTTAAAACTTTTTACAAAGCAACAGAAATACTCCTGGGACTCGCTCCTTAGATATCCGGCTTGTTATGTTGACAATTGCTGCACTGCACACAGGGGTATTTGACCCGAAAAGCTGGCCAAAACTATTTCCTTCCATTTTATTAATTCAAACGTCCTCAAAATGGCTTCTATATTTGTAATAGACATTACAAATGTTTTTTTAGCAGTTAAAAAAAATACTCTAAGGAGAAAATTTTCATAAAATAAATTTTTACATAACTCCACCGACTGTGAAATAGGCATCCATGGGTTTACAATTTATGTTCATATTATTTTATCTTTATGCATTGCACCCATGAAATATGCTTGTAACTAATTAAAGATTTATTATCATTTATCTATTACTATTATTTTAAATAAATGAAAATAGTGTAAAATAGGTGAATATAAAAAGTTATGGTGATAAAGAAAAAAATGTGTTTTCCTAATTCATTAAGAATTGTTCAATACCTCTTCGAAACACAACTTATATCCCAGGAAGAAACGCACCAACCTTTCTTAAAAATGCATATTAAATATAATTATTCATTATTCATTTTTTTCGACACTTAATGAACTTTCGGAATCACCACTATCGGTTAAGTTGGTTGGGGGAGACAACATTTCCAAAGTTTTTTAAAACCTTACAAAACCTGATACCTTTTTTCTTGAACTTCTCATACGAGTGATAACTGGATCTGATGACAATATTAATCTATTTATTACATCCAGATTGCACTCTGTCCGGGAAAATTTTCTGATCTTATGTTCTCTATAAATCCGGAAATGGTTATTTCGGGTTTCTGCTGCTTCCTCAGATAAAAGACCAATATGAACCAGAGGACTTTTTATCACTTCAAAACCATCCCTTAAAATTTTGTGAACAGATGGTGTCATAGCATACCATTGATAAAGTTTCTCCGTATCCGTTGTAAATTTTAAAGTAACAAATGATTATTCAGAGCGTCCACCAGATCTTGATCTTTTGATTGATATCGTCCCACTTAGCCATTTCTTGTTTCTGTTTCAAAAACATTTCTTTTCCTTGAAAAAGCATTCTATGTCACTTGGAAATCATGCCTCAAAATGGATAATTTTGGTTTAGCTCTTTCACATGCTCTAGGTTATTACAATATTTCCCAATGAGAAAAGACACCAAAAATTCCTTCTTTTTTTTAAAAGCTAATGTTTTGACTTCAAAAATATGTCAAATATTCTAGTCAGGTTACAGTTATTCTTTCTGAAGATCCTAAAATACAAATAAATGAAAATATAACAAAATTGATTTTTTTTTATTATTTAATGAAATTGCCATTTTAATAATAAAAAAATAAAAGTCTCCGAATCGCAGCTATTCGCAGAATTTTTTTCAATAAACATAATCTACGATAATTATACATTATCATAAAAAATATTTCGTTGCCCAGAAATGCCCAGAAGTATAAGTTTTTAACCTTCAAATTTAATTTTTAGCTCTAAAATATACCTACCAAAAAACAATTGAGTATTGAATACAATATATAGTAGTATTGTTGTATTGTATTGAATAGTATTGAATACAACAAAAATTATAACTATCTGGATAACAAGTACAAACCTGGCCTGGAATTATCCATCATTTGATAATGCCGATACTTCAGTAAGAACAAAGAAAATTAATATATTTTGTAGACCAATATTTATGAGCACAGACGATCTCAAGGATAAGGTCAGATTTGAATTAGAATAGCCGCCGGATTAGGGGCCTGGAAGAGATAAAAATCATGTTAAATGATCCAACACGTCCTCTACTTGAACTTTCAGTCATTATTTACCAGAAATTTCAAATTTCAAAAAATGGGTTTAGGCCAACTTTTAGGGCCAAATACCCCTGTGTGCACTGTATGAATTACAATGGTGGAGTGAAATAGAAAGTTTTGGTCAAGACAATATTCTTCTTCGGTAGAAGTAGGTAAGAATTTTCAATTACAACAGAGCGCTTCTTATAGTTTTCTTAAATAAAAAATATTTATTTGCTATATAAATTTGATGTTTTTTTCTTCTTTTTAATATATCTTTCAAATTATGACATACATGGCTTCTAGATGTACATCAATATACACAAGCTCTTGTAAAGAAAAACCTAGATTTAAATTTTCGTGACAAGCAATATATCCTAAAGTCTTTAAGTACCAAGTTGAAAAGATATCGTGATCATTACTCATTCTCCGATTATTTCTTCTAATATATTTTATTATTAAATCAATACATGATCAACTGGAGGAACTATAATTAAAGTTTTAATAGCTAACAATAAACATAGTTCATAAAACCTACGCTAAACGCACTAGTGCATTTTATTAGCCCACTTGTCAACAATAAAAAGGACTAATAAAGCGTCTTTACGACCAACTATAGGCTTTTATACATTAATTGACATTTACTGTTGACTTTTATACATTAATTGACTTTTACTGTTCACTTTAAGGGGTCATGTAAACTCATAAAATAAGTTAATATAGAAATAATATAGGTATTTAAGGAACAAATAAAATCATGGAATTTAAGGGTTATTGCCTGCACCCTAACGATGTTTATAACCTAACACTACACACATTGATAAGGCTAGCCTCTTGTTCATAGTGCGTAACAAATAGGTCATTTTCATTACAAAAAGTAACACTTTTATTTATTCAATTTGTATTACTGAAAATACAACTTTGACCAGTTTTCCGCTGAAAATGACCCGTTGGTATGTGCCCTGTTTTCCAAGGAAAACGACCAGTAGGTGTTTTTTTTTTTCAATTTTATTCATCAAATGAACAAAAGGATAGTTTTCACTAATTCGAGTAGGCATTGGTATCGTTCTTCCTTATCCCTTTTTACCATTTAGGATGTTCGATTACATTTCGAATTATTAGAGATACAAATCTAATCGAAATACTTCATGTTTAACAGCAAAG
The DNA here is from genome assembly GCA_911387785.2 of Aelia acuminata. Taxonomy (NCBI): domain Eukaryota; kingdom Metazoa; phylum Arthropoda; class Insecta; order Hemiptera; family Pentatomidae; genus Aelia; species Aelia acuminata. Next base: position 77,031,076 of record OU426983.1, on the reverse strand, counting down.
GAAAAAATCTCAAAAAACAAAACAACGTTGAATTTGTTTTACCTTTCGTATCCAATATCAATAGTGAACAAGCTATTCTATTGAATTATCCTGGGTCTTTCATTAACAGGAATTCACATGGGTGTCACTGCCGGAGGGGACCGTGGGGGCGTCCAAATATTTAGGAAGGTTGCAACTACTTACACTCTAACTGTTACATAAATTAGCAGCTATTATAAATACCTTTAAAATACATCGTTGGAGGAGGAATTAAAGGCGTTAAAGTTGTTTTTAGGCGTTGTTATTTCAACTTTTGGCCTCTCTAATTTGCACCTATCTATGAGAATATTGAGTCGTCGTCCCCGCCACCAATAATTTGGTACTGGTGACGCCTATGCGAATATATAACGGCTCCTTATTTTCAATTTAAGTTGTTTTAATAGAAAAAAAAAAGTCTCATGTAAATATACATTTATGTAAACTTTTATTTAATCAAAAATGTTTTTAGTATGATATTTTACTATTCCATTTCATTCAAATATTTTGAAAAAAAAGTAAAAATCAAAGTGGTGGGATAAAGACTTGAAATTTATTTCTAAAATAAAATGAACAGTTGCGTAATTTTAAGGATGGGGGTTGGTCCGCCAAAATGTAGGCAGTGGGTGTTATTCTTTTCTATGGAAATATAAAAAAAATAACATAATAAAATTTTGTAGTGAAATGTGTGATATTTTTTTTTCAAGCGTGCCGTTACCTGGTACACAACTATGGGTTAGTTTAGGTGACAACTAACCTTACAACATTCGTAATTTGGAATTCAACGTTTTAAGACTAAGAGTGAAAAAATTAGAGTGTCTAGATTCCAATGCGTTTCGATATTGATATATTTTAATGATCCTAAATTAACACGTGCGGCGCGGCGGTCTATTTTAGGGATATTCTGAATTGAAGGGCATCGGTCCCCGGGGTCCGACTGCTGGGATGAGCCACAGACGGTATCGGGCTTTGGTGTCCCGTGTGTGACCCAAGTGGGAATGCTTTGACGAAAGCGTTATCTTTTGACTACAAAATGAATTTAAATGATTGTCTCAAGGACATTATCTCTTGGTAAGGATTGGAACTGAACATAATAGGCGCAGGAGAGGCCGATACAGCACTTATCGAAAATCGGACCTCGGAGTCCGATTTTAAAAAACAACAGAATTTCAGCTGTTTGCAACATTTTCTGCCCTAAAATGCAATAACCTTATTAAAAATTGACTAAATTGAGTGTTTGAAGTGTTCGGAATTTTGGACATTTCAGTGTGAAAATCGGGTGTTAAGAGAGGAACGTAAGACATCAGATCCCGGGGACCGATACCGTACCTAACGTGTTAATAAGTCAATTCTAATGGAGAAAAATATAATTTACCTATAGTTATTTTTTAATTAAATATTTTAGGAATAAGCCACAAAACGTGGTGATTCTAATGAGACAAGCCAAAAAAAAATTAATTTTAACATACTAAAATTATTTTAATTAATCTAATCTTAATTTGTGGCTGTCCACCATTTTTAAATTATTTTTAAATAATTTATTTTTTGAAGAGAAAAGATTTGGCTCCGCCGGGAGTCGAACCCGGGTCTCCTGCGTTACATGCGAGGATGCTAACCGCTACACCACAGAGCTCGGCTCAAGGCAGAGCAAATCCTCCCTCTTCACTGATATCTACTCCCCCTATCTCACAAGTTTTGCGAGTAGTAGCGGGAGGTGGACAAAATTTGTCCAATTTATGATATTTTATTGACTTGAGTCAAATTTTTTTTTTTTAATTATTTTAATTAATCTAATCTTAATTTGTGGCTGTCCACCATTTTTAAATTATTTTTAAATAATTTATTTTTTGAAGAGAAAAGATTTGGCTCCGCCGGGAGTCGAACCCGGGTCTCCTGCGTTACATGCGAGGATGCTAACCGCTACACCACAGAGCTCGGCTCAAGGCAGAGCAAATCCTCCCTCTTCACTGATATCTACTACTAAAATATCTACTAAAATTATATTGAAAAAGCAATTGTGTAACAGTTCTGTAACAAAGAGGTGCAATATATGCTAACTATATTTGTAGGGAAGAAGTCAGGACGAATCTTACAACTTGGTAACCTGAAAGGTTGGAATATTTGCCTTTTTTTCATAAGTTGATAATATAAAATGGAGGTTGGTCCACCGCCAGGCCTGCAGATAGTACTCCCCCCCCCCCCCCCCCTTAGTATGAATATAGAATGTTTATTAATATAATATTTAATATTAAGCAACAATATATAACTATATACATATAATATTAAATAACAATGTATAGAAAAGGACATCAAATAAATGCCAGGAGAAGAGGCACTAGACAGGTGCGCTTATGGGGCTTGACTGTTAATTATCGGGCTTAAGGTTTGGACAGAATTTAGCGTCCTCTTGTGGGGCAGCATTATTGCCTGCCTCGGACGTAAAGCTTAGTCCAAGTAATATCGACTTAAATAAATAATCTGACACTATCTGCTTCGGGGGGCTTTGTGACTTGTCCATTTCGCTATGCAATGAAGTAAAAATATTACTAAATATTACTTTCAAGAATTATTATTTTTATGAAAAATGAAAAATAGGAATAACATTTAATCATTAATTTTAAAGGGCTGTACTGTGATCATAGCAACTGATATACAAGTTTGAAAAATACTAACTGCAAATTAATTGGAAGACAATGATTTAGATTAATACGAAATGTTACAGTCTAATATGGAAACCGGCCTGATGTAAAAAAAAAATCTTTTTACCAACTTAAAGTTACATAAAAAATCGTTTGTGAACAAGTGAAGGCCTCGGAAAGGTATTCGAAAATATATTGCCCTGAAAAGTTTTAGTTTACCTTTTTAATTTTTTAATTTACGTTTTTTTTTTTTTTTTTAATTTTTTTTTATTCTCTTTTCTTATATAATAGATATATAGGTGAATGTCAATCTTTCCATTATCATTTATTTAAACATTACACAAACATAGTAAAACGCCAACGTTTCAGACTATTTCGTCCATCTTCTTCTTCTTCTTCTAGTTCAGTTCAATCAGATTAAAAATATAAGCTAATAATGTAATCTCTAAATGCAGAATTATATGCTTTAAAACTTTGATTCAATGACATTGAAATTTACGTGTGCAAGAGCTAACTAAAGCGCGAGGGCGACGAGTTGGCGATAGTGGTGGTTCCTGATGGGGTCGGAGAAAACCCTATCTCCCCTCCCTAATCTATAGTCTTACCTAATAAAGATTTTTGGACTAATTACCTACTCGAGAGGTAAAAAAAAATATATAACCGTAATTATTACGGTTTGAAAATTTAAGTTCGCGAGAACTAACTAGAGCTCGCATTGACAATGACAAAGTTGGTCGCGGTGGTCAGGGGAGGGGGGAATTCCCTTTTCGTAATACAAAATTTCTATATATATATATATATATATATATAAGTCAATTATCTAAATTAAATTAAATATTTGATCAAAGTGACAATTTTTTTTTATTTTTATTTTTTTGATTGAAATAATTAATACATTCTGCCACAATCAAAAAGTGCTTGTGAACATAAATTAGTACATACATATTTTGGTGGCTCGGTCACATCACATATTCACATCACATATTTTCTATATTTCTTACATTTTTCCATTACAATGTAATAGGTCACATTTTTTTAATAGAATCTTTTTCACTTTTTACACTTTAAAACTACTGCCACATACATAGACCTAATACCTTTTTATTTTATTTTCACTTCTTTTACGGTGCAAAACGTAAGAAAGTTCGAACTTACTATTTGAATTCAGCAAAACTAAAAACTGTATGATATATAATTTTGCTTGTATGCATTGATATTTTTAATCGCTACAGCTCCGTCTTCACTGACTGAAATTTAATAGCAATGACCAGGGTTGATAAAAAAGAGAGGGAATCTGAAGAAGTTCTGCTTTTCCTTCCACGAGAAGAAGTTATTGAATGTTTAGTTTACTTTAATTTTTTTTTTTAATTTTTTTACTTTAATTATACTTTACTGTTTTTTTTATTGGTCCTATTGGTGTTGATAACAAAATTATATGTTTTTTCGTAAATATAATTTACATTAACTCTTTTTCCTTGATTATAATTTCCCTATGATTTATAAGAGTTCAGGACTTTTTTTTGGAACCTATTACTTTGTTGGTATCTATGGTAACCTTTTATTTTATATAATTTACGCTATCAAAATAAAGTTTTCAGTTATTAAAAAAAATAATTATCAATGAGAATATATTTTCTACATAAATACATATCTCATAAAAATATGATAAATTTAAAAATATAAATATCTGGATGACAGATTATTTTTATGTCCACTATCAAAAATCAATGAAATATGCATCTGACCTCTGAAGTTTAGAAATATGAGCTAAAGAAGCAGGAACCTTTACTTTTTTGCATGATAATATGAATCTTAATGAGATGAGAAAGTTTTCATTATTGAATAAGTGGTTTTACCCTACGGAAATGAAAATTCAATCAGGCTGATAGGGACTAATCATTTCCTAATTAGAAATTCCTAAATATCTTAATGATGGTTCTCTCGACTTTTGGTAAAATTTTGCTAAAATATGCTAATTAAAAACTCCATTACCATACTTAGTTAAGATTAGGCAATATTACTTCGTTATTGGAGAGTTTAATAATTAATTAAATCCAATTTAGTTATGTATTTTAATACGTATTTTTAATTATTGTAACATTTTTTTATCCTGTTGGAACTGGATGAGTAGGATGTAATAGAGAATAGGTAAAATGTGTAGGTGGAAATGGAATTGAAGTGGCATATAAAATTGGATGTGCATATAAAGAATGTAATTCCGTAAGGACGCGGATATCATAAGGAAAGAATTTTCAAATGAATTTGTTTCATAATTACGTTCAGTCTGAATACCGGAGAAGCTTTATGTTATGAAAAGTAGGTGTAATCTTGAAAATTTTATTTTATGGATAATATGGTAACACTTGTGAGCGATTGAATAATTGAAGCGTGGAAATGCATGAGGGTCTAAGTGCCAAAAAAATATAACAAAGTTTTTTTTTGCCTAATTGTTATATTAGCCAAAGCCATTCTTCATAAATGGGTATAAGTAATGTATTGTTGTTAGAAAAGAGTTCATTGAACGTATGAAAGATTTCATGGGTGTAAGCACTCAGCAGTCAATTTTAATTGACGTAAAATTATAATACACAACGTCAAACAAACAAGCTGTAACTAAAAGTAACGGAACGGTGACTCAAAAGTAACCTTCTGCTTCAATGGGCCAGCCTAAGCCCCTAAACCATAACTTATTGTTTTTAGTCTGTTATGCAACATCCCAAAAAGACATAAGATATTACAGTCACATCTTGAATTCGTAGTGTTAGGTGACGATTCCAACAGAAGTTTAGAACTCTTAGTTGTAACAGAAACAATCATCTTGATAACGTGATGTTTCACATCACAATATACTTATTATAAATTTGACATTTTACTGATTACAAGAATTAAAGGGAAAAAAATGATTATTATTGATGATAATTAGAAATTATTTTAATGAGTTGACTTTAAGAATGTTTTGGTCATTTTAAGTATGAGATCTTCTTACTACCATATAGGAAGGGGAAGTTTTTTTTTTTTTAATTTATGAATTTATTAATTTTGTTTTTTATAAACTTTGGACAAAACCTATTTTGTTATGGAAAATACTTAATTCGATGACTACTGAAAGAATATAAAAAAAGGGGGAAATGAACGTTGATCTTTTCATTCTTTTTATTTAAAAACAAAGATGTCTCTACTCGGTCTAGAGCTAGAGAGGATAAAAGCTCCAACCCTAAACTACAAATGTTCCCCAACTTATGTATCTTAAACTTTCGTAAATTTTACGACTTAGAAGTAACTGTCCTTTTACAAAGAAATAAGACAAGATATGTTAATAATAATTTCTAATTAAATTTGAAAAAAAAATACATAAAATTTACAAAAATAGCATATAAATAAAAATAAAATCCTATCTTACGATCATATGAACTACATGAACAAATAAAAATGAATGAACAAAGTTGTTATACGATAGAAGAAGTCGTATAGATTTCCGTAAAATATAATAAAGTAAAATGGTCGAGAAAGGAAGATAGATTTAAGAGAACTTAACAAGACAATTTAATATAAACTCTAAATAAATAAACTGTTACTAAATTTAAAAAAAAAATTCACTATGCGGTGCATGCTAGAAGATTTGTATGGGTCTGATATGTAGAATATTTTAAAAAATCATCGGTCATTCGACTATCACATCGTTCATCTAATCATCATTCGTCATTAGATATTTCAATAATAAATTATAACATTGATCGAATAACGATTTCATGAACGTTCGTGATTTTGAGTTCTTAATATTCTGATTCGGAAAAATGCACACTTAAATTTAAACACAAAAACATGCCACAACCATACTTATCCAGTGGTGAAAACATGCTGAATGACGGTCGATGAGTCTTACCGTATTCCCACACCTTATTCTATTTAAGGTGTTAGTAAAATTTACGAACGTTTGTATACTAGGGTTAGCATAAGAGATTATTTTGGTCTATTGAACGAAATAATTAGGTTTATATAATATAATTTTTACTCGGTACACCATAACTTCCTTAATACTTCATCAAATTTCATGAATGAGGCATAATTTTAAAGTTTTCCTTAACCGCTACACCGGAAAAATATACAAATCACACATTTCCTTGTGTGCCTTCGATTGCAAGTTATAAGAAACCGCGTTCTTGGCGAGAAAACGGTTGTACAGGTTTCTAAACGGTGTCAATATTTTCAGGTTTTCAAGGAGAACATTTTCGGTCAGATAGATTTTTTTCGATTAATCCCTTCGTTTGCGAGTTGTAAGCGAAAAACTACAATACTCATCGAAAATGGTTGCAAATTGGTCACAGGGCTTTTTCGAAGGTGTAATTTTTTTCAGTTTGTCGAGTCGAACATTTTTGGTTATATACTTTTCCGATTGTCGCCGTCGTTTGCAAGTAACAAGCGAAAGAAGCGCACCCGCTTTCCGCGAAACCGATATTTGATTTACGTATTTCGCATCTATTGTTTACTTCAACCCTTATTTAAACCCATTACGCACTCTACGATACTAAATAAATGTTGTGTACTATAGTTAAGTGGGATTTAAGGAGTTTAGGGTGCGAATGCTTCGCATGGGTCAGCCAATAATAATTTTATTCGCTTGGCCATTAATAATTATATACGTATCTAAATTTTAATTATGCTTTCAATGTTTGCGAAAGATCGTAATGGAAGATGTTCCAAAAATTACAGACATAAACTAAAAATCAGCTTTGAAAAAGAAAAAGTATATAAAATGTATATGAGGTATTTGTCATGCCCCAGAATAACTTTATTTATTTATTATTTGAGATGAGAGATGGTCAACTGTTCTTCAATTACGATAGGTTAAATAATGGTCAGGATTTTCAGTTTACAATGATATTTATTATGGTAAGCCAACGTTTCGATCCAGCTTGTGGATCTTCATCAGGGCTAAAAGAAAACAAATATATGAGTATCTATGCTAGAGGGTGACAATAAATGGATACATTACAGAACTGATAATAATATAAAAGATGGTATACATAAATATTAAAATATAAATTATATATAATTAAATATAATTAAATATACCAGCCTCTTATTTTAATATTTATGTATACCATTTTTATATTATTATCAGTTCTGTAATGTATCCATTTATTGTCACCCTCTAGCATAGATACTCATATATTTGTTTTCTTTTAGCCCTGATGAAGATCCACAAGCTGGATCGAAACGTTGGCTTACCATAATAAATATCATTGTAAACTGAAAATCCTGACCATTATTTAACCTATTTATTATTTGAATATTAAGAAATTTTAATAAAACTATTTATTAATTCCAATTGTTTCTGTCTAAGTAATTTATGAATCGTGCGTTATTTGTATAAAGTTTTTAAATTTCTACATAGACGAACATGAAATAAGGCAGGATGAAGCAAAATCGTATCATTATTTCTGTCCCATTGAAAAGAGATCTTGACTTTTGTTGGAACCGGTACATTTATGTATTAGTTCACGACCAAATGTTTGGTATTATCTAGGCCTTCCGGCTAAATATAAAAAGCGATAAACTATGGGTTTCGTCTCGTCTTGAACATCGAAGCTGTATGTTACTTTAAAGTCACTGTTTTGTCACTGGCAATTTTAACGTTGTTTGTAGCAGGCTGCGAATAACAGTCACCCACACCCCCGGCCACGTATATAAATGCCACTGATACTTTCTGGTTTTTAAATCGAAACCCCACCCATTTTTTTAATAAATGGTATATTTAAAATGTATTTAGATGTTGGCCAGATTTTCAAATAAAAGCAGATTTTTTTATTTTTCTTCTTTAAAAATTCGGCTCGGTAAAGGAAAAAAAAGTCAATTAAAAAAACCGAGCAACGGTGGAGTTGATATTGTGAGATGAGCTTTGGTGGTCCTTCAGAATATGATTGACGTGGGGTATTAAATTAACGACTGGACATCAAAGCTCTTTTAACAACCTCCACCGCCTTTTTCTCCACTAGGTGAATTTCAAATCAATTTGTTGATTTTTTTTCTTTTTTAACTTTTAAGCAACGGTTATATATTCAGGATTTGAATTATTTACTTCTATGACATGTCTTTTAATCAGAATATACCTCGAAAATGTTAGATAGGCAAATAAATATCTTTTTTTGTAAATATTATTTATAAAAATTATACTTATAATAGACATTTAAAATGTTTGATAATTATCTAAGACTAAAAATAATACTTATATATTTGGTATTCTACCTCTACCCTATACCCTATACAATTATTTAAATTTTATTACTATAATTTCTGTTTTTTTTTCAAGAAGTCAAACACCTTGGAGACTCTTATATTTATTGTCTAGTAATGTTTCTTAGTTGTCTGAATATATCGTATATATAGTATATATAATATATTTCGGGAATCGAGAACGTCCTTGTAATAAGTGGTTAACTGATTTGGGTTGTTGTTACGTTTTCGTACGTGAGTAATTAGTAAAGTAGCTGACCACAAGTCTGCATTGAATAATATGTTTTGTTCCCGACATTTGGTAAATAGTGGTCCGTTTTTGCTATAATCTTGTATTTCCACATATTTGAATTGATTTAGATGCTCAAACATGTAGGTTTTGAAACAGGTACATCCGTACACTAACTTAGAATTTAATAAATTTTATAATAATAGAAAACAATGAAACTTTGAAAATTAAATGTAAGCATAGTTAATGCAACAGCAGTCTCATTAAGAAGGAGGGATCTACTTTCAAAATGAGATAAAACCTAATTCTAAAATTTTGATTAAAAAAATTCAAAACTCTGTAAAAAGTTTGTCATTTTTAAAGTGAATTTCTGAAATGAAATTAAGCCTACTTTTTAGCTAGGTGTTTTGTAGGGTGAACTTTCACTAAATACTTTAGCCACTATTATCTAACCTCCTGTCCTTTGTTTCTAGTATTTTCTCGAGAAGTAAGATGAGAGATCTCTTTCAAAGATAAAATTTAAACAATTGAACGAACAAATGCCAGTGGTTATTAGTACTATAAGCAGAATATCATATAATATATTCTTCGATAGCATACTGAGAATATTAGTTTTAGTTAGGGAATAAAAATTCATCAAAATGAATAAAATCAATTTTAATTCTTTTCCGAAAATATAGATATTAGATAAAATTGACGCACTGAAAATCTTAAGAATATTTCTAAAATTGAAGTAATACCTAAGGGCTGTAATATATTAATTTTTAACAAAAAAGTATCCTTTCTTTAAATGCTATGATTTTCTCTTCCATTCAACAGTTTTCTTTTACTTTAATAAATCAGTCTTGTGTTTTATACCAACAAAGAAAATTGCAAATGTAGAATGCAACACCACGGTTCTAATAAAAGGTACATACTCATAATAAAATAAACACCAATAAAAGTAAACAAATAATGGTCACATGACTGACGAGAAAACCACACCTAGGCAGTTGGGTCGGAAATAGCTCTGCCGCAGATAAAAAAGGCCTTAAAGAAAGCCATTGTCTCCCCGCGCTGCCTAGCGTACGATTACAGAACCCTCCATTCTCTTATTTCCTTCTAGACGCCTATGTCGTTCCACTTAATGGCACTCCAGTCAGTCTACGGTTGCACAGTAATTCCCACCTGTTCTGCGAACTGCCACCAGCCTTCTGAATAAACATCACAGTGGAAAGTTCAATGCTTTCCAAATGGTAGCATTGGGAATTTCCAATGTTTCCCCGGATTCACTATGAATAGTTGGTGTTAGTTAATTTGTGAGAAAGTTACAGTGATAATTTTTTTTTTCTCTTTTGTTTATTTACAACTGTCGCAACTAAGCGAAAATCAGCAAATGAGATGTAAATTGCTATATGTTGACATGAGGGAAGATAGTTCCCAGCAGCACATCAACTCGGTCTTGTTTCAGAAGAGGAGGTCTTTTATTCAACTCCTTTTCTGTCGCCTCATAAAAGGCATGCAAGTCTTGGCCACATTATTAATAAGTCTGTTTTTAAGTCTGTGCAATTTAATACGAAAGCCAGAATATAGGGTTCTTATTTGTTCGTCGTTAGTTGGTAGGTAATTGTAAGGCGGTAAGTAATAATAATAATAATAATAATAAAGACTTTATTGATTGTCCCGGGAACTAGTCCCTTAGGAACAAACTATACAGATACATGTAATAGGCTTCAGTGCCTTAGAGTACTATATAAGAAGACAATAAAAACAAACAAATGGAGCAAATTAAAATGATAAAAATAAACAAACAAAAAAAAAAGCTGAGAAAAAAATTATAAATAATAAGGAAAACTTCTTGTGATAAAAAAAAAAATTAAAACTAAGTAAATCTTTATTGACTTAAAATGAAAAATAACTTATATACACTTATTTACACATACACTAAATGGAACATATATTTTAAGGATAAATAAATAATAAAGGCCTATACCAATTTAAAGTTGAACTGGTTACAATTGTTCGGGAAACTGGGTGGAAAGGAGGTGATTGAACAGGCGGGATTTAAAGGTAGGGAGTGTGTTGGAATGACGAATAAAAGGGGGGATAGAGTTCCATAGGGATGAGGACCGGATAATGATAGATCTTTCAAAACCTGACGTTCGGTGGGCCGGAGTGTATAGATCTGAAGACCTAGAACGGGTATTGCGGGAATGGACAGAGGATTTGAAATGGAGAAGTTCGGTGATGTATGACGGACGGCGGGATCGGATTACTTGGAAAAGGAAAGAGGCCAGGAAATATTTACGGCGGTAGGATGGGTATAACCACTTTAATCCTTCGTATAAAGGTGAAACGGAGACGTCTCTTGGGACCCCAAAGATAAATCGTACGAAACAATTAAATAAACGTTTTAGTTTTGCTTCGAGGTCCCCAGAGATACCCCCATACACCGCACAACAATAGTCAAAGTGGGGAAATACCAGGGAGGTGACCAGGAGCCTACGTGTTTCAAATGGAAAAAGGCTTCGGAGGTGATTTAATTGCTTTAAGGTAGAAAAGGTACGGTGGGAAATATTGGAGATGTGGTTTTTCCATGAAAGGGTTTGGTCAAAGGTCACTCCAGTCTTGCTTCAGCAGCGGTAGTGTTAAGATCGCGGTTTGCGTTGTTTGAAGTGTCGGCTTCTTAGAAAAGAGGATTAACAGTGTCTTTCTGTAGCCGCCCGGCTTACTCTTCTCTGCTAGCAGGGAGTACCCCTTAGTCTATTTTTGTTTATAATTTTATTTTGTTTTTCTTTATATTGTGATGATTATTTACTTATTTTTATTTTATTATTTTTTTTAATATAGTTTTGAATACCATATGAAATATTATTTTCTTATGGTGTTTAGAAGCCTAAGTGAATAGTTGCTCCTTTGTGCTACTTATATTCAAAGCGATAAGTCCTAGTCCTAAGTTTTTCTTATAGTTAATTAGTTATTTAGTAAAAATAGAATTAATTTAATATTAGTCAAGTAGATTATAGGGAAATATTTAGGTTTTAAGCTTAGAAAGTAAGATTAGGTTAGGTAAAACATGTGCGAATTGGACCCTAAACCTCCTGACCTACAGGAGTCTTTTTTCAAAACTAAGGGAAAATGGTCAAATAAGTATCTCATAATGAGTCTAGGTACAAATTCCTTAAATAAAACGTTTAAAGACTTCAGCCCTTTTAGTGTCTGCCGATTTATTAAAAGTTATTGTCCACAAATAAACTTAAAATTTTTGAAAAACGGATCCACCTTACTTTCAGTGAATAATGAAAAGGACTTCTTAAATTTAAGTAACGTAAAATCATTTCAAGGAATTCCAGTTACATTTCAATTGCATAAATCGCTTAACTTCTCCCGCGGTGTAGCATATGTACCTGAACTATTTAACTGCTCTGAGAATGAAATAGTTTCCGAACTCGAGCAGTATGGTGTCGTGAGTGTAAAAAGGATTTTTAAAAAAATAAATAATGAAAACAGAGCAACACCATTATTAATTCTAACTTTCGAAAAAAGTGAACTCCCAGAAAGAGTTTTATTAGACTTTATGTCTATTAGAATAAGACCCTATGAGCCTAAACCACTTCTTTGCTTTAACTGTTACAAATACAGGCATACCAAGAGAAATTGTAACATTATTAACTGTGGAAAGTGCGGTGAAAACACACACAACTCGGATCATTGCCAAAATTCCCCTAAATGCATTAATTGCCAAGGGGATCATCCAGCGTTTTATACTAAGTGTCCGGTGTATGAAAGAGAGAAAAAAATAGAAAAACTCAGAGCGCAAGAAAAAATTTCTTATAGGCAAGCAGAACTAATTATTAGTAGACAGGAACCGATTAACAACGAGCGATCGCCGACAGCTGCCGAAGTAGTACGAGCTCCGCCGACCGCTCCCCCCACTCCTCAAATCACTGAGGCCCTACTAGATCAGATAGGTAAACTTACTAGCACTGTTGATATGCTATACAAAAAAATAGCCTTCCTAGAATCTAACTTAATGAACAATAACCCGAACACGAGCATATTAGGATCTGAAAAGATAGTGGTTAATTTGCCTGAGAAGGAGAATTTTTCTGTAAATAAATCAGTCGTTACCGTTGATGAACAAACTGTCTCTTATGAAAAAAATTTTGAACAACACTCTTTGTCAAAAAATCCAAATCCGGATACAAATCTAAAAATAAATAGGCCAGCATCAGCAAATTCATCTATAAGTGACCAAAGTACTATAACTCCCCCAAAAAAACCCTCTAAAACTGGATCAAAACCAAAACCTAAAGTGGGCAAAAAGAATTCTTAGCTGTAAACATTCTAACTCTTAGAACTTAATTTATTCCAACACTACACTTTTTTAATAAATTTAATCTAAAATTTCTATGCTATTATTAAACATTCTGGTTCTTCTCATCATTACATTATTAGTTATGTCATCAAAAGCACTATTGACTGTCTTCAGAATATTATGTATTTTTATCTTTTGTCTTTTCTTTACTAGCAGTGTTATATCTTTCGGTTTTCATTTGATACTTTCTTTTATAAAATTGCTATGTATGATAGACCTTTATTACACCACTGATAAATGTTTATGCTTAGCTATCCATCTTTTACTTTTAATTCTTCTCACTACTAATTATGTTATATCAACAACTTTTCTTTATGCATTTTCAAGCAAAGTTTGTCATTTGATTTCTCTTCATCCCTTCTTACGTGCATACATCACTGACAAAGGTATGGCTAATGTATTCTCATTCAAATGAACATTCTCCAGTGGAACTTAAACGGCTTTAACCATCGAAGAGATGAACTTACATATTTGCTCAATTTTTACGATTGTCCTATTGCTTGCCTACAGGAAACCAACCTAAAAGATGATATAAATATCGAATTTCGGGGTTATGCTATTAGGAGAAAGGACTATAGAGCTGGGCGAATAGCTTGCGGAGGGGTTTGCATTTTAATTAGAAATGATATCCCTTTTGTTGATATTGATTGCACTTCTAATTTGCAAGCAATATCAATAAGAATACTATCAGAACCCTATCCCTTTTCATTATGTTCTGTCTATCTCCCACCCGGTAGTAATTTTGCAGTACGTGAGTTAAAAGAATTGGTTGATTCATTACCATCCCCTGTAATCCTAGCCGGGGATTTTAACGCTCATAATCTTCTGTGGGGTAGTGACCACCTGGATGAACGAGGTAAATTATTAGAAACATTTCTTGATACATGTAACTTAAGCGTTATAAATAACCATGCCTCTCAAACCCATATGTGCACCAGATCCGGAAAACTTTCAACAATAGACCTCACCATTACCAGCCCCCAGTTGCTGCCAACAACTCACTGGTTCGTTTTAGATGATACGCATGGCAGCGATCACTTCCCAATAATTTTTAAAACGTCCGAAAAATGCTCAACTATCCGGGGACATAACAAATGGAACATTAAAAAAGCGGATTGGTCGCGGTACAAAGAGATAGTAAATCTTAATGATATTGATATGTCCGAAAGTGATGCTGATCACCTTATCGCGGATTTAAATAGTAGGTTACTAAGCGCAGCCCAAGGAACGATTCCATACACCTCCTTTTCCAACCGAAAAAATAACAGTCGTGTACCTGTTCCATGGTGGACAGAGGAATGTGAAAAAGCTATAAAAGCAAGAAAGAAAGCTTTGAGAAAATTTCTGCAACGACCATCTTCCGATCAGCTAGAAATATACAAATCCGCGAGAAAACATGCCAGATATATAGTCAAAAAGAGCAAACAACTATCTTGGAAAAACTTTTTAACTAACGTTAGCTCTAACACACCGCCTGTCATTTTCTGGGAAACTGTTAGAAAGATTAAGGGCTATGGCCTTTCTCCCCAAATAAAATATTTAAAAAACCAAGACCATTATGATACAGATCCTATAGCATTAGCAAACGCCGTGGCTAAACATTTTTATATCACTTCATCAACAGCAAACTTTTCACCTCACTTCCTCAATATAAAAAATCTAGTAGAATCAGTACCGCCAGTTATTTCTAATAATCCATTAGATCCTCTGAATCTCCCCTTTTCCATGACAGAGTTTCTCACTGCTCTGAATTCTAGAAAAGATTCTTCACCCGGCCCTGATCAAATATGCATTGGGATGGTAAAAAATTTATGTTCGGCTAATAAATCTATAATTTTAGGGATATTAAATAAATTGTTTTTGTCCGGAAGCTTTCCAAACACTTGGAGAACAGCCATTACTATTCCTGTACTGAAAAAAGACAAAGATCCCAGTAACGTCAAAAGCTATAGACCGGTCTCACTCACCTCCTCCATTTGTAAACTGATGGAAAAATTGATAAGCAACCGTCTGTCATGGTATCTTGAATCCAAAAATTTATTACCAGCATGGCAAAGTGGGTTTAGGAAGGGTAGGAGTACCACTGATAATCTGGTGCGCTTAGAATCCGATGTATTAGAAGCCTTTGAAAACAAAAGTAAATTATTAGCGGTTTTTCTTGACATAGAAAATGCTTTTGATAGGACATGGAGAAGGCTAATAATTGACAATCTGATTAACATGGGAATTAATGGTCACATGATCTCATTCATTAAAAATTTTTTAACAAATAGACGGTTCAGGGTTAGAATTGGAAATATTTTTTCTGAAGAATTCGAATTAGAGAACGGTGTACCACAAGGCTGCGTTTTAAGTGCGACACTTTTCTGTGTTGGTTTTAATCAAGTCATGAATGAAGTTAAGCCGCCGGTAAAAGCTATGTTATATGCTGACGATTTAGTAATTTATTCGGAAGGGAAACAATTAACACAACTGCAGAATGATATTCAAAGCACTTTGAATAAGGTCAATCATTGGATTAGTACCAACGGCTTCAAAATTTCAACAGCTAAGACAGTTGCAGTCCTGTTCAGTAAAAGACAACCTAATATTTTGCCATCACTTTCCATTGCCGGTCAACCAATCTCTTTCTCAAACACAATCAAATACCTAGGAGTAACTTTTGATAGAACTCTCAGTTGGTCCCCTCATATAAAACTATTAAAAGCAGATTGTCTCCGCTCCTTAAACCTGTTAAAAATAGTATCTAATACAAGTTGGGGTGCAGATCGGGCCAGTATGTTAACGTTATACAAAACCCTTATACGATCTAAATTGGATTACGGCTGCTGTTCATACAACTCAGCTTCTACTCAAGTCCTAAGAATGTTGGAATCTGTACAGAATACGGGTCTTAGGTTAGCTACAGGTGCTTTTCGTTCTAGCCCTTCTAGTAGTCTTTGTGTTGAAGCTGGCGTACCTCCCCTTGACCTAAGACGA
This sequence comes from Aelia acuminata, assembly GCA_911387785.2. Classification (NCBI taxonomy): domain Eukaryota; kingdom Metazoa; phylum Arthropoda; class Insecta; order Hemiptera; family Pentatomidae; genus Aelia; species Aelia acuminata. The sequence goes on along the minus strand of OU426983.1, from coordinate 77,014,623 downwards.
CAAGAACTCGATCTCAAATACTCAGTTAAAATCCTCTCCACCTACAATCATCCTTTGAATTATCTATTCCCCAATAAACAGCTCCTATCCCAACAACAAATTTCCTTAAAGAAGAGAACATCCTTTGCAGTCCGTGTTGCAGCATCCTTATTTGATCTCAACCTTGATATACCCACATTCCATGAGAATGTAACATCTCCTATCCATCCCTGGGGACTACCTACCCCAAAAATCATCCTTTCTCTCACAAGGCTACTTAAAAACAACACAGCACCACTAATTTACAAATACGAATTTCATAAACTTAAAGAAAAACTAGGGGACGCTAACTACATTTACACCGACGGCTCTAAGAGTTCTATAGGAGTAGGAGCCTCGATAATATGCAATGACAGGCAGCATCTTTTTTCCTTATCTGCTACTTGTAGCAACTTTACTGCGGAGATCGTCGCAATCCATAAAAGTTTAAATGTTATTCAGGCCACAAAGAAAACCATAGTTATTTGCACTGACTCACTTTCCGCTCTAATCTGTTTGAAGGATGTTTTCTCTTTAAATCCCATAATTCAAAATATACTCATTTCAATAAAGTCGGGCTTGACAAACAATAGCACTGTATTCTTCGTATGGGTTCCAAGTCACTGCGGAATAGTTGGAAATGAATTGGCAGATCAGGCCGCCAAAAAAGCAATAACAGATGGCATTCCTTATCTAGGGGTTCTAGCAGCGGACTTTTTATCCCTCATCAAGCAAAAAATGAAACAAAGTTGGGAAAACAGGTGGTTAAATTTATCTGAAAATAAATTACTTGAAATTAAAAGAGAGGTGATCCCATGGAAGTCCTCTAACAGGAGTAAGCGCAGAGAGGAAGTAATCTTGACGCGTCTTCGCATTGGTCATACGCGCTTGACACATGGACACCTAATGGCACGCGAAGACCCAACCAACTGTCAGGCTTGTGGATGTCCGCTGACAGTAAAGCATATTTTGACTGAATGCAGGGCCTACGAAGAATACAGAGCACTCTTAGATATACCAAATGACTTATACAGTATACTGCGAGACAACGTAACAGACAAACTGTACGACTTTCTAAAATTAACAGAATTATATAATAAGATATAAACCGAACATTGAATAAATGGCGATGATGACCCTAGTGGTTGACGCCTTAAAAAAAAAAAAAAAAAAAAAAAAAAAAAGGTCACTCCGAGGTTTTTGACAGTTGGATAAAATTTAATGGGATTATTATTTAGGAACATGGTAGGGATGTTAGGGACGGTTTTAAGGAGGTAATTGGAGCCCATTAAAATTGCTTTCGTTTTTTCTGCATTCAGCTTCAACTTGTTACCCTCTGCCCAGAGACTGATTCGATTTAAATCATCCTGAAGCTTTTTTGTTGCAGAGGATAGCTCGGAAGGGGGGAAGGATAGGTATATCTGGAAATCGTCTGCATAGATATGATATTGGGAGTGATGGATCAAAAGAGGAAGGTCGTTGATATAAATGGCGAACAGAGTGGGGGATAGAGAGGAACCCTGCGGAACACCACTGGAGAGAGGAAGGGGTTTGGATGGAGGTTGGCCTGGGACGACTACAAACTGTGACCGGTCTGAAAGAAAGGATTTGAACCAATGTAAGGCGCTGCTTGATAAATGGAGCTTTTGTAATTTGGTGAGAAGGATATTGTGGTCAACGGTATCAAATGCTATGGAGAAAACAAGAAGGATGAGGATGGTTAATTTTTGGTGTTCGATGGACGTTTGGAGGTCATGAGTAATTTTTAGGAGGGCGGATTGAGTAGAGTAACCAGATCGGAAGCCTGATTGGAAAGGGTTAATGAGGGAACGTTCTTCTAGGAAATCTGATAGTTGATCTTGAACGAGGCGTTCTAACGGTTTTGACAGGTTTGAAAGGAGAGAGATTGGACGGAAATCATTCATTGAGGAAGGGATTGCCGTTTTGTTTAACGGTCGGACTAGAGCGGTTTTCCAGGAAGAAGGGAATATGGAGTTTTGTAAAGAGAAGTTGTAGATGTGATAGAGAACAGGAATAAGTGCTGGGAGACAGGATCTTATTAGCTTTACTGGGATATCATCGGGACCATAGTCGTTGGTGTGGGATTTTAGGATAGCAGTATGTAGGTCTTCGTAGGTTATGTGAGCAAAAAAGAAATTTTCCGGATTAAAATGATGCTGATTAATATCAGCAAGTTGGGATGAATTAGAAGCGAAGGATGAGAAATGGTTATTGAGATCATCTGGAGAGAGCTGAAAGGAGTTAGGGTTATTGGAACCTGGTAGTGATAATTGCCGGAGTATTTTCCATTTGTTTTTAAGGTCGTAGGCATTGGTGAGAGCATTGTGGAAGTGAAGGGATTTAGATCGTCGGATTTCGGATTGGGTCAGATTTCTATGTTTTTTAAAAGACGCATAATCCGCTGCCAAACGGGTTCGCCGAAATTTGCGTCTTGCAGCTTCCCTTCTTTTTATCATATCCTTTATTTCAGGAGTCAACCAAGGTGCAGCAGGACGACGTAAGGTTCGGGTTTTCAGTGGAGCATGGGTCTGGGTTTTCAGTGGAGCATCTAAAATGGATTTCAAATTTGAGTTGAGGATGGAGACCATAGGATTGAGTCATAGGAATATATGAGATTCCATTGATCGGGTTTAAGGTCGGATTGAAGGGATTCGTAGGAGAGGAGGTCTAAATTGCGGAATGATATCTCCTTGGGAATAAAACGTTTGACGGGGAGGTCGTATGAGATCTGGATGAGGTCATGAGAGGAGAGAAAAGGAACGGGGTATTGCGAAGAAGAGACAATTTCGGAGGGAGAGCCCGAGATACAAAGGTCGAGCCATGTGTCGGAATATTGTGTATGATGTGTTGGAGAATAAGGAACTAGGTAAAGGTTGAGGGAATAGAGGAGGTCGGTTGGATAGGATTTCTCGGGGGAGTCTGCAAGCATATTTACATTGAAATCTCCGGTGATTATGACGTTAGGATACTTGGATACAAGATTGATGAGGGAAGATTCGAAGAGGCAGTCGAAAGGAACACGAGGAGGTCTATAGACTACGGCAAATAATAAGGAAGAGGAAAGGGACGAGATTTCAACAAACATACACTCTACATGAGGAAGGTCTGGGGAAGGAGACTGGAGGAGGACTTTGGCCTTTAGGTTTTCATGGATAAATAATCCGACACCACCTCCCGTACGATTAGATCTGTCGTGGCGTATAAATAGGTAGTTGGGAAGGGAGATATGGGAGGAAGGGATGAAATAAGTAGTGTTTTGTTGCTAACGTGCAGAGGAGCGTTCGTTAACTGTGGTAAAATTTGGGATTGAAAAGATTAGTTATTGTAAATGCGTCTTTTTTGCTGAACCTTAAATTTGTGTATACTTTGAATTAGAGACGTATCTACATTTAGGTTTCAGTAAATATGTTTATAATGAGACACTGTAATTAATATTTAAAAAGTTAGTATATTTCTTGAAATAACTAAACTTATAATTTCTAGAAATCGTTTTCTGCTCAGATTTTCCGATATGTAATTAAACACTTATCTAAATATCGATTGATATCTCAGAACACTAAGGTATTGCATGCAGTAATTGCACTCCAACATTATTTCCCAATGCATTAAGAACGCAATCTACATGTTGGCATTAAGCAAACAATTTATTCACATGCAACACTGAATCAAATAAAGAAACAATTTTTATTTTGTGTTTAAATTTCCCATATTGAAGTTACTTACAGGGTACTCTGAGGAAATTGAGACCGAAACAATTAATTGCATTACAAGCTATGGAACACGTGTGTTGGATTTGGACTCAGCCTAGAAAGACTGAAAAGATTCGTCAGTAAATACGTCAAACTTGATATCAAGTTTGGTTCAACATGTGATACATCTAATATAATTGGATAGCGTTAAGTTTAACAACCTTTACTAAGTAGTTAACACTACTTACATTAAGCTTTGCTATGATTAGAAAAGTTTATTTATGCATTGAAATTCCAGTAACCAATATTCGTTACGTACAGATTATAACATCTGAGATTGAAAGTATTTGTAACTTGTGATTATTACAATGAATTTTACATTTAAATGAATATTTGCTGTAGAACGTGTACATGTTGTTTATCTTTAGCGTGGACCTAAAGAGCTCCATATGACATTTTTGTATTTGTTAAAAGAGACAATAATTCTTACTTCTTACTTTGATTTATTAAAATTTGTTTTTTCGTTACTAGTAGAATTAGTTTAATAAAGTTTTTCGCATTTTTATTGGCAATGATAAGATTTGAATTATTTATATAAAACTCTTTAAGAAAGCTGTATTAAGTTTAATAAAATAAAAAAAAATGGACTATACGTCTTTTAAACGCAATATAGAGTATTTGTTATATTTTAGATTAGAAATAAGTATATTTTGATCGCCAATATAAATGTAATCGTTGCACATTCACAAACCATAAGTTGTGATTATTATAAAGTTAGATTAAATGGTAAAGGTACTGAGCGGCTGCTGGGCGTGGCCTGTTTTGAGAGGTTATGTGACCGTCATGTTATCGAACCCCCATCGCCTTTTTTTCAGTTAAAAAGTGCCTTGATTGGCTTTAATAGATTCCAGCTTTCGACTTCCAGCGCTTGCTCTTCAGAGGTAAATAAACCCCCAAAAGAGTCCTTTTCAGTGGAGATCGGGCCTTACTTTGAAGGGCGCCTTAGTGAACGGCGCATAAGCCGCACTTCAGTACTGGAACCTTTATTTTTTATTATTTTTAACACTCTATGAGTAATAGGACATATTATAAGACTGAAAACTTTTTTCTCGTTACAGTAGCCCTGTTATGAGTGCATTTACATTTCTACGAGTACTTTTTGCGTCATAAAGCATCGCATTTAATAGTAACGTAATAAAATATTGTATCATGTAGAAAAAAATCATAAAAATATCAACATTCATAAATAAAAGTTGAAAAAGAATCAAGTAGAAGTATAAAGAATGCACATGTTTGAAATTAAAAGAAATTATAAAAGCTAATTAATAATAAATTGACAGTTTAATCATCGCACAGCTTTCCGGTAAACAGAATTAATTCTTAACATCAATAATGTTGTAGAAATTTTAATTAAAAATTATTTATATATTAATATTTATCGATATCTAAATAAGTTGAATATGAGATATAAAACTGATTAAATTATATATATATATATATATATATATATATATATATATGTATATATATATATAGGATTTATATACCGTATATGAATGTATGTACATAAAAACATATAGATATGCAAGAGTAGACATACATACACAGATTCCTACTTGTACACACACTGCATACGTCTCTATAGACATACTTGTATATGTTATAGCTCGGAGAAATATATGTTTATGTTAGCTATGGTTTTAAAAACAAAATAATTCCAAATTCATTAAATCCAAAGTAATTCTTAATGATTTAATTTTGAAATTAATTGTTTTATCTATTATTCGAAACTGCGTGTTAGTTGAAAACCAATTGGAACATTCAAGATGATCAAGATACGAAGCTTTAAGGGTCGCGGAGGCAGGTAGGTCAGATATCCTATTGTCAGAAAGGGAAAAAGTATTGTAACATGGGTCCCGGCTTTGGCATACTCCGCTAACCACAAAAGTACCCCAGGAGAAAAGATTCTCCACCTCAACGCATCAACAAAGGCCATCGACCCATCTCGTCACGGCTTCCATTGGCAGTGGTTCAAGCTAGGCCCAATGTTCTCCCTTAGAGGCTTATCAACAGGATATTTTTCGGCAAACATCCTTTAAGGGTCTTCTACCACTACACAAAATAATAAAGTCGTATTCCTTCGTAAAACGGATAAGATTAAATATATTAGTAAACCATAAAACTAACTGGAGAAAAATAATTAAATACTTAAATAAAGAAAAAATTAAAAGTTTCCCTATAATTCGATTCAACACTTTCTACCATTTCCTGACAATCACGTATTGTTATGAAAAAATTTCTAAATTTGACTTTAGGAATTTATGCTTGAAAAAAGATATTGATTGCTATGATACGAGAGAGAGAAAAAAAAGTTTTATTGATTATCAGATTTTTCAACATGTATACATAACAGTTTATACATGATTTTGGATGTATTATCCTTAAAATAAACCATTTATATTTATTAGTAATAAAGCTAACAAAAATTTAAGATAATTTTCAATTAGACAGTAGGAAAAAGTAAGAAGAGCTTACATAAAAATTGCGATGATACATTTTATTCCAGACAATGAGAGTTAAGTATGCATTAGTCGAAACTTGATTGAAGTAAGTCGGCATGTAGATCTTCGTAATATTCTTATTTACCTAATTTATTTACTAATTAATTAAGTTTTATTATTTAAATTTTAAGTATTACAGTAGTAAGTTTTAAATAGAAGTTTAGGTTTTTAAAACTGAGGATAAGGGTAATGCCCTTTAGCTCTAATGGTGTGTGAGAGTAACGAATACTGGCCCACTGTTAGAGATTAGCTCTCTTATTCAACATTTGATGAAAAAACAAAAGACCTTTCAACTTTGAGAAAAAAAAAATATATATTTGACAATTCAATGGAAGGGACTTGAAATGAAAAAAAAATGAATAATAAAAATTAATACAAGGTTTAACAAGATTATTCAATTACTATCAAGTAAATTCCTTATCAAGGAATTATATTGAAAAAAGTCCTTGGATCTAACATAGCTGTTTTGTTTTTTTCAAATTTGAAAGAGTAGCTTCAATTTTTATACATTATTTATTTATTCCTTTATAGCGTTGTACTACATCAGAACAAATGCATTTTTAATTTATTCGTTTTTTGAATTAATTATCGTATCAGACGGTTTTAGTAATATTTTTAATATTTAATATGTTATTTTTAATTTTTAAGGGTTATTGGTAATATCTTAATTTTTTCTATAATACCTTCTTTCATATTTCAAAGCCGGCCAGTATCAAAGGGAGAGAAAATAAGCATTGAGTGAATTTCGTAGTAACCTGCCAAGATACTAATGGAGCTGGCTTGAAGCAATGGGCCAAATGGCCGCCATACGCTATTGAACGCATCAAAGTGGCCCATTGTTCGGCCAATGGACTGTTTACAATCTGTCTTTGGACAAATAAACAGATTGCTCCCTGACAGTTTGAATCGCAAACCGATAGCCATGCATTACTCAGCTCTTGGTAGTCAAATACGGTACGGCATCGTATACAATATTCATTGTTGAACACTACATTGGAGCCATTCCGTCTACCAAGGCCAGTCATTTATTTACAAAGAAAAAAATATTAATTTACCCCGTCTTATACTTACCCAAAAATAAGAAAGTGAATAAGTAAAAAAAAAAATAGGGCAATTTAAATAAAAAGTTGATAGAAATATTTTGGCTGTTACTAATTTACTCCCAAAGAGACCATTTTTGCGATTATAATAAGTTAACATAATAAATAGTAATAATTATTATAAAAAATAATAAGTTAACATACGTTTTTCTCAACCCTTCGTTATATAAAAAAATCAGTAAAGATATAGTAGTATAATAAGTAAGTAGTATAGTGATTCCATAGTGGTTCCAACAATGAAAAATATCCAGTGTTACATGTATCTAAAAAAAATCTGTTGCGTGCGCGCAACACACAACTTTCACTTACCAACTTACTTAGATTAGAAATTGACGTGTTTTGCAAAATATCATTTCCCAAAGTCACACATTTTTCTACATTCATATCTTATTTTTGTTAATCGTTAAAGCCGTTTTTGAGTAAATTAAAAAAACCCGTGAAAATGATACAAAATTTATTAAGTAAAGTCCCCCCTCCCGTAGATCAATTTTGATGAAATTTTTACAGTCGTATCTCGGGCATATAAATACATTAAATACCAAGTTTGATCAAAATCGTTAAAACCGTTTTTGAGTAAATAAAAAAAACACGTGAAAATGATACAAAATTTATTAAGTAAAATCCCCCCTCCGGTTGATCAATTTTGATGAAATTTTTACAGTCATATCTCGGGCATATAAATACATCAAATACCAAGTTTGATCAAAATCGTTAAAACCGTTTTTGAGTAAATAAAAAAAACACGTGAAAATGATACAAAATTTATTAAGTAAAGTCCCCCCTCCGGTTGATAAATTTTGTTGAAATTTTTACAGTCATATCTTGGGCATATAAATACATTAAATACCAAGTTTGATCAAAATCGTTAAAACCGTTTTTGAGTAAATAAAAAAAACACATGAAAATGATACAAAATTTATTAAGTAAAGTCCCCCCTCCGGTTGATCAATTGTGATGAAATGTTGGTTATCACATCTTTGGCATATAAATACATCAAATACCAAGTTTGATCAAATTCGTGAAAGCCGTTTTTGAGTAAATAAAAAAAACACGTGAAATTGATACAAATTTTATTAAGTAAAGTCCCCCCTCCGGTTGATCAATTTTGATGAAATTTTTACAGTCATATTTCAGGCATATAAATAGATCAAATACTCAGTTTAATCAAAATCGTTAGAGCCGTTTTTGAGAAAATCGAAAAAAACTTAAAAAGTTATTAAATAAAGTACCCCCTCCCTTTGAGCAAATTTGATGAAATTTTTGCTGTCACATCGCGGGCTTATACATACTCTAAATACCCAATTTCAGGTTCGCACGGTTTATAGTTTTTGAGCTAGTCTGTTCACACACACACACAGACCATTTCGCGGGACTTGGTTATTTTGACTCAGGGGACCCCAAAACGTGTATTTCCGTTGAAAACCGGAAGTCGAAAATGTTCACGATCGCAATACTTCCACTTACTATATATTTCATATATAGGTAAGTGAAAGTAAAAAGACATCTTTAAACGCGAGTATTAAAATACTTCTTAAATTACAGTATTTTTGTTATAATTTTTTGTATGAAACGTTTGTTTAAATTGACCTAGTTTCTAAAAACTAACAAGTGCCGCTTTCGGTTAAGTTTATAGGCAAAAAGCTGCCACAAGCGCTATTTGATGACTCAGTCGGGTTAGAAAATGGGTATCTGTTTATGGAGTTTCGAACTAGTAGTAATAAATTCGTTGTACGTCTATCGTGTTGATAAATAAATTCTTCATTGATAAATAAATAAATTTATTGTGATATACATTTCTTTCTTTATTGGCTTATAGTTTAAATTATAATAAATTCATTAATAAATTGCGGCGTTAGTTTAATAGGTATTTGCTAAATAAAAAGGGGGCGAATCTGTACTTATCAGCTCATGCAGAGGATGAAGATTAAAATATTTAATTGGAAAGTACATTTATTGTTTGTTATTATTATTTATTTAATTTTTACTAAAATTTTTTTTGTATTTATTTTAAGCAAAATTATTGAAATATCTTTTCGTTTTTCAGAGAACAATTCTATTATCACACGAAAATTTACTTCCCCACCTGTAACAAGGTAGGTACTTGGACAAAAGACTGACTTGAAACATGCATTAGAAAAAAAAAATCCAAGAACTCTTTCGATGGTAAAAAACAGCTTTCCGGGCCTATATAATGTCACTCACACTAGTGAATAATTTACACAACTATTCTAAGAGCGATTCGGAAATACAGTGCAGAATTTAAGGGTCCCTATAACACGACCAATTAAGCGAAATACAAAATTAAAAAGAAACAGTTGTTTGGGATCCTCATGAAGCACCCACACTTCAGGATAGTCTTAAAGTTTTTGTTATTTTAAAATTTTGTTTATAAAATAACGTTATTTTGTAGACTTTTAGTTCGTGTGTTCCATAAACTAATTATATACACGACATTCAACAGTCAAATAGTAAAATTTTACAAACGAAACCTAATCCAACATTTCACTCTTAATTACTTCATCACCCTAATCAACTCTTCCTTTCTCTTACCTTCTCCCTCAATTCGTTATCCGGTCAGTCTCAAAGTAGTCTGCTTCAACGAACGCTTCCTTCAGCCTTTTTACTGAGTATATATAAGAAATAAAAAAATAAAAAAAAACATAAGGACAAAATGAGAGCTTATTTGCTATTTGCACCTTAGCCTGTGAAAATCTGCAACACAAATATGATAAAAAAAGAATTTAAAGAAAAAGAACACCATCTGACCCTCGTAAATTTTACAGAGACTACATTACTTTTCAACTGTAAATGTCCTGGTCTCTAAGACGTCGTGCTCTTATAGTATTTTAAGATGATTTCTTCCGTCACAATTCTCTACGCTTCATGTTCTCGGATTCGAAGTTAATTTAAAAAGTTTTATTGGGACAAAGCAGAAGGAAACGACGCTCGAGAAACAGGAAAACTTTGTTAAGGTTAAGGAAATAGGCCTATCTCACCAAAGCACTGCTAAACATTTCAATTTCTTTATCCAACAAAGCACCAGTATCCACCCCATTGTGTGCGTTAATATATACGTTTTGTGATTATTTTATTCATATTGAACTTGAATTTATATGTTTGAATTTCTACTTAAATACAAGCGAATATATTTGACACTTTTATATTGTTTTAGTTAATGTCTTTGTGATACCTAATAGAAATTTTATTTTGTGTGGGTTTCTTTATAACTTTGGACCTAACCTATATCTTAACATATTGATGATTCTATTTCTGATTTTGGAAAATCTAAGGGACCAATAAAATTTTAATTCTCCAGAGATTTCGTTATCGTTTTAGTTATAAATCAAATATTGGATTTTCTACATCTAAAAATTATATCTCGGAGCCCCTCTTCGAAAGCTCTATCTCTGAGTTGTTTTTTTTTTTTTTTATGTTAATAAAAATTATGTTGTATATGTACCAATCTGAAGAAGTTTGTTGGAAATCTATGGATGTAGATTAAAATCTTGAAATACGCGCACCATACTTACATATAAGTATTTAAATAATCATTTAGTTCGCTACTACTTTACTTCGCTGCAAACTGTTTTTTTTTATTTATGATCCGTCATACTTGTAATTAAGTTACATTTGTAACTGTTGGCTTTAAAATCAAAGGAATGGTCTCAATGAAATTAGAGGCATAAAAAATATCTAAAATATACATCATTAGACCAAGGAGGTATTTGTACTAAAATTAATTTCAGCACCCCCAACCAAAAAAAAGAGGAGAGGAGGTTAGAAAGTCCTTCCTTAAATTGGAAGTTGGTACCTTGCAGATCTCGAATCTTGTTTTATAAAATTACAAATTACGTTCGGCATTTTGTCTATCATCCCTGCATTACCGCAAAACATTTAATTATTGTTAACCTTGTAGGGTGATATAATTAGTCAGTTATAATATTAGAAAAAATTCAGTTGTTGGCATAATTATTGTGTTCAAGTTAGAAATCAAATGATAGGGTATTTTCTATCATTCTTAAATGAATAGTCAACACATGAGTGGTTCACATGTTTTTTAATGTTTGTACAAATGCTAATAATAAATGTAGTAAATTTAACGTTTAGTTGATAAACTAGTATTTGTATTTCTCCTTCCTTTCTTGATTCGTTGATTATATCTAAAAATTGAAGTATGATTAAAGGATGTTATAGTGTGCATTTACAATATATATGTGTAACAAACCAAAATATATGGTTTACTCATATTATTCTGTTATTAATTTTCCAGAGTCACTCCCAAGGATTAGACTTTTGAGGAATATATCCAATGATAATTTTTCAATTTGTTTTTCAAAAAATCATGCATCAAAAGGATGAACATCCAAATAATACCTAATAAAATAACTCTTTCAATTGTATCATTATTAAATTATCCTTTTTACTAGATTTTTTATTACTATTAATGACTCCGCACCGGTCAATAATCTGCAGATTTGATGGCATGACTACTCTTCGAATATGCTAGGCATGAGGAAGGTCTTCTTTTTAATCTTCCCCTCATGTCGACTGTAGCCATATTGCATATAAGTAGTTTTTATGTGTTGGTGGACTGTTGGCATATGGAAGTCAGTGTGTAGGGTTTGATTTGTCACATACCATTGTTATTATGTAATGATATAAGGATGTAACCCTAATTTTTCTAAACATAAACAGGACTACGTAAATGAAGCAGCATAAAATAAATAAAATAAAATGTGATAATTGTAACAAGTTCAAAAGACCCTATCCCTTTTTGACTCTATTAGGTAAAAGCACCCATTTCTACAAATTACTTAGACACATCCAATAAAAAAAGTAATAAATTGAAATATAAAATATTAAAAGAAAAATATCATGTTTGATCTAAGTTATGCTAAATATTTGGAAAGTAATTATTAATCTGACTATTGGTATATCTTAGTGTTTTTTTATGTTTTATTTTTTGGTAATTTAGATTGGAGCTCTTGTAGCTTTATTGCACCGTTTCAACGGTAATTCCTTAATTTCTTAATTTACAATAAAATGACTTTCGATCCCAACCATCGACCATTCAATCACCGCTACTGTTGGATTGGAACCGTCTGGCGGTAACAGGGACTACAATAGACGTCTATTTCAAATCTGTTGGCGACAGAGCAAGATGATTACTGTGTCCCGAATCAGTCCGTTCTTGATCATCTGTCAATTAACAAAGGGCGTTGATGAATATGTCCGTTGGTTGCAATTATGTTAAAACATCTAGCACTCTCCGGATCTATTCTAATCCAACTAACACCCAACTCCTCTAACTTGAAGCCCTATTACCGAGGCGTCTTATCTCCTCCTCGGTGAGCAGTTCGATGGATTATCTGCTCCATCCACTAGTAGTTACGTAGAACTCCCTTGTTTAACAGTCGCTTGAATGACATTTCAACCTGAATAGAATATTCAGCACTGAATAATGAGCATTGAAATAAGTTATTGTGATATCAAATATTGCGATTATATGATCAGCCTGCTCACATAAAATCAAAATTGATTGTGGGTTGAATTTATTTCTCTTTTTAAAATATAAAAAGTAAAATATTAATCATTAAGTTCCTTTATTATATTGTTTTTTTTGTTTTTTTTCATCCAGGTATAATCAAATAAAATCTATAAGGAATTTAATAATATTATATGACACATGGGTGAGAACAGGAGAGCTAAATTGTAAGGCTGCTGTCCAAGAAACATTACTCAGCAAAACAAACGAACTTACAAACTATTAAAGCCAAAATTTTAGGTCAATAACATACGTAAGTAACAAAGATATTATTAACGACATAACCGAAACTGGCATGCCTTACAGGATGCGACTGAAAAGGAATTGAATGAGATCCCTCCCTTTCTGAATCAAGATTAAGAAGATGTGCAACGAGGAATTATCTTATCCACATTCATTAAAAGCTACATGACCTCATACTTGCTAAATGTAGCTTAATTGGGACAGAACATGTTAAGCAAAAATAAAGAAGAACCTCCAAAGTAATCTGCTGGTAACTATTATCATGTTATAAGAACTGCTTTAAGAATGATAAATATTGTTAAAAACTGAAAATTCGCCTAATCAAAGAAAATAAGACAGTTGGAATATTGTTTAGATGTGCAGAATTGCGTTTTAACAAATATTATTCTAAAAAAATGATATTATTTGGCCGTGGTTAGAAGCATTAATTGAAGCCAGAAAATTATTGTGATTATTGCGCATTAATTATTAAACTTTTCTGGCTTCAATTAATGCTTCTAACCACGGTCAAATAATTTAATTTTTGTAGAATAATATTTCTTAAAACGCAATTCTGCTCATCTAAACAATATTCCAACTGTCTTATTTTCTTCGGTTATGTGAATTTTTAATTTTTAACTGAAAATATACGTCTATGATAATTTTCGAAAGAACTTTCATTAAAAATAATTGTTATTTTTAGTTGATTGAAAATTTAGTTAGTTAATTTTGTTCTTAAATTAAATGTACACAGGGGTCACCTGTGGTATAGTGGTTAGCATGGCAACCTACAATACTGAAGGTCGCAAGTTCGCGCCCAGCGGTGACCCTAGGATTTTTTAATGGGAGTAAAAAATCCTTAGCCATGCCGTCCCTCGGATAGGTCGTAAAATGGAGGTCCCGGGTCTGTACGATGTCAGGTACTCGTTAAAGATCCCTATCCTAATTATACCTAGATAGGCAAAATTTAGGACACCCACTGTAGCATCGTCCGATTAGCCTTAGTGGCACACAGTGACGTTAAACAAACAAGCAAATTAAATGTGTTTTATATAGATGATTTTTAATTTTTTTTTTAATACTCAGAATTAATTTGATTTACTATATTTAATGTCCGGATTACTATTGATTAATGTCCGGAATCAAAGTAAAACCTAAGCAGAAAATAAGAACCCCGATAAAATTATAAAAAAAAATAAGAAAATAGCGGCTTTGTAGTCCGAACAAACAATAAGGAATTTTATTGGAAGCGGAATATACTTTCATATTAAATGGAATCCACCTTAAGTTTTAGAAGATGCAATGAGATAGAAAATATTCAACCAATGTTACTTATTTTCTATCTTCAGTACTAAACTTTTATCCCAGTATCCTAAAAACCCGTAAAGTCTAATTTATTGTCCAATTTAAAGAAGCTTAAAATAAAAAATAATAATCTTAAATTACACTACTTATATAATAGTATCTTAAAAGAAAATTGTTTACAGTAAAATACTTTGACAGGTGCATGAGAACTAGACTTTAAAAGTAGATTTTATAAAATTTATTATTTATAGGATTATATTTAATAGGATTAAATATAATCCTTAAGTTAAATGTAATCCTATTATATTTAATAGGATTACATTTTTTTTTTTCATTTTAGGATATAAAGTACATAATTTCAACACGGATTATGTTTGAATATTAATAAGAGCATAGGTATCATATATAGCTTGCAATTCTGGTATGCTATAGTAATAGTGTAGGTCAAATAAATTGGCTAAAGATGCTACGCTCAAATCGATTGTTTCAAAGCTTCTGAGGACTTTAACTAGTGAAATTTAACTATTAAATTTTAAACTATTAATTTTAAAGATGCTACGCTCAAATCGATTGTTTCAAAGCTTCTGAGGACTTTAACTAGTGAAATTTAACTATTGCAGTTTAACATCAGGTGCTGAACTCAACACCTCTTCGCTGCTACTCAAAAAAGGCCAAAGAGATTTGGATAGAATTTACTCTCACAAAGTGGAGAGTTGTTTCAACTAAAAATTTTAGTATAAGTACCACCGAAGCGAATACAAAGAGAGTTGTTTTTCGTCAAGGATTTCTTTCAGGTATTTTTTTTTTTTTTTTTTTACCTGTTTTTTCCCTACGTTATCTGTGTTTGGGGCGTTCTAGTAGTAAGTGCTTAACAAACTATGGGACATTCTTCTCGGGTGGGCGTTTTGAGGCCTCTTAAAAGTTAACCGTGTTTGAATTGTCAGTGTACTATTCTCAGTCGGCACAGAACGATCTCCTATCTCTTTGACTATCTGCAGCTAGTGGTCCATTTTTGACTATTAGATTTTATTTATTTCAATTTATGAACCCATATTTATATTGTTTTATCTATTTGTGATACCTAAAAGACTTTTTATAACTTTTTATTTTTTTTATCAGCCTCTTTATAACTTTTGACCTAATATAGATCTCAACATATTGATGATTACATTTCGGATCTACCGAATTAATCAATTATTTAATCAAATTTTAATTTTCCAGATATTTAACTATCGTTTTGGTTATAAATCAAATATTGGATTCTCTACATCTAAAAATTATGTCTCGGAGCCGCTCTTCGAAAATTTTATCTCTGAGTTTTTTTTTTTATGTTAATAGAAATTATGTTGTATATGTTCCAATATTACAAGCTTGTTAGAACTCTATGAATGTAGATTTATAGTCTAATATATTGTTTATTACTAATAATATATGGCATTGTTAAGGAGATATTTCTGGAAGGATTCATCAGCATTCACGGGTGAGAGGGAATTAATTGGTCAAGTGAGAACTGTTCATCAGAAAAGACCTATGCTATCAAAGAAACCCCAAATTGGGCATTCAGATGTTATAAATCGGAAATAGGTATAGATATTATGTAGAAAGTAAAGTTTGACAAATGTTTAATGTTTTACGCCAAAAAAAACAACGTGTATTTCCGTTGAGAACCGGAAGTCGAAATTTTTCACGATCGCAATACTTCCACTTACTACATATTTCATATATAGGTAAGTGAAAGTAAAAAAGATTGAACGATATACAACCTATATAATTTAATATTAGACAATATGCTTTTTTTTAAAAATTATTATACCTATTTCTTAATTGTGATAAAAACATCGCATGCTTATAAAATCGACTTTAAAGGTATTTTTAGTTGTTTATTTAGTTCACGTAACTTCCTATAAATCACGTTCACGTTCATATCCTACTATAGCTAATCAGACGGTGCTATCGAGGTAAAATTAGGATAGGGATCTTTAACGAGTACCTGACATCGTACAGGCTCGGGGCGTACATCTTGCGTCCCTTCCAAAAGACATCATGGCCAAGAATTTTTTACTCCATTTAAAAAATCATATGGTCATCATTAATATCTTGCTAAGAAAGTTGCCGTACTAACCACTATACTACACGCTACCCACTAGTAAATTTTGCTACAGAAAATTTATGTTTCACATACATTTTTCATATTAGATAATGCATTAAAATCTGCCAAACATCTATTTACTTTCTTTTTTTTTATAATAAATAATCGTAAACTGGTAAGTAAGAAGAACATATCTTAAAAACAAATAAATAATATTGATATATTATTTTCAAATTGAAAATTTGGTACTGCTGGAGAAGACTGAATTGGGGTTGTCGAACATCCCACTCACGTGGAAACACCCTTTCTCAAGTCACATCTTCCAATATTTATTCTGTCCTCCCACCCATGAGTCCTACTTACTACCTATTGGCCTACTCCGGTCAAAAACGTCCGGATACCCTGGATACATTTGTTACATCCCAGATTTTCGCCTCCCAAGAATTCCTGGACGGAATTTCATCAGATCATATGCCAGTTCTTTTTTATTACATTCAACACTGCTCCCACGCCCTCCTTGCCTACATCGATTAAAGAACGAGCCAACTGGGATGATTTTCGTGATATCCTAAAATATAAATTTGTCTTAAACACTTAACTCTATGTCAGACTAGATATTAAATTGAAAAATGGAGGATCAAAATCGATACCAAATATCCCATAAAATTATCTTAACTCTCCGCCGTAAGCTTACAACATTCTGCATAGTTGTAAATTTACATAGATTATTTAAAAATAAAACATTCCGTCGTCAAGTTATTAGTATTGTTAGTATTATCGTACTTACGCATAAAATCCTAATGGAATCAATGATATGAGCCTTAAAACTTCCTTGTTTTAAGATAGATTTGTTTATTCAGAAGCAGACCAGAATTTGATAGTAATTTCAGAAATAATCGCTTTTATTTTTTTATTTTTTTAAGGGAAAAGAAGAATTTCGGAGAAAATCATGCAATAGATGATACATTTTTGCAAATATACGATTACTTTTTGTGTGAAGCATTGCTTTCGAGGTATAAGCAACGAAGTAAAGTTTCCTAAATTTTACCTATTCCCAAGGCCGCCATTTTGTGTTTCATCGGCTTTAAGATGGCATGAGTACATTTTTCACATCAGTGCAATGAATATCTTATACGCATAAAATGTTGTATATAATGAGATACATATTTGCCACGGGCTTCGACTATTTAAAAAAAAAAGAAATTTTAGGCTTAAGAAAAATGATAAGTCTTGAGGTATTAAAATCTTTAAATGGTAATAAGCAAATAATTATTAACAAATGATTTTACTATAGAAACAGAAATTTTTTTAACTGGATTATGATATCCTAGATGTTAGGATAAAGGGGATTTGGATAAGGAGACGAAGAAGATGGTAGGGAGCCATTAACGTGGATCAGCGCACAGATGTTCTGCCCCTACGTGACAGTCCATGACAAGTTCCATTTCCCGCTGATTTTCCAGCTCAGACCTAATAGACAGAGAAAAATCATAAAACTGTTTTCCACTCCGGCAAAGAGGGGGGGGGATTTTCCAGGGATAAATGGAGAGTGAAATCTCCCAGAGGATATTCGCAATCTGCAGCATCAGGGGCCATTATTTAAACAATTGTGAGCCAAGCACTACTATCGGTCTACTGCCTTCGAGGGGGGGCTAGCGTACGGAGGTTCAGTACTAAAGGAATTTATTATCGTCATGGGAGCCGTTTTTAAATAAGGCTAAGAAAAAAAAAAAAAAGGATAACTTGCTTTAATATTCATAAAGATAGAGCATTGGTATATTTTCATATTTACCAAAGAACCTTTAAGCTCAAAGATGATCCATTTTTATATATTTTTGAGGCTTCGCGGAAAATTTATATTGTGTTCAGATTTTGTGTATAGTTTAATGAAAATTATTGTTACATTTGAATTGCCCTTAGTTTTATATAGTAGTAAATAGTTATATATCAGACAAAAATAAAGTAACCTGTAGAATATAAAAAAGATAATGACTGACTGTATAAAAAGTAACTTCGGGATCTTTTTTTTTTTAAGATTCGGAAGAAGGGAGTTTAAAAGTAGGTACATATGTACAGTTTATTTTTAGGCATATACATACTTATTTGAGAAAAATCTGTTGCGGCGCAGGTATCACAATTAATTCAAATTAGCATTTTTTTTTTATGGACATAAGTGGCATATTGGAAATTTTAAAGAAATATTTTTTTTAACATTGAAAAATATTTTCTGTTTATTCCATACTTCCTCCATAGAAATTCCATAGAAACACGTCATCGGTAACACGAATTTATTGTTCATACAGTGTTGTACATTAGAGTAGGGAATAAACTCGGTTCTTATTACTTATAAGACAACATTTCATTTGAAGTTTTTGATACCCCAAATATTTCTGTTGAAAACAGGAAGTCGATATTTTCAAAGATCGCAATACTCTATCTTATTTCATGCATATGTATAAGAAAGTAAAGAAAAGTGAGTGAGTACTAGACGATAATTTCTAAGAGTATTTTATTTTTTTAATATAAGTGTTCTTTTGTATACGTACAAACATGTATGTAAAATATTAGTTTGATGATGATTTTAGGTGATTCACCATATAAGCTTGTCGTGAAGTTAAAATATATTAAATGATTGATCAAAATTCAATGAATGACTTTGAGTTTCTATTGAATAAATTAGTTAGACTACCTTCGAGTATTTGGACGCTTATAAATTCTATCTGAAATTATTCGACTGTTCAGAGTTTACCTTATGAATTGACTTTCAATGCCTCCAGAGTTTATTTTAATAATTTTCATGTTCGGATTCTGGACTAAATTTCTTTTAGATTGCAGAAATTGCGGGTAGGTTATAATTTTCAAATTCCTATTTCTCCAATAATTCTTGAGGGCAATGTTCTCAAGGCTGGAAAAGGATGTTGGTATGCGGTTCCTTGAAGTGCGAAGTTTGTGTTTGATCTCTATCTGGTCGGTCAACATTTATTCCTCAATGTCATCGAGGACATTGAACTGTGACATAGGATATTGTATGTTTTACTTTTATATACAAATGGATTCCTTACGATATCGTACCACAAAATATTCATTCTTTCCTTCATAATAATGTCCTAACATAGCCATTTTTTTTATCAAATCACAAATTTTAAGCTTCTGAGAGATTTCAAATAAAACGAGAAATAAGAAAGGTAAAACATTTTTTTAAAACTTGGACGAAAATCAGTTAATTAAGAAGAGGCGGTCGATCATAAAGGTTCTTTTAAGTGTTCTTCTAAAGTGCATGTCTGATGTGGACCATTAAATTAAAAATTTATAGATTTTTTTTTTTTTTTTGTACATTATGGAAAAAACTTTTTTCCATTTCGCATTTCACTCTATCAACTATCAATTTAGTTTTTCAAAAAACTAAGTTAGACCATTTTTAGGATTTTTTTTAATGAAGGAGTCTTTTCCATATATTTGTTGCATTTTATTTGACTATCCCAAGGTTTCGAGCTGTTGGCCCATCCTCTGGGGTTATCTATATGTTTTAACATATTTTGTAATTACTAATCTTTTATCACAATAGTTATGTTATTCAAGAGAATTTTACATTTTATATATTGGTAGTATTATTACCTTATCTATAAGTTATTTATATTGTCATCAATATAATTTGTTATATATATAGACATACATCTGTCCTTGTTCTTATTTCACATTTATTTGGTATTACATGTGGACTTTGGTACATATTTTATCTAATCCCCTTCATCCTGTTTCTCAATGTTTGTTTGTTTTGGTTTTGTTTCTATCATTTTTTATATGTGTTTCAATTTTTTTATTATGTGTGCATAGTGGCTATTAAGGTGTTTTGTGGTTTATTGTGTTTTTTATGTTTTTGTTATATGCTAGACCAATGCTAATACGGAAACTTAATTAACATTCTCTAGTAGTAAAATCTGGTGCGTGCGCGCAACACACAACTTTCACTTACCAACTTACTTAGATAAGAAATTAAACCGTTTTGATAATTGCTACTTCTCAAATGAACAGAAGGGCTTTAATTATGAACAATGGTCTGTCATTAAAGGCGTACTCCGCATGCGTGGGCTCAACGAGTTTAATGAGTTGACTGAATATTTTTCTTTTTTTCTCCTTTATATTTTCTTTATTATTATCATATCTCATATATAGCCATTTCTTATTTTTAGGCGTAACGGGAGACAGTTAATTTCTCCATATAAACAAAAACAAAGGTACTTTATAAGAAACAAACAAACAAAAAAGGCCCCAAACCCCCCAAAAAAGCCCCCTCAGAACATTTTAAAAATGATAAAGCTTACTTGATATTAAAGAACACCTAATTTTCATTAAACATGACGAATTTAATAAAAATCGTCAAAGCCGTTTTTGAGATCATCGAAAAAAAGGTAAAAATTGGAAAAAAAAAATTAAGAAATAAAGTGCCCGCTCCGTTTGTCCAATTTTGATGTAATGTTGGCTATCGCATCTTTAGCATATACATACATCAAATACCCAGTTTGATCAAAATCATTAAAGCCTTTTTTTGAGTAAATAAAAAAACTCGTGAAAATGATACAAAATTTATTAAATAAAGTCCCCCCTCCGGTTAATCAATTTTGATTTAATGTTGGCTATCGCATATTTGGCATATACATGCATCAAATACCCAGTTTGATCAAAATCGTTAAAACCGTTTTTGAGTAAATAAAAAAAACACGTGAAAATGGGACAACATTTATTAAGTAAAGTCCCCCCTCCGGTTGATCAATTTTGATGAAATTTTCAGTCATTTCTCGGGCATATAAATAGATCAAATACTCAGTTTAATCAAAATCGTTAGAGCCGTTTTTGAGAAAATCGAAAAAAACTTAAAAAGTTATTAAATAAAGTACCCCCTCCCTTAGAGCAATTTTGATGAAATTTTTGCTGTAACATTGCAGGCATATACATACACTAAATACCTAATTTCAGTTTCGCACGGTTTATAGTTTTTGAGCTAGTCTGTTCACACACACACACACACACACAGACCATTTCGCGGGACTTGGTTAATTAGACTCAGGGGACCCCAAAACGTGTATTTCCGTTGAAAACCGGAAGTCGAAATTTTTCACGATCGCAATACTTCCACTTACTATATATTTCATATATAGGTAAGTGAAAGTAAAAATGGTAAGCTTATTTTAATGTTCACGTGTTCCGAATATTCCTGATAAATCACCCGAATTAACTATCAGGACTGTTTTCGAACCAGTGGTCCGGCTAAGCAATTATTCAATACTGTCCATTGTCTATTCTGACGTATGGAGTCGCCGATCCCGGTCATGAATTCATTCTGATTCTTGTCCACAGAGATGTGTAAGTGATGTATATTCATTATCGTTATTTATTGATTTATGTGACTTAGATGATGATGAATATTACTCAAGAGAAAAGAAAATTTTAAGATTATCACAAGAAGACTTCAAGATGCACTAATTTGAGAGAGGATGTAATAAGAAAAAAATCTGGTGCGTGCGCGCAACACACAACTTTCACTTACCAACTTACTTAGATTAGAAATTGACGTGTTTTGCTAAATATCATCCCAAAGTCACACATTTTTCTACTCTTAATCGAGTAGAATTTAGCTTTAACACTTTTTTTTAATCGTTAAAGCCGTTTTTGAGTAAATAAAAAAAACCGTGAAAATGATACAAAATTTATTAAGTAAAGTCCCCCCTCCGGTTGATCAATTGTGATGAAATTTTTACAGTCATATCTCGGGCATATAAATACATCAAATACCAAGTTTGACCAAAATCGTTGAAACCGTTTTCGAGTAAATAAAAAAAACACGTGAAAATGATACAATATTTATTAAGTAAAGTCCCCCCTCCGGTTGATCAATTGTGATGAAATGTTGGTTATCACATCTTTGGCATATAAATACATCAAATACCAAGTTTGATCAAAATCGTTAAAACCGTTTTTGAGTAAATAAAAAAAACATGTGAAAATGATACAAAATTTATTAAGTAAAGTCCCCCCTCTGGTTGATCAATTTTGATGAAATTTTTACAGTCATATTTCAGGCATATTAATACATCAAATTTTTTTTTTTTTTTTTTATGCGGCTCTACGACCCACAAGTTGAGTCTTGGCCTGCTCCAGCAAGGACCGCCAGTTATTTCGGTTTTGTGCTGCTGCCTTCCAGTCATGAATGCCAAGCATCAATAGTGCATCGGTAGCAACACAGTCTTCCCATCGGAGCCTAGGGCGTCCAACCTTCCGTGGTCCAAACAGTTTCTCCGATATGACTTTAGATGGGATTTCGGAGGGATTCATTCGAACAACATGTCCCGCCCATCGCAATCGAGATAATTTAATCGTATCAACCACGTCTAAGTCCTTGTATAGGCTTCTCAGCTCGAGGTTGGTTCTTCTTCTCCAGTCTCCGTCAATATATGCGGCCCCATATATTCTCCTTAAAATCTTCCGTTCAAACCTGGAGAGTTCCAGTTCCTGAGTCCTTGTAAGCGTCCAGGTCTCAGAGCCATATGTTAAAACAGGTCGAATCAAGGTTTTGTATATTCTGACCTTTGTTGACTTTGACAAAATCCTAGACCGGAGATGCTTTTGAAGTGCGAAGGAACACCGATTAGCAGCCAGGATTCGTCTGTCTATTTCTTCTCCAATGTCATTTCGGGAGTTCACTTGAGAGCCTAAGTAGACGAAATCTCTTACTACTTCTATACGGTGTGAACCCAACTGAACAAAGCTTTCCCGGATATCATGTTTTGGGTTAACACACAAGTATTTTGTTTTTTCCGTGTTTATTAGCAGCCCCATGCTTGCTGCTGCTACTTCCAGGGCCTCAAAAGCTTCCCTAACTGCTTCCAGTGTCCTTCCGGCAAGGTCCAGATCGTCTGCATATCCAAGAATTTGAACAAGCCTATTTAGAAGTGTTCCAGTGGTCTGAATGCGAGAATTCCTCACAGCTGTCTCGAGAGCCAAGTTAAACACAAGACACGCCAAACCATCGCCCTGACGGACTCCCGTCCCTGTGGTGAAGCTTCTAGACAGATCCCCAAACATTCGAACACAGCACAGGTTAATTAATACATCAAATACTCAGTTTAATCAAAATCGTTAGAGCCGTTTTTGAGAAAATCGAAAAAAACTTAAAAAGTTATTAAATAAAGTACCCCCTCCCTTTGAGAAAATTTGATGAAATATTTGCTGTCACATCGCGGGCTTATACATACTCTAAATACCCAATTTCAGGTTCGCACGGTTTATAGTTTTTGAGCTAGTCTGTTCACACACACACACAGACACACAGACACACACACACACACAGACCATTTCGCGGGACTTTGTTATTTTGACTCAGGGGACCCCAAAACGTGTATTTCCGTTGAAAACCGGAAGTCGAAAATTTTCACGATCGCTATACTTCCACATACTATATATTTCATATATAGGTAAGTGAAAGTAAAAAGCAAGGTGTAAGAGACACAAAGCGACCGAGAATGGCACAGTTAATTCAGTAAATGGAGTAATGCATCACTTGCTTAGCCAATGAATGTTGATCAATGCATTGCTGGAAGGGTAAACATGAGAAGTGGACACCATGTATAGCATTGGTCTCCAGCGAATGTGTTTGGAGTCAACAAAACCATTACATACTCTATTCATTTGCATATGGCTTCGCTTTGCAAATGTAACAACAGATAAATCTGCCCGAAACTCCTTTTCAGGAAATTGACCAGAAAAGCCTGTAAGAAGTATTCGCAAGCGGAAAACTCCTCAAGGAAAACACAATTCGATGTTTCGGTAACAATATTTGTCATGTTATGATTTAGTTTTTACTTAAATTGGTGTCCGTAAGAATTTTATTTCTGTATTATTAAAGGTATCTTTGCTATTTATAATTCTATATATATATATATATATATATATATATATATATATATATATATATATATATATATATATATATATATATATATTCTTGCTTAAAATATATTTATTAATTTTCGTTACTTGACAATTTTTTTTTTCATATGATTAGTAACTAGATTTGTAACTAGAAACAATTAGGCATACTTGTGCATATTGTGGATACAAATAAACATGCTAATGGGATGTCGATCATACATACTCTTTTTCATTTTTTTAGTCGGTTAATAAGTGAACTATGACGTATAGGCTCTAAGGGGACCAAAAAATCTGTATCGTTTAAGCAGTTGTATTTGCACTATTGTAATCGCCAATTGCGAAGTGAACGTTCAACCGATATACAAAGCACATTAAATACCTTGTGAATATGAAATTTATGGGATTTTATTTATAAGGGGAAAAGTAAAGTGTAAAATCCTTTCAGATGGTATTAGCATTGATCAGTCTCGTTTCGTGCCTTATGCAATAGTCATCGAATCTAAAAAAATAAAAACACTTTTCACATTTGACGGTTAAATTTGGTAGGGACGATATAATGTAATGTTTTACTTACAACTAGAATAAAATAAAAAACGGACAGTATTGCTGTAAAGCGAAAGTGAATGAATAAATGGGTGTACAAATAACATATGGAAAAATGTATATTTATTTGGGGTAATTAATTAATTCGCTACATTATTGTATAATATTTGCTTAAGAAATACAAACTCACGAATTTCTTGATTAATACAGTCTATATCCAGTTATAGCAATCCATTCTGATTTGCCAGCATCCCTAAATAAATACAGTCTCTCTCTCTCTCTCTCTGGATTAAGCCTCGGTCCGCTTACGTTCTGAGTTCAACAATTTAGAATAAAACATTTCAATTTCCGTAATGTGAGGACATATTGAATAAATCTGCATTTATCATAATTACTCACACAAAACAAATAAACTGATTAAAACAACTAGTTTTTGTGTATCTCTATATTCTAGATACTTTATGCTGGGATGCTTTTCGTATAACTATTTTAATATTAATCTCAATAAATCATCATTTGGCCTGGTTTTACTCAAGAAACTTTGACAATAAATCAATGGAAAATGGATTTGGAAGTCAAATTGGTCTGCGGCCCAAAAAAAAAAAAAAAAAATAAATACTCATTATTGTTGATTTCATAGATATTGTTTTATTTATTATGGATGTAAATTAAATCAATTTATTTGAATACGGTAGGTCCAAAATAGCATAATTTCAAATATGCGTTACCAAAGAATTTTCTTGGCATGTTTAGTTTTTTTTTTCCTTTTTTAAATTTTGTTTTATTTATTTATTTACTAAATTAAGAATACAAAACGAAAACAACATAGATATCTGTGCAGTAACCTCTTATCTGATTTATAAGACTATTTGAGCATGTTTAGTTACATATGTATTATCTATATTGTAATGAAGCGTTTCCCAGAAAAAGTAATATGTACCGATGCAAACTAATAATTTGTTATAATAATTATTTCTTGTTGTTTACAAGAAGTAAGGATTCCGGTAAAGGGAAATGTCCAAAAATGTTTTTTTTTCTTATCTTCATATTTTCTTATCGTATTATTTTCTTCTTTCTTATATATATATGAAAGCTCTAAGCACCAATGTTAGTTTAACCAATTTTAATAACTTAAAATTATAATACGAAATTGGCAAACAAACAAAACTCAAATTAATAACTACGATACAAAACTACTAGTGACTCAAAAGAAACTCGATCCTTCGACGGTCAAGGCAAGACAGCCACTAATCGCTTCGTATATTAAGTATATAATGGGCCAACCTAGAAAGGTCGAAATCATTCCAAAACATTAATAAGAACCAACGCTAAGCTAACACCCGCCACACTAAATGATCCCATGTTAGAACCATCAGAGATTTTTCAGGCTATTAGAAATCTGAATAAGAAAAAAACTCCCGGCCATGACAGAATTAACACTGAAATAATACAATACACCGCTGATACATACCCCAATCTGATTACAAATATTTACCAACTGGCCTGGCACCAAACAAAGATACCGAAAGCATGGAAGAAAGGACTGTTACATATCATTCCCAAAAGAGACTCAAACAAACTAAGACCTATCACAATATTGCCAATCATGGGCAAAATACTAGAAAAACTGATCAACAATAGGCTCACACATTACCTATAGACACACGACATAATACATTCAAACCAATTCGGATTCGCTCCACAAAAAAGCAGAGTAGACGCTATTTACAAGATAAAAGAGGAGGTAGAAAAAGCTTTCAACACAAAATCAAACTGTCTGATGCTAAAACTTGATATATCCGGAGCTTTCGATAATGCATGGCCTCCTATCATATTCCAAAACCTCAGAAAATACAACTGCCCCTAAAACATTTTCTCGTTGATCTCTAACTTTTTTGAAGATAGGTCTGTAGAAATCAGAACAAACTATTATACACGGCATTGCCATGTATACTTTATTTTTTTAATCCTTATGCAAATTTTGTCTATAGCTAACAATAAAGTATTATTATTATTATTATTATATACTCAAAAAACAATTGACTATCGGCACTCCACAAGGATCATGACTCTCCCCAACGCTCTGGAATATTCTGATCAATTCTATTTTTGACCTTAAAATTCTCCAAAATGTTTAAATATTCCTGTATGCTGACGATGTTTTATTACTTGTTACTAGTAAACTCTTCTCGCAATTACAAGCACTTACTAATCACACACTAACTCTAATGGGAAAATGGGCCGAAAACAATAAACTGGACAATTTAGACAAGACTACATACAATACACGCGAAACTAATACAATACCTTGACGATGAAGAAAATTCCAATGATCTAACTATCGACATTTACACAGACGGAAGTAAACACGAACAGAGCA
Source organism: Aelia acuminata (assembly GCA_911387785.2). Classification (NCBI taxonomy): domain Eukaryota; kingdom Metazoa; phylum Arthropoda; class Insecta; order Hemiptera; family Pentatomidae; genus Aelia; species Aelia acuminata. Next base: position 76,987,224 of record OU426983.1, on the reverse strand, counting down.
CAGGCTGCGCATTCAAATACCAACACAATCAAATACACCATGACGAAAAGTACCGGCTTTGGCCCAGACTGTTCAAACAATCAAGCCGAAAAATTAGCAGTTATCAAAGCCACAGACGTCATTCTCAGGCAGACAGACGATCCCACCAATTCTTACAAAATTTACACGGACAACAAAGCACTAATTAACTCCCTCGTAAATTCAAAAATTCACGACATTTTGACTGAACGAATTAGGGATAATCTAATTAAGATTATGAATAAAAAGACGAAAATCTCTATACATTAGGTAAAAAAAAGGACACAGCGGGGTCTCCGGTAACGAAAGAGCCGACTCTTTAGCTAAATCGGCTGCTAATGAAAAAGACCTACCGACTGACTACAGCTTAGTGCCTCTTTCCTATATTAAGAAATCTATTAGAATAGACCTGATTCGAGAATGGGACAGACACTGGCAAACCTCGACACCTCTTCATAAATATATTCCCCAAATAACACTTCAAAACTATAACAAAATTAAAAGTACTAATTATCAACTTACTCAATTTCTGACAGAACACGGACCTTCTAAACATTACTTCAAAAGATTCCATTTGACATACTGATGTGACTGTGGCGGAGAAACGCCACAAACCTTCAGTCACATTCTTTTTTATTGTAAGATGTACGAACACGCAAGACACGAACTAATAAAAATCGTTTTATTGCAAGGACTAACATGGCCACTTCCAGAGGATAAACTGTTCAATAATTACAAAAAAGAACTGTCCCATTTCATATCCTTGACAGACTTTCAAAAGAATCACATAACTCAAAATCGGAACCGTCTATCTGACAGAAGCTAATAAGTATAATACCAGTATATGACTATTAAATGTTTATATGTACATTAATTTATTATTTTAATTTATTTTTGTGTTTTTCATAGTTTTTAGTGTCTATATTATTACTAAATTTATTCAAACCTATTGCATTCATTATTTTCTTTCTATAACTTATTAGTAAATTACTATTATTGATATTAAATATCCTATCAAATATTTGTCCTAGACAATAATTTAGATATCCTATGCACTATTCATGTTTACATAAGCTCACTTTATATATTTTATTTATGCATTTATTTCTACCTATAATTGTTTCTAACTATTTTTTTTTCTATTTTATATAAATAACTACTTTTTTGTTATCATAAAATTTATTTAATCTCATTTATCTTTTATCTTACTTTTATTTTTATTCTTTGTTGTATTATATTTATTACAATTCTTTTATTATTTTAAATATTATTAATCTTTCTAATTTTTTATTCTATATTTTATCTTATACTATTCCTTTAAACATTAGTATTTTAATTTTATTAGTACTTAATTTTTATAGCTTTTATATTATTAACTATTACTTAATCATTGTTTGTATAAAGCCAATGTCCACCTATTAGTTTTTCCTAGCTATTAACCATTAAATATCTTTCGGTTTTATAAGAGCTTTCAAAATTCTGTTTATTCTAATCTGAATGTATTGTAATTTTTGTTTTTGTTCTCTTGTATTATCATCTTAATACATCTAAAAATTGTTAATAATACTGCTAACTTTATTATGTACATTTATGCGTATAATATGCCTAATCGCATGGAATAAGCATATTTTTTCTCAAATAAACTCCTCTTGCATAGGGTTACTAAAAAGAAGAAAAAAAGAGAAAAAAAAAATGTAATCTATTAATTTTAACAGATAAGATTTTTAATATAATAATATATTCAATCTAAAGCTTATTAGTTAAATAAAGGTAATTTCCATTTTTTTAAATATAAGTTAAAAAAATAACTTGATGCTTTCGAAAAACACTCTGCTGCTTATGAAGGATTCCTCTTCATACATGTAGATTGGAATGAGAAAAGAATGATAATGATCTACGGAAAAATATTTGGAAATGGTAATTACTAACACGAGCATCAGATCATTTCTTACGGTCTCCCTGTAATTATTAAAATATACATAACTTGTTTCTTTGAAGGTCATATTATTAATAATAATTAATAATAGAAGACTCTGAATAAAAGCTATTTGTAAACATCACTCAAAGTGATGGTGAAGCTTCCTAAAATTCTTTTACCCTGTAATTTAATCACATCACCGAGTTCGAAACTTGTTGAAAAGAATACGTCAATGGTTTGAAATATCGTCTATTGATTTAATCAAATCTTGCTCAAAAGATATTTGATACCTTTACCCATCATTTAAAAAAAAAATATGAATAAAATAAATTTGATGTTATACCAGCGGTTTGTTTACCCCAGTTTTATTTTATTTTATCTTTACTTCGAGATAATGTTATTCAGTACATATAAATAGATTGATTGAATATATCAAATACGATGTGTGAAATTTTACCTGCCCGCTTCCACTTAAACAAAGATTTTGCTGGAATATCGAATTTTAGAAAGCCATATTCGTATGTGTATTATATGGTACTGCACTATTAAAAATGTACTAGCTGACCCATGCGGAGCATTCGCACTCTACCCTACTTAAGCCCAACTTGTTAGTTGAAGTACACACCGTATATTTAGTATCCTATAGTACGTATTTGTTTTTGTATTTGTTACTACGGTGACAATCGGAAAAGTGTATATAACCAAAAATGTTCATTTCGACAAACTGAAAAAAAAATGATACCTTCGAAAAATCCCTGCGACCATTTCAAAATTTTCGCTGAGAAATGAGACTTGCAAATGAAGGGGTTAATCGAAAAAATGAATATGACCGTAAAGTTTTCCTTGAAAACCTGAAAATATTACCACAATTCAGAAACCTCTGCGACCATTTTGATCTCGCAAAAGCCGCGGTTTTTTATAATTCGCAATCGAAGGTGAAATGAGTGATTTGTATATTTTTCCGTTGTATTGGTTAAGCAAAGCTTTAAAATGATGCCTCAATAATGAAATTTGATGAAGTATTAAGGAAGTTCTGGAGTACAGAAAAAAAAAGGCCTTGAGAAATAATATGTATGATACTTTTGGTTTTATAGTTATTATTGCGAACTAATGGGATATAAACTAGCCTAAAAACAAAACTTCTTAAGCAAGGTGAAAAAAATTGAACAAAATTAAAGTGAACAAAATTAAGGAGGACCCTTGATAAATTCAATGCATTTACCTTTAAATTGTTAACATTCATAGTGATAGTTACAATTAACTGGTATAAACCTAGTTTGGTAGAGAGCTAGAATGATACGAGAGTGAATCAAAAATAAACGAGACTTTTCGCCCTTCAGGCACAATAGTGGAGGGAGAACGTTCCCGCTTTGTTTGTAGTTGGGTAGGTTTGTCAGGGGTAGGGGAAGCACATGGGCTCGCCTCCTCGACCCTCTCAGTGTCCACCGTGACGATGTTGGAGCAAGAGGTACCTCCGTCAATTGCGCAACGTGTTTTAATCAAGTTTCTCGCCGCAGAAGGCGTAAAACCGGCCGAAATCTTGAGGAGATTGACTGCCCAATGCGGGGGGAAGAGACACAGTCGCGAGCCAGAGTGTTTGCATGGCATGAACAGTTCGTGGAGGGTCGCGATCGTATTGAAAATCAGAGCCATGACCGCAGACCTCGCACCGGCATTACAGCGAACAACATCAGCAGTGTTCGACGGCTTCTTGAAGGCTTATTTTTTGCACGAGCGCAGGACAATTAATGCGGCCTACTACTGTGACGTTTTGAGTGAGGTCCAACTTGCATATCGCCACAAAAGACGAGACCTATCGATCAGGGAAGTGGTTCTTCTCCATGAAAATGCTCGCCCCCATACAGCGGCCTTGACTTGGGAAAAATTGGAGCAACTGGGGTGGGAAACATTGGCACACCCTCCTTACAATCCAGACCTGTCACCCTGTGACTTTCATGTGTTTGGTCCTCTCAAGGAAGCTTTGGGAGACCAAAGATTCAATAGTGATGCTGAGGTTGAAGCCTACTTGCGCAATTGGCTGTAGACACGACCTGCATCTTTCTACGTGGAAGGAATTGGAAAGCTGCCTATCCGCTGGGAAAAAAATGTGTTTCCAAATCAGGAGATTATGTAGAAAAATAAACTATATTCTTTTTTGCGTTTAAAATAAAAATAAACGCCTGTTATTGAAATAACCATAAATAACTTTTCCATCTGCCTCTATGCCTTTTTTATTTTCCGATAAAACAAACATGACAACTAGTTTTTTTCTTCTGAACGAAAAAAAGGTTTTTTTTTTTTTTTAAATCGTCATGGTCCAGGATATACAAGCAGTAGGACGTAGATGTATACTTTATTCATTTCAAAAATTCTATGTTAAAAAAAGAAACAGGCGAAATATTTTATAGTTTCTTCTTTTTAGATTTTAAAATATCAATAGAATATTGAAAATTTGAGAGAAACTAAATTCATGCCCTTATTTACGTATTCCAATTTGGACATACTCCTCACAGATTTTCGTTTCAGCTAAAAAGACGCACTTAAAAAAAGTTAAAAACCTTTCAGTCCGAAATTTGAAGACTAACAATAGACGGCCCTAGGTACACATACCTACTTACAACAACCGAATATCGAAAAACACATATGAACACTTTTTTGTTAACTTGCAAGGACATAAAAACATACAAATTAACGAATGGCCACGGCTGATATTCCCGTTAGATAGCAGCTACCCCATTTTAGTTTATTAGTTTAAAATTATGATATATGTTAAAAAATAAAAATAAACTCATCTAGAAGATTTGTATAATTTATTGTGCCATCTAATTTATTTTTTACTGGAAATGTGTGTAATTTAGCAAGTTAGGCACTCCTAATCTTCTTTCTTCCAGGCCGTGATTCGAATCAAGGCAAGGTGTTGGCTGTTGGGAATTGGGTTACACCCAGCTACGGATCGGCTTTCCACCTGCTTGTGGTCCAGTCAGCGCTATTAACTTTTCAGGGATTCGTATGCTATTCAACTGTTTTTCGCCCCACAATGAATAACAGCTAAGTCGTCGTGCCGCTTTAATCCTCCGATTGACAAATATGTGTTTGACAAAAATAAATATGTAGAAAAAATATAGAATTCACAAATCGTAAATGATGTTGGGTGTAGAGTTTATTTTATTAGCGTTTATTAAAAAAAAAAAAAAAAAAAAAAAAAAAAAAAAAAAAAAAAAAAAATTCGAAGCGTTAGTAAGCATATGTTATATTTATTAATGGAAATACGGAATCTCACGAAATTGTCTATTATAGGACACGACCAGTAGCGATCAGACAAGTATGCCTGCAGGATAAAGGTCTTTAATTTAGCCGGCCTAAACTGAGGGATATAAAGCTAGTTCGGAATCACTTTGGATGCAAATTATACTAACACTCTGATTACCAACCCAGATCAGATTCTCATCAGACCACAAATGTTGTTCACCGCGTGCATTAACATATGTTGTCACGATGGTTACCCGACCGAAGTTAGGTGCAGGTAACATATCAAGCAAGGATACCTTAACTTAAGAGATCCTTACCTTAAGGTGGGATGAGCCACATATAGATGAAATAAATGTATGAATGCATAAGTTTATAATTTTGGTTCAAAAATAATGTATTTATTTAATTAAATTTTATGTGCCGTCTACAACAACAAGGGCTAGAAGCACCAAATTCTATTTAACTTCACCAAATAAATAAAAATAATGTATGTCGAAAAGATACACTTAAAATTAAAACTTATTGTAATTTTCAAATTAGATTTAAGAAATAGTTTAGAGTAGTCTCCATTCATTAAAACCTTAATTCTGTCAATACATTATTCAGTTTAACGCCTCGCTTATATTGGAGCATTTCCAAAACATTTTTTACAAATCATAAAAATATTTTACACTAACAAGTTCGCCATGTCTATTGTTTGAAAAAAATCTTTGTCTTATTTTAAAAATTAAAAAAACAAAACAAAGTGTCATGCATATAAATTTTACAAAAATAACAAACAAATCCATTTGACCTAAAAAAAAAAAAAAAAAAAAAAAAAAAAGGGACTGGAAATATTAAATGGAAATCATACTGATTTGAGAATGCTTCAAGATAAGTGAAACGTTAAACAATACAAAGGATTGACTGAATAAAGGTTTTTCTAACTCTAAGCTAAAAATTAAAATAAAATTTTATTATATATGGGGAATTAATATGAGGATTGTAACCTCATATTATGATAAATGCGGCACACCTATTAGATTGAAACACATTCTAACAACATGCATCATATACTCTTTCAACAGTACAAAAGAAAATATACTTATAACATTGAATGAAGCTCGTATATGAAAAAGAAAGGATACAGAAAATAATGGTATTCATTAAAGAAACCAAAATTTTTAAATTAGTTTAGACTAACACAACCCATCATACACTTTTATGAGTTATGACAATCACTAAACTAATTATAACCAACGTTAAAATAAATAAAATGTTTATTTGAAAAACAGAACTAATAAGAATTAAATTTTAACTTAGTGAAAGTAACATAAAATCGATTGCCAGGACTAACGGTACTATTCTATGAATCATTCGTAGAACTAGATATGAAGTTACATTTGAGACGAAATTACGCAGCTAGAAGAATGAATACCTACCTAATTATATGGGATTTACTGAATATGATTTACGCTCCTGACGACCAATGGGAAATTATATTCTGAATGTTCCTCGAAATATTACTACTGTATTTGGAGGGGTTTAAGTCCTGTGACTTACTAAGTAACTGTTGTTTTGATTTATGTGCGTTCCACGTTGATTTATTACTTAATGTGGACAATAAAATGAAATTAAAATTTAAATTAATTAGTATTTGAAATAAACTAATTTAATTATTTTAAAATTTATTATTTATTTTAAAATTTATTAATTATTAATAAATCAAATTAATATTTAAAAGGATTTAAATAAAAAGGACTAGCGTCTTTTTTCTTGAATGGCTTCACACCACCATGACACTATATCAGGGTCATAAATAAATGTTATATATTTTAGTTTGAATAAAATATTTAAACTAAATAATTACAATATAGTGACGGTTGCATAATGGCTGAAAAGATTCTAAGAATAAAAAAAAAAATACTTGAATTTGCTCCTGATAGGATATAACTTTTTTTTTTAAATAACTAATCGTGAAACCGATTAAATTTCTATGAAAACGAATTGATTTCGAAATATGTTATAAGGAAAAAGTTGGGCCAGTGAGCTTATTTCCTGATATCCTTTTAAATGCCCCATACAGCAAATATAGAATAGCATATCATGTTACAATAAGGAAAAGCTAAAAATAGATATTAACAACAATTTTAAAGTAAATTGTTCAGAAATATTGTAATTTGAAGAAAAGTGTATACAATATTTCGGTATTATTGTCTCGAGTAAACTGGACAGCAAAACGGTAGACTAGGAACATTATTTTGGAATGAGCGAAATGACATTTCCAAAGATAATGGGATATCTTGGGAAAGGGAGAAACGAAAATGAGGGAACCGTTTCGTGACAAGGGTCATTAACTAAAGCCTTTTAGCTAACACATCCCCAACTACACCCCCAAACTTTATAGCTACTATCAATAAATGTTTATCATCAATTATTGTTTAAAATAATATTGATGTAAACTTATTAATATTAGCTGATTATAAATAAAAAGTATGGATGGTCTTCCATTAGAACTTTATGTGGAAATGATGTTTCTTGGTCATTGTCTTGTCATTTTTGTAGACGTAGGTAGTCGTAGGTTGTAGAGGAGGTGATCTGATTTTATTAATTCTTTAATTAATAATACCCGTTTTATAAAAGCTGGACGGCCTGGTCCATGATAAAACTTACAGATAATTATTCTTGCTAACCTCTAACATTGATTAGTAAATGGGAATTTGACGGCAGTTCGGGACAAAGTAGACACAAACTGATGACAGTAAGTAGACATTAAAAAAATATTTAATGAATCTAGTATATAGTTTATAGTTAGTTTAGTATATAGTTTTCCACCTAAAACCGCACATTATAAATTTATATGTATATTAATACATACAAAATTAAAAAAAAAAATGGCAGTATTAGTTTACAATCTAGTGATTCTGAGGAGAAGTAAGTTTTTCTATGTAGTAATGTTCCATATATATTTTTTGTAGTAAAAGTTTATTTATTATTTATTTATTTATTACATTATTTATACCCATTTCTGAAGAATGGCTTTGGCACATGTAGACTGGCAAAAAAATGGCCAAATGGCTTTGACAATTTGGCAAAAAAAAACTTTGTTTTATTTTTTTTGGCAATTAGACCCTTATGCATTTCCACACTTCAATTATCATAATTATATAGAAATATATAATAAGAATAATTATCTAGGAGCTTACAGTTACAGTACTGGCTGGCCGGTATTGAGAAATATTTACTACGACTAGAATGCTACTTGTCAAGGAAGCGCCTGTCCCAATGCGCTATCGTATCATTGTTATGAATGATCAATGTAGAACCAATATTGGACGCGCCATTCATTGGAAGCCATACTTATCCATATTGATTTAGGATTATTGTTATTTCTTCTGAACATATTTTTTTTTTTTAATACAATAAGCATTTATATGTAAAAATATTTCAATTTTTTTTTCTTTTTTTTTTCCAAAATGAAGATAAAATAAATTTTATAAATTATAAATTTGCTCAGTGCTACTTTAATTTTTTTTTGTCAGGTATTTGTCATGACAATTCGATGCTAAAAATTGTCAGGTTAATTATTTTTTCTCGTTTAAAATTGATATTTAGTTCATAGTTTTTAAGCTAATGAGAGAAAGGTCGTATGCTCACGCTTAATATTTAAAAAATACGCACAAACATGTTCGTAGAAAAACCCTGAAATTAATGTAAAAGGTTATAGGAAGCCGTTTGGGAGCTCTGATGTCGATATATGAGTAGAGTAGTGTTAATGAGTTGTCATGTGGTCTATGTTTATGCCGATACAAAAAAACTGAAGTGTATGTAATAATCATTTACAAACTGATTTTACAACCAATGGAGGATGATATTTAAGCCTGTTTATTTATTATTGGGATTAAACCTGCGTAATCTTTAAACTACATATTTTAGTGGAATTAGCTTCTTTTTTTCTTACAAAATGACGAGGGTGGCAATTTGGGCATCTTTGTGCTAATATTAATGGCCCCCTTTTTAAGAACTCCATATTACAACCCTTAAAATGTATTTTTTCTGTTTTACTGATTACCACGAAAACAACTAACTCTATCTAATCACTATCGTTTGTTGCATAGATGAGTGTAGTATGTACCTATGTCGGATCAGTTATGTTTACCAGATGGTAGGGTGTGTTTTCGGCAAACCTTTAGATTTATTGTACCATTTGTATTAGAAAAATGAAATGGGTGCCCATAAACCCACCATTTCTCGATTACGATTAATTGTGAAAACTATGGGAACACTATGTTACCTATAAATATCCCCTTGATCACGTTAATGATTTTTAAATTCAATTACTAAAAATAAAATTATATCTTGTTACGTTTAGTTGAAGCACATAATTTTTACTTTCACTTACCTATATATGAAATATATAGTAAGTGGAAGTATTGCAATCGTGAACAATTTCGACTTTGGTTTTCAACGGAAATATACGTTTTGGGGTCCCCTGAGTCCAATTAACCAAGTCCCGCGAAATGGTCTGTGTGTGTGTGTATGTGTGTGTGTGTGTGTGTTTGTGTGTGAACAGACTAGCTCAAAAACTATAAACCCTGTGAACCTGAAATCGGGTATTTAGTGTATGTATATGCCCGCGATGTGACAGCAAAAAGTTCATCAAAATTGCTCAAAGGGAGGGGGTACTTTATTTAATAACTATTTAAGTTTTTTTCGATTTTCTCAAAAACGGCTCTAACGATTTTGATTAAACTGAGTATTGATCTATTTTTATGCCCGAGATGTAAAAATTTCATAAAAATTTATTAACCAGAGGGGGTACTTTAGTTAATAAATGTTGTCTCATTTTACTTGTTTTTTTTATTTACTCAAAAACGGCTTTAACGATTTTCATCAAATTCGTCATGTTTAATGAAAATTAGGTGTTCTTTTATATCAGGTAAGCTTTATCATTATTGAAATGTTCTGAGGGGCCTGTAATGGGGAAGGGGCCTTTCTTGTTTTCTATAAAGTGCCTTTATTTTTGTTTATATGGAGAAATTAAGTATCTCTCGTTACGCCTAAAAATAAAAAATGTCTAAATATGAAATATGAAAAAAATCAAGTAAACGTATAGAGGGGAAAAAAAGATAATAAAACAAAATAAAAATATTCCGTCAACTAATAAAACATGTTGAGCCCACGCATGTAGAGTACACGCATTGTTCATAATTAAAGCCGTTCTGTTCATTTAATGGTAACTTTTTAACAACTACAAAAAGAATTATAAAATCAGACGACTCGGAGTGTTATGCTTGCATTGCCAAAGTATCACAAGTAAAAACTTTTATTCAATAATAAAAAAAATTATTGTTTTTGTTTAAGAAATGAATGTGGAAAAATGTGTGACTTTGGCAATTAACAAAACAGTGAGTTGTAAGTGAAAGTTGTGTGTTGCGCGCACGCACCAGATTTTTTATTGAAAGAAGACAGTCTATCATAATAATGATACTATTAATAAAAATTAAGAATATGGAGTAATTTTTACTTTATAAACCTTAGGAAATCTTTACTGGATGTGGCTTATGGATCGTCTATGGATGGCGACTTAACGAGTTGTGGCCCTAATGGTAATTAGATTGACACCTCTTCCTCTGGATTTCGTTAACTCTAGAGCTCTCCCCTGCACACCATACCAGTTCCTTTGTTTTAGCTGGACTTCAAGAGCTTGGACCCGATGCTTAGGAGAACAAGCTTCCGTTTTGGGAGCAGAAGCTGACGGAACTAAATCAGATTAGTCTCCGGCTAGGACCTAACACCCCAACCCTTCCTGATATCCACGTCCTCTTCATAAACCCTCTTAGTTAGCAAACACTCTTCAGTCCTCCGATTCCACTTGTCTATTTAAATCACCTAGCTATTCCCATTACTCTATGCAAATATGTCTATCTTACTTATGTTCTCACTTTACTCCTTGATTCTTTATTCCTGATTAGTTCCTAGTGTTCAAAGCTCTGTTATGCTAGATGTTCCAACAAAATTTGAGAATTAAAAAAATCTGGTGGGTGCGTGCAACACACAACTTTCACTTACCAACTTGCTTTGATTAGAAATTAATGCGTTTTGTTAATTGCCACTTCTCAATTGAACAGAACGACTTTAATTATGAACAACGGTCTGTCCTTAAAGGCGTACTCCGCATGCTTAGGCTCAACGAGTTTTATGAGTTGACTGAATATTTTTCTTTTTCTCTCCTCTTTATGTTTTCTTTATTTTTATCATATCTCATATTTAGCCATTTCTTATTTTTAGGCGTAACGAGAGACAGTTCATTTCTCCATATAAACAAAAACAAAGGTAGGTACTTTATAGGAAACAAACAAAAAAGGCCCCAAACCCCCCCAAAAAAGGCCCCCTCAGAACATTTTAATAATGATAAAGCTTACCTGATATTAAAGAACACCTAATTTTCATTAAACATGACGAATTTGATAAAAATCGTTAAAGCAGTTTTTGAGATAATCGAAAAAAAGGTAAACAGTGGAAAACAAATATGAAATAAAGTGCCGCTCCGTTTGACCAATTTTGATGTAATGTTGGCTATCACATCTTTGGCTTATACATACATCAAATACCCAGTTTGATCAAAATCGTTAAAGCCTTTTTTGAGTAAATAAAAAAAAACACGTAAAAATGATACAAAATGTATTAAGTAAAGTCCCCCCTCCGGTTGATCAATTTTGATGTAATGTTGGCTAACGCATCTTTGGCATATACATAAATCAAATACCCAGTTTGATCATAATCGTTAAAACCGTTTTTGAGTAAATAAAAAAAAAAATGTGAATATGATACAAAATTTATTAAGTAAAGTCCCCCCTCCAGTTATTAATTTCGATGAAATTTTTACAGTCATATCTCGGGCATATAAATAGATCAAATACTCACTTTAATCAAAATCGTTAGAGCCGTTTTTGAGAAAATTGAAAAAAACTATAAAAGTTATTAAATAAAGTAGAGCGTAACGAGGGACAGTTAATTTCTCCATATAAACAAAAATAAAGGCACTTTATAGAAAACAAGAAAGGCCCCTTCCCCATTAAAGGCCCCTCAGAACATTTCAATAATGATAAAGCTTACCTGATATAAAAGAACACCTAATTTTCATTAAACATGACGAATTTGATGAAAATCGTTAAAGCCGTTTTTGAGTAAATAAAAAAAACACGTAAAATGAGACAACATTTATTAACTAAAGTACCCCCTCTGGTTGATAAATTTGTATGAAGTTTTTACAGCTACATCTCGGGCATATAAATAGATCAAATACTCAGTTTAATCAAAATCGTTAGAGCCGTTTTTGAGAAAATCGAAAAAAACTTAAATAGTTATTAAATAAAGTACCCCCTCCCTTTGAGCAATTTTGATGAAATTTTTGCTCTCTCATCGCGGGCATATACGTACACTAAATACCCGATTTTAGGTTCGCAGGGTTTATAGTTTTTGAGCTAGTCTGTTCACAGACACACACACACAGACCATTTCGCGGGTTTAATTTGACTCAGGGGACCCCAAAACGTGTATTTCCGTTGAAAACCGGAAGTCGAAATATTTCATATAGGTAAGTGAAAGTAAAAAAATGGGGTAACATTGCATTTGATTTTCGTTTAAGTCAGAAATCAAGCTTGCAACAATATTTATCAAAGCATTATATCATACTTTTTTTATCAAAACTAAGTGCTAAGCAAACGAATATATCCATATTTGGAATGTTGGGCATAGGGGCGGAAGAAAATCACCAATTGACATGTAGCCTGGGCAACGTTTCAACTTTCTAAATGCCTTTCTATCGTGGTCATGTTTATTTTGTTTATAAAAAGTTTTTCAGTTTTGTTATTAAATCTTCTATACCACTGAAACAGAATGTGGTCTTGTACTTATAATATTGGAAAGGTTTTGTTAGTAACAAACCATGGACCATCCTTTATGTAAAAGGGAATTGGGGATAGGCCAAATTTCGGCCCGAATGCTTTTTTATATGAAATGTATGTTCACCTCTTTCAATTTACAATAATTCTTTCTAGTTTCTGCCTCGAAGAAACTATGTAAAGTAACTCGAAGTTCACTCATACAAGAAACTCTGTGGAATGAATAATAATGATTATAATAAGAGATGAATAGGAAAATAGAACAACTATCATACCGACAAACCAAGATGAAATTATTGGGAAAATCTTGAACATTCCTCCTCCATGCATTTACGATATAGATTTAAAATAATAGTTTAGAGATCTAATCACTTATGAAGGATGTTAAAAAAAAAAAAAAAAAAAAAAAAAGAAAATTGGCAATCGATATGATAGAACCGAATGAGAATACAATTGAGGAATAGAAATAGAATAAGCTCTAAGAGTCTAATACTGGAAAAACTTTTGGAAAATTAATAAAGTTCTTCATCACTGTAATGGAATCAGTAATAAGTGCCTACCTTAAAGATTATAGTATCTAGAAACGTTAGCAGAAAGGTATATGCCTCTGCTTCGGCTTTCCGAAAGGTCCCACAAATTGCAGTAGCAGGGGTGGGCAAATCAAATGGCGGGACCGCCAATATTTGAATACTACCACCGGCGTTCTCTGCTGGGGGCAGAGGCGGAGAAGGAACTTGGGGTATGAAAAAGATTCCTGCAAGAGACCAGGCCTGGCCCATTTCGTTACCTTTTCTTAAAGATAAAATTAACTCTTAAGACTTGAGGGAGTAAACAGAAGAACCGTTTCCCCGACTGGTGGTGAAGAGTAGAGAGGGAGCGTCTAGAAGAATTATTGTGCCAATATGCAGAAGATAGGTCATATTAGACAACCCAGCAGTGAGTCAGCATGCCCATGCCATTTAAAATATTACAAGCTTACTAACACACAATATTTTGTTTGCTTTTTCTCAATAAATTTGTTAATTTTATTTTATTTTTGACATCTTCAACCTACAAATACAGTCCACTGCATTTCACAAAAATTGGTCTTGTGCCTCACTATTAAGTTGGAGGCATGGACCATACAGACTCACAGTTTTACAGCAGAAAACAAGTAGAAACGCTTTTTCGATACGATACTCTTCTTAAAGTATCGATACTCGATAGTATAGATCCTATTGATACAGAAAAGTTAGGATAATTAGCCAACAGAAGCGTAACAAACTAATATTTGAATTATTAATCAGAAACGCAATCATCTCATTTTTGGGCATATCATTAACATTTTTTTCGGATTTTGAGAACCAAATTTAGGCTCAAGTACTAGCCAACTAGTATTTTTTTATCTCAAAATCTATAATTTGGCTCATATAACCCACAGCTGGGCAAAAAGTATTTTAATTTTTATTTTAAAATACTTTATTTTAAATAGCAAGTATTTAAAATAAATTTGAATAAAATGCATTTTAACCTCAAATCATTTAAAATAATTTTCGATAAAATTATTTTAAATGCAAAATAAAAAAAGTATTTTGTATTTTAAATAAAAAACATTAAAATGAAAATACAAAATACTTTTAAAACCTATTAGCTAGTGCATTGCGATTGATTAATAAATACATTTTTTTTTCAATATTTCAATTGATTAATAAATCGACAGTTTTTTTTTTTTTTTTTTTGGGTAGTCTTTGCTTGGTGTAATGTATCTGATACTCAAATCATTTTGGCTTTCATTTTGTTGAAATTATTAAATTAAATTTCTTTTTCTACAGAACCAATCTGATTCGGAACCTATTTAAACTAATTGGGCTACCCCTTAGACTATTCGCTACCCATAAACCATCCAACGACCTCCGCGTAATACGAATTTCAGCAAATCAGCCCTAACGCGAACTACTGCTCTTCAGCCATTACTTCTTTCGGACGTTTTCCATTAGTCACTGCCATTAATTTCTATGGAATTCGTTCACCACTGTTTTGCAATTTCACACTTCGATTTTATTCATCTGTCTGCTATCACCTCACTTGCTTATCATTCAATGTTAGCGTGCACGTTTTGCATTCTTAAAGAACCGCAGGAGGAATAATATTTTTGTAAACCCGAATTCTTAAGTTTTAAGGAAGAAGCCGTGAGCTAAGTAATTTCGTTAATCGCTAGAATTTCTTACCTCAAATCTTGCCTGAATTTCCCCTCCAATTTCGAACGAACCTCAACTGGAAAAATAATCACCGACTTTATTGAATGTATCAGTCATACAAATTTTTACTAAGTTTACTTTCTTTTGATCTTTTGGTGTTGTTTCCAAATTGGGATCCTGTTTATGCCTTCGTTTATGGCTCTAACATAATTTTCGATTTTTTACTTTCGAATAGACCGGTAAAAAGTCTACAATTAACTCCCCCCCTCCCCCATAAAAAACCTATTTATTTATAAAATTATTATTATTTATAAAAATGATGAGGAATTGGCCTTGTTATTTTAATTATGAACAATCTTTGTTACATATTTCGTGACAATCGGATATGGGGGTCAAAAGTTAATATTTAACCCTCCACCCCAAAACCTATGCATAAAACCATTTATGTGAAATGAATTCATCAGACGTCTACTTAGATAATCAAAAACCACCAATGTGAAAAAATTTGTTGAAATCGGATGAAGCGGTACAATCTTAATAATTGCGCCCCCCCCCCATAAAAAACAAAAAAATACAGCAACATCAAACTGAAATAAATATACTTGCTCAATATTTAGGAGTGACAGCTCTAGTGCAAAGGACTACACTATACTATTACGAAAATTGTTCAACTTCAAATAACCTACTTAAGATTTATTTTATTTTATTATTTAAAATACAAATGAAAATACTTTTTTTTTATTTTAGTATTTTAGAATTAAAATGAAAATACTTTTTTTTTTATTTGAGTATTTTAGAATTAAAATGAAAATAAACATGTGATTTATTTTTTTTTAATTCTAAAATACTAAAATAAAAAAAAAGTATTTTCATTTGTATTTAAAATACTTTTATTTAAAATAATGCCCAGATCTGATATAACCTTTCCATTCACACGCCTCAATTTATTTAATATTAAGAAATTTAGTCTTCAAAACCATTGTTAAATATGATATAAGTATTTTTATCAAGATGGACATACTTACAGCCTTGGTTTGAGTATCTTTCCTTAGTCTTTCCTTTCATGAAAATCAACAATACTTAAAATTATTATAGAACAATATCCGCGTGAGAGCCCTATCATGAAGGGGTCTGGAGGTTGGTTACACAAAGAGCAGAACCCAAACAAGCTTAGCGGCTACAATGCAAGATTATGCCGGCCATTGTAGCCTTAGCGCTAATGTTTACCCTCTGATAGACCATTCAAAAACAATCTGACCTGCCTAAGACCTTTGTTTTAGGGGTTAGTTTGTGGGCCTAACTAGCTTAGGCAACCTAACTAAACCTAACTAAGATTTTGTTTTTGTTTTTATCTTTCTCAACACCATGAAAGGGCTGATAAAATAGTTTTTTTTAAAACGGAGGAAAACCTCAAATCAATCAAGTTAACTAAATTATAAAATATCTTTATTTTCATAAGTGGTCCACTTCCTTTTGTGAGCAGTTTATATATTGATATATATATATATTATGTATTATGTATATCAGTTTATATTTTGATACGCCTTGTATTTCGTGTATGTATCCATCCAATGTAGTAAAGTAATCTTAAGGTAGTGTATAAGTTCGTTTTCTATTGTTAGAATTCCAATCAACCGTACGATGAAGGAAATTGAACATTTTTACCAGATACAGCTTTATATAAGAACCTAAGCGCTCTAGGTGCTCTCAACTCTAGATTACAATCTAACAGTAGACTTTGTTGTCATTTAATTTTGAGCTTGTTTTTGAACAAGGATTGCATCGTCTTAGTGATGTACATGAAGTTTCTGTAAGCATAGTGACAAAATTGAACAAAAACAATCAGAATGATTTTAAGCAAACATACTCCCTTAAAACAATTTTACTCTGGAGTCAATTAGTATTAGTGCTGGTTTTACTTCCTTTTCTTATAAATATGGGATACTTATGATGGGATATTGTTATGATCTAAAAAAAAAAAAAAAAACATTTTTCAGACTATTTAAATTCTACCAACTAGGAGATCTCCAACCTAAGCAAAATACTAAACAGGTTTTGATAGATTGCATGTTCGAATGTACGTCAGTATGCTAGCCAGCAGTCTATCTCATGAAATATTAATCTTTCGAAACTGAAATTAAGCATTTGAGATAGGTACCTGCATGCACGTGATGTGACAGCAAAGGTTTCGGTAAAATTGACTCAACATAGGGCTCTCCCAATTATTTAGAGATATGTGTAAGATGTACAAGAAAGTTTTAATTAAAAAAATCTGTAATGACCTTGGCGAAAAAAATGAAAACAATGTACAGCCGAGAAAGGTAATATCAATAACTTTCAGTGATTTGAAATTATCATATAGTATGGCCCCCTCCCAATTAGTGAAAGATATGTGTAAGATGTACCTGCGAATTTAAAAATTAATTTTCAATAAGCTTTGGTAAAAAAACAAAAATAATATAAAGCCAAAAAAGGTAACATTAATAAGTTTCAGAGATTGTAACTTTTCATAAACTGTGGACCCGAGGAGAATTTACAAAACTATATATCGCAGCATGTGAGCAGGCCGATTGATTCTTCAAAGGATAATCCTGGCATTTGAAAAGCAAATTTATTTCCTTCAGAACAAAGTCAATAACTATAACACCTTCATAGACCCGGTGCTCACATATAGGTCAGCAACTTGGGGAACTACGAAGAAAGACCAAAATAGGCTGCTAATACTCGAGAAGCAGGTGCTAAAGAGAATCGTAGGAGCAGTGTAGTGAGGGAGAAGTCTGGAGGAAGAGGAAAAACGGAAAAGGAGATGAATATGAAATTCCTAGAGATGTTTTGACGGAAGAAGTAACCAAGGAAGAGATGGCAAGGATGGAGCGCTGGACCAATGAGCGTGCTGCACCAGAACTGGATTGCAGAACTGCATAAGACAGAGCCTTCTGGAAGAGGCTGCTCGAGGTGGCCCGGTCGGAATTCGGGGCAACCATAAGTATTGGAAGGAAATGGTCATTGACGAACATTTCATAAATTGCAGAAATAACAACGGTATGTTATATAATAATATAGAATTTTAATTATAAATAGTTACATTTTCGTGGATGCAGGTGATGCAGTGAAGTTTTATGGGTCGCTCTCCGGACCATTTATTATAGGTATTAAATAAAATAAATTAAACCATTTCTAAGAACGGCACAAAACAAGCTTAGAACGACAAATGGGCAACGTCTACAAAATGATGACATACTTCCGAATGCATACAAACATTAAACGACAGAGCAGAACTTAAAAAACTAACATAACTAACAGAATTTTTGATAGGACATGGTGCAGCCAAAAGTCATTTTGGCAAAAATCTGTATATGTGATGGCAAAAGCGGACAAGCGTACGATCATTAACTTTATAATTGTTTTAAACTGGACTGATACAAACTGGTCTCGGCAGTACTTTTGAACGGTGACAGATGGCCGCCTTCAAAAAAGGATTTATTAGGTATTTAATATTGTCCAGAATTTAATGCATTTGTAGACCAGATAGACTTATCCTAACTATAACACATCCAAGCATAAACATATACTTTGAATGTTGTATTTTCTTGTAGTTGTATCTATATTGTATGTACGTTTACATACATACGTAGTGTGTATTTATATTTGTAGATTGGAAAATTCATGTTCTATGCATATTCTATTCAATTTCATGGTGTTCATTTATCATTTCATAATTTGGCTATACATTTAACACATATAATTTATTGTTAAAATTGCCACGTTTTTTTGATTGGTAAGATTATTATGTAAGATTAATATGTAAGATTATTAAGCAAGGTTCATATTCTTTTTACCATTATACTCTACTTATTTCTACCTTCTTTTTTATACTTATTTTTACATATACTTATTATTTTCCTCTTTCTACGTTTCTTTTATTTGTTTCTTTTTTTCTTTTAAAATTTCTTTTATCTTATTTTACTTTCTTTATGTTTTATTAGATATAAATTTTCTTCATTCTTCAATTTCTATGTGTATGTATGAATGATATGTGAAACATGATGATGATATGTATGTATGAAACATGATAAACTTTTGTGTTAACTGATTTTATATATGCAATTAAATAGGCAAGATATAAGGTAGGCGTAGAAATAAACTTACTCGTTACAGGGTTACTGTAATTAGAAAAAAATAAAATAAAATAACATATGATACTTTAAATAAAGGAATATGCTAAAAAAATCCTAGCTAAGAAATAATACAATTTATAGCCCAACGAGTCGTCAGAGCTTCCTTAGAGGATGACACCGCTTTTTATTCACAAAAGGGGAGCAATACGGTCGTGAAAGGCAAAACCGTTTTATTTTCCTTTAGAGGGACGGAGAGCTCTCATTGGTCGCTCTCACCTAGCGATCTTCCAATAACAGCGGCTCTTCTATCACTAGCACCAAGCCAACTGGAATAATCTCCACTTCCAGGTCCTTTGCTACTTCGGGCTTCTTCATCAGTAGAATCGACACCTCAAAAATCGTTGTTTCTTTTCATCAAAAATAAAACATAACGCTTCAATTAGGAATTAGTGTTTTCAAAACAATAAATTTTTCCTACAGGAAAAAAAATAATAAAGGAGATACATATTATTTCAAAGGTTATGACAATGATTCTCAAGTTATTTACATGATATCTTTATTTAATAGATCATGACGTTTTGAGACAGCTAGGTCACTGTGATAGCCTTTTTGGTTTACTGATCAAATAAATTAATATATAAAATTACATTTATTAGTAAAGAAATGTTAGTGCCATTTAAAGTTAAAGCTAAAGATTATGTTTCTTATTTATAGTTATTTAACAATATTTTAGCTCATTGTCAGAAGAAGTTACATTTGATATATCCATGAACACTAAGTCCTTCATCATGAAGAGATTCAATTACCATTTATACATTTGTTAGTTGAAGATTTTTTAAAAGCCAATACATTATGTACATACCTGGTTTTGCCTGGATCTTATAACAATAATAATGGATATAATAATATTGTCATTTTTTTTTTCTAGTCAAAATATTGTATTTTAGAGCCAATTAATTAGAAATTTTATAGGAATTTGTTTGCTGAAAAATAAATAAATAAACAGACAGTTGGTCAGGGAAAAATTAATTAATTTTTTCTAGATTTTTCAATAATCATCTTCACTTGATTGATGACTATTCATTTTTCTATATTAGATAGAATCAGATTATATTGGTTTTACAAATATGTTTAATTCAAGTTGTTTAATAATGATTTAAATCAAAAAATGTTTATTGTATGTACAATAATAATAATAGGAATAATTTAAGTATGCACACTAATAAACATATCTTTGTAATGATTAAGAGTATAGGTATTTGAAATAATGTCACCTACAGGCAGTCCAAATTTTTACATTTTCTTTTTTCAAATGAAGAATATCAGAAGAATTCATAGTCGGTTTTATAGGTTGGTGCTTGAATATAAAAAACAGGATTATTATTTTTAAAGTTTTTAAATTATAAAATGATTCAATAATTTGGATGTATCAATAGCCGTAAAGTAATAACCATGAAGGTGCTGTGTTGACTAAAAAATTGTGAAGGTAAAATAAAAAAAAATAAAAAGTATACTAACCGATATCTAATCCTAATAATTTATGAGTAATTTATTTAGTTACTCAAAAGAAAAAAAAATTAAAAGGCTTTAATGAACATGCCATGAAAATAACTTTTGTTGAAGTTTCCCATTTCATCGCAGACGATATGGAAAAAGAGGCTTTCACCTGCCCTAATGAAGTAACATTGGCTGTCACTCATTTCGACCTCTGGGACAACACATATCACGTTTATCAGCGTCAAGTTATGCAAGCACTCCACTCAGTTATGACCTATTCCGACATAACTTTGACCTCCAGTTTTCGACCTCTAAAAACTGTTTATGCTTTCGAATTATCATCATCAACCCAATAAGTATAAGTTAATAAATAATATAAAATAAAGCTTCATTACCTCACCGACTTGTTTGTTTATGATTGATTTAGGATTATTCAAAAGCTTTAGATATTTTTGTCGTAATTGAAGAAAGCAAAATAGATGTTTATTTCCGTTACGTGAACAAAGTTAAAGAATTTCCAGTAACGATTACAGTGTTGTATTAGTACCACTAGTGATCACATGTTTGGATCGTTCTATGCATTTCTGGAAGGTCCCCTAGCAGCACATATATAAAAAGCGACCCACATAATACCGACAAAGCGATAAAAAGCTTAGTCTTTAAGTCTTATGGCATCAAA
This sequence comes from Aelia acuminata, assembly GCA_911387785.2. Taxonomy (NCBI): domain Eukaryota; kingdom Metazoa; phylum Arthropoda; class Insecta; order Hemiptera; family Pentatomidae; genus Aelia; species Aelia acuminata. Next base: position 76,965,682 of record OU426983.1, on the reverse strand, counting down.
AAATACGGTTACTTATGGGTCACTGCTAGTTATTTTTTTTTGTAACTTTTTTATTATTTACTTTTGTTTCAAATTTTCGTGCTATAATTTTTCGTAAATAAAATTATTTTAAGCCGCATTGGTGTTTTAAATTATTAATTATATATGAAACTCATTGCTAAAGCTCTAGTATTTTATAATGTAGGCGGATTTAATTAAAAATTAATCAACAGTGACATCCAAGTCGTCAAATGCTGGATAAAAATAATGTAAATAGTGTGAATGAGCATTATTGGACAAATATCGTAAAAATAAAAAAAATAAATAAAACACGTAAGAAATTAACATTAGCTCCAGTTGCAACACTTAATTGAATCTAAAGTCAGGATGTAGTTACGAAAACCTAAGGCTAAGCGTGTCTTCGGTTACGTTCTACTTAAACTTGAACGAATTCAGAATTAATTATGCAAACGTTAATCGAAACTTTGCTACCATCCTCCTTTGGGTATTTGCAAGTTGGAAAACTAGATGCAATTACCTAAACTTGTATTTCAGCAAGCCTCAGGTTTTAAATAACCGATGACATTTATAGTTATTTATTCATAAATAAATTACTTATGTAGGTATACATTCGTAAGTAGACAAAATAAAAAAAAAATCCTATTCTTTTATTCTTAAATGTATTAATGAAATCAGAAAGAACTTACTTAAATATAACTACTAACGATCATTGCTAATAACATTTAGTTAGTCTAAATATGGCGATGGCAACAAGAATATCATTGTGGGGTTTAAGTTTTAGAATTTAAGGTTAATTCAAGGAAGTGGTGAGCCCCATCAACGGTAACTTAGCAATTTACGCAATCCACAAAAATTACTTTTCTTCAGAATATCTGCAATTTAAAATGCACATAAATGCAGTAAAAAGCTTATTATTCAAAGAGGAAATATATTCAATCAAGAAATAATATTATCATTTGTGGCAATTGAAAAAAAAAAAATTAAATTATTTCGAAGAATTTTAAATTGCCTTCATTTTATTTCTTTGTCAATTAATACAATACCATCTATGTGAACATATTATTCGTCCGTTAGTAGAGGTTTACATTCAAATCGCATTTTTTATTGTTTCACTAATAATTTTCTAATTTTCCTAGACTATTATTCTACACGACCGCTAATAGGCCCCGATATGTTTCCTAACATTTTAACAATGAGATAAAGCATTTAATTGAAATGTGGAAGTGAGAAGAAGTAGCTATTCAGAAATTATTATTTTATTTATTTTTATTTTTTTACTATTTTTTTTATTTATTTTTTATTTTTTGCCGAGCAATGATATTTGTGACATCTAAATTGAAGAGTAAGGTGAATGAAGGTGATGATTGGAATTATGATGAGATATTAATTGACCGTAAGTATAACACAGTTCTCCAGCAGCAGCGTTTATCTGTTTGATTTTACTGTTGTTCGGTGGTATTTGGGATTTTCGATTATTGTGTTTCAAGTAGCTAGTTATCGCGAGAAATAGCAGGCAGATGAATTTCGGAACAAAGCTTATCTAGAATCGAAAAGATTGTTTTTGGAAGTATGAGTGGCGCCTTTCCTTTGAATCTGATTCTTGACCCAAATCGTGTTTTTTATTTATTTTAATTTTTTTTTTTCATCATGGTGATATTAGTATTTTAAAACCAATTTTATTGTCATGAATAATTCTTTTTTTCCTAAAACATTCACACAAATTGAGTTAGCTACTGAAAATAAGCGAGCTTAAAGGGCTGTGGCTAATTTCTAGGCCAGCAGCTCAAACTTGTGTGAACTGCCGGGGCAATTAGAGTTACTGTCATACGAGTTAAAGAGATCCAGTGGCTCCTCTTATGAGGTCAATTACAATCATTGTTTTACCAGTCCTTTCAAGTTTTCTAAAACATTTTGACCATCAGTGAGAATAAGAACTTTACGTTTGATGGTTTTTATGAAAACAAATACTGCTTATCGTCTCATCTACTCAAACTTTCAATCATTATTTAATTTCTTTCAAAATTTTAATAGATTTATTGTTGATTCACTAACAGAGCATTATTTCAAGTAATTTGTGATCAATGAAAAAAGGATTTATACTTTGTCACATAGCTTTCGATTACATTATCAATCCTTGTGGATACCGCACAAAAGACGTACCTAGGTATTTACTTTCTATTTTGGAATTTTTTTAATCCCATTATAGGGATGTATTTGAGGATCTAAAAGAGGATCACAAAAGCCAAAACAGAAAGAAAGTCAAGCACAATAATATTTAGTAGAATGTCATAATCGGCTACTTTAATTAATTCTATGCTAAATCTACAAATGAAAATTATAATCACAAATCAGTTTTAAAAATAAATAGTTAATTATGAAGAATAAATAATTTTCTCTGTCCGGTAGGGTTCGGAAATTTCTTCAATTTATCCAATTTTGGCGGGAGTACCCCAAGGCTCAATACTAGCACTTTTACTCTACATCATATACACGCGCGACATACCTATTAACAACGAGACATTGACTGCAACTTACGCTGATGATACAACAATTATCACGTAACATCAGGACGCAACACAGGCTTCTTTGACATTACATCACTTACACAAGTTACACGATTGGTTTCAACCATGGAAAATAAGAATCAATCATGACTAAAGCTCGGAATTCCGTGCAGTAAAAATTTGAAAACGTGCAATAAAAACTTCAAAACGTGCAAGAAACGTGCATTAAAATTTCAAAACGTGCAAAAACATGCAATAAAAATTTATTGCTTAAAAATCTGGCATTAAATTATTTTTGTGGACAAAAAATTGCTACTTTCGAAAAAAGTAAGTAGCGGAGAGTAAATTGAAATAGAAACTCTTTTATTTTACAGATTATTTTTATGTTATTGGTTTTGGTATATATTTCGGTATAATCACTGCATTTTGTATCTTTTTTTATAATACTATTGATATATTTCTGAAAACAATTCCGGTAAAAAAATCGGAATATAAAATATTTACTTAAAATAGTAACAGCAAGATGTGGATTACAGAGTAAAATACTTGCATGTGAGCAGTAATTACATATATTGGAAATAGGAAGATCTTAAAAAAGGAAAGGTACTACTCAAATTATGGAATCACTAGATACAATATCCGGTGCGTAGGCTTATTTTAAAATCACTCTGGTGACACGCACTACCCCTGCTGCCGTTCTAGGGTCAAAAAAAAATTAGTTAGGTACTTACTTGTGCTACAGCGGGTATCAATTGGTGTTTTCTTCTCACATCCAATTTTTTATCACAAGATTGACAGAACACTACACAACCATCCCTATTGAGTTCAGTATATTTTTCAATCCATCCCGCAGTTTTCGAAGACACACTTGCTCCCATTTTAGGCATTTATAGTAACTATATACCCGACAGAAGCTGGTTTGATACTGACAGAACGATGAAAATTGAGAAACAAAGTGTAAACATCCAGGATCCACTGAACCCTCAGTTCTGGGAAATCGGAAGTTTGTGTTGGTTTACATCTCCCAAGTTCCCTTTATTTTTTTTCTATGATATTCACATTTATTATTCCACTATTGTTTTGATGTATTAAAGAAAAATACAATTTGTAATATATTTTGTCTTCAAATGATGCAATTTCGTGCCATAAAAATTGAAAACGTGCAATTTCGTGCAGTAACCCCCAAAACGTGCAATTTCGTGCAGTAACCCCCTAATCGTGCAATTTCGTGCAGTATAAAACTTCATTAAAACATCCCATTAGGATTGATTCGGATAAGTAACTTGAGTTCGCTCTATTCTGACTTTCCAAAAAAAAAAATGCAATTGCACGGGAATCCGAGCTCTAATCATGACAAATCAAAACACATTACATTCACACTTAGAAAACATAACTGCTGCCCAGTTTATATTGACAATAACCAAATTCCACAGACGGACAGAGTACACTATCTGGGACTCACTTTCGTCAGAAGGATGACATGGTGCCCACATGTTAAAATGAAAAAAAGGACTCTTGACAAAAGACTCAAACCTCTCCACCCACTACTTTCTAAATTATCAAAACTACAACTGAAACAAAAACAAATATGTACTCTTACTTACTCAAGCCCATGTGGAAATATTCCTCACAGATATCGGGCATTGCTAAAAAGACTCACTTACAAAAACTTCAAACATTTCCATCAAAATTGTAACTCCATGTACTAACAGTCGCCCAGCACATAACGACGCTATACAAACGATTTTTTACTAATTTAAACGGACATCCAAATACTTTAATCAGTAAAAAGGCTGACATAAACATGGGTACGAGAAGACTAAAATGGCGCTGGAGATCTGCTCTCTTAGACAACCGAGGTAATTGACTCAAGCCAGGAAGGTGGTGCTGCTGGGTGCTTTCCCTCCTCTTGCCTCACATGTCATTATAACCTATTACCACCATCTCATTCGCTGATTGTCAGCACCTTGCTGACAGGTGCGAATTAATGATTAAAGTCAAAAAATAAAAAATAAATAGAATACCAATTACTTTGGTAAAATATTATTGGCTTTAAATACAAATAAAAATGAAATCATCTCTAACGTCAAATGTAAGTTTTAGGAGGATCGACAATGATACGATATAAATAAGAAAAAAGGAAAAGTAAATCATCCATAAAACACATACATAAAAGGCTTAACCCATAACGTAATAAAAGCATTTAAAGATATGAATGTAAATGAATTCAAATTTTCCTTGAACCAAAACATCACATCAGAAATTTAATTACTAAAACAAAAGACCAAATACCAATATTAAATCAACGCAACCTAATATATAAAATACCTTGTAAAAGCTGTGACAAATCATATATTGGAGTTACCTCGACCGATTTAAAAACGCGTATTTATTATCACAACAATAATTTAAAACCAAAATCAAAAACAAAAACAGCGTTATCCAACCATGCAAAAAGCAATAGGCATGAGATAGACTTTGAAAATACAAAAATACTTCATAGATCAAACTCGGGATCAAAAAGAAAAATTTTAGAAGCAATCTACATTGCAGCAAATCAGAAAGAATTAATGAATTCAAAACTAGAATCGGCCAACATTTCCTTACAATATTCTCAAGTTATCAACCACATTCTACAGTAAAATAAAAAAAATAATGTACAACTTGATCGGTCAATTTAAAAGTGGGGGCTAGGGTGGGGATGTTTATAATAAAGAAGGACTTAATCCATTGGTTGATTTATAGAAGCAGTAGACGGATGTTTTCCCATGTTTCCAGTAAAGGTATTATATAAAAAATTTCAGTAAAATATAATATAAAAAAATATCTTATGACTTTAAATTTTAATTTTTAACATTATATTAAATAGAATCCCTACGTGTGACGAAGATGAATCTCATCAAAAAATTTTTTAGAAATCAGACGATGTCCACTAGGATAATAAAATACAGGTATGAAAATGTTAAAATAACTAATGACAATAATAAAAAAATATTGTACAAAAAATGTTTTTATATAATTATAACATGATAAATATTTTTAGATGAATATGGTGCCAAGCACCGAAAGCTTCTGATGTAAGAACAAAATAAAAAAGATGACTGTTTTAAAAATAAAATGGGTAAATTATTATAATAATGGAAAAGTAAATCTTCAAATTATTGCCTCAAAAAACAAACAAAATAACCTAATATTCATGGAAAACATAAAGAATCGAAAGGTAATTTTGTTGATTGTATTTTTTTTTTCTTATTGCACGGGCAGGAGAAAAAATTCAGAAAAAGTTTTAATTGGAAATAAAAGTCCCTCTTGAAAGTAATGGTATGTACGATTGGGTCAAGGATGGACTGCGAATTCGACAAGAATATTTCTAAATAACCTGGGAAAAAGAGTATATCCATTATCACAATTAAAAATTAAAATTTATCTTTTTTTGGATTATGGTACTTTTGTTCCTTTTTAATTTATTTTTGTTAGCTTAGAAATTATTTTGCTTTTCATTTAGACTAATAATGCTACACACGGCTACTGATTAGATTCCGAGTGTACCAAACTACATTGGCTGCTTTTAATGGTCTTTACAGTTTGTTTTTGATTCGTTTGTCCAAATGTTTATCTTGCGTCTTCCTACAATCAGCATGCTTGTGATTAGCAATCAAAAACTGTACTGAATGCCCAAATACTTGTTGTTTATGGCATTTCTACATTCTTTTTACATTTTATTCTTATTACAACTGTATTAAAATGTAATACATCTAGTAAATGTGAAGACAAAAAAAAAAATGATAAATGATAATATAGTTATTCTAAGATAGAAGGTCCCAGGGCCATCTTCTTTTCAGAAGCCTCGGTGGATTGTCAGGAATTGAGGAGGAAAGCTAGTTGGAAACAAGATGAATAGTGAGTTATTGTGAAAGGATTGGTTACAACGAATTTAATGTTTAAAAACTCATTCATGTCAGACTGTTAAAAAGTGTTAAGAATAAATTATTACTATATATTATTACATTCTCTATAGACTTCTTTATCCAATGTTCATAAATAAAATGAAAAATCCATCTTTTGAAAGCTTGGCTGTACCGTTCGTTCACTCCTAATATTACCCATGAATCAGAGCACTAGATAAATGCTTGCCTGATAAGGTCTTTAGAGATCATAATTTAACAAGCTCTGAGTAAAAATGTATTAAAGCCTTAAAAATAGTTCTTGGCAATTTTAATAAATGCGATTGTTTTGTTTATTTTATTTAGATATAAAAAATGTAATTAACTAATACTTGTTTTTTTTTTTGTGGATTTTTTTTTAAAGAAGCATCTTTTGACCATTCAAATTTATCTGTAAATGGTACGCTCAAGAATCAATCACGTATTGATCACATTTAGAGGACCAATCTTTAAGAGAAATACTAAACCAATCGTTAGCAAATAATGTTTCTTCATATTCCAATTCCTAGTAGGATAATATTTTTTATTGTTTATTTTATTATTGTTGGATTGCCAATAGTGCATAATGCCCTGGAAGAGCTCCCGCCCGATAGAGCGAACAGCATTAAACAGTCTCGGCGTGAATGTGTTGAATCGAATTTATTCATGTAAATTGTACACACTAACTAATGATGTAAGTGTCTTAACCTTAGACTTAACCTTAAATTTAAACTTAAAAATTCGGTGTTCGAACAGCTATCAGAAAATAGTGGTAATTTGCGAATTTGATGGTAAAAAGCAATCAATATGAAAAGCATTTTAGTCATAAAAAAGGAATGTGCCCATTCGTGTATTGGGGACGAAAATGTACGAAAGCTGAGCAAATATTTATACATAAACATTTCAAAGTATTGACTAAATATATTATCTTCCTAACTTTATTTATTCTTATATCTCTATTTTTTACATTATAATGTTTAAAATATTGAGTTTTAACGCAATCTTATTGTAAAATATTTTCACACTATAAAGTATATCTACCTAATGTGACTCAAGGCGTAAAAACCCAGACAAGCATACTATTATACAAATGTACAATTAACATATGATAAAACTTCACTTGGGCAAAGTTACCATATTAGAGAGAAACAAACTTATTCCTCTCTAATTATTTCTCACTCACTTATTTAGATAAAAAAACTTAATTATTTAGTTGAAATAGTCAGGAATATTTCCGATATGTTTTTTTGGGTATGAAATTGAAGCCTACGGGATTTCCAAAGCCTCCCTGTAATATGTCAAGGGCAATTGCTCCATATCGGGCCACTTTGGAATGATTTAGATTGACGATGGACCTAACGCAGCTGGATCCAATCTGTAAATTGAACAGATCCTGAAGCATGACGCCATGATTGATGCCTAAATTTCCTACTCAGGTTTTGCTAAAACAATTTTGACAGATGCCTATTCCGTTAGGGGCTCTTTTTGATGTCGTCTGCAAAAAGTTATAAAGTATAATAATTAAATACTTACATTACACTATATTGGTCTAATTTCGAAAGTGTATTAGGAGCAAAGATCATCGGGTAACATTACATTTCTTTCTATTAGTGGCATAAGTATACTAATAACTAATAAAACATTATTTTGTACTATAAAAGAAAAATAATATCAACTTTTTTTTTTTTTTACCAATATCATATTATTTCTCTGTAAATGGGCAAAAAGCTTACATCAGCAGGTCTACAGTTAACAGTTAACTATTTATTACAAAGTCCATCCATGATTTTTATTTAGGGAGACGGTCACTGTTAAAATCTTGTATAGAAAATGTATGTGATTTTTTTAATATCTTTTTTCATACCTTAAAATGAAGAAAAAATGACTATTTTATTAGATATATATATCACATTTTAAAGATTTTTGGGCTTGGGCTAAGTTATCTTTATTTTATGTTCATATTTAATACTAAATACTAAATTTGTTTGACTAATATAGACTACATATCACTTATTTGTAATCTAGGGATGGAACATTGTAAAGAAGACCTTTAGGAAGAAGTTTTACTGAAACAGATGGATAATATTTTCATTTTATTCGTAGAACTATATGTTCCATTGTTTTCCTATGTATCCTAATGATGACAGAGTTGGATGGATGAAACGGGGTGCTTTCCACCTGTATGTGTGAGATTTGAGGCTAGTGTGTCGCATTACAAATTTCCTTCAAGATCGATAATATGAAAACCTATGATGAAATCAGTCACTGTTACTACACATATATAGTATGTTACTACACATACACAGTAAATGACAGTCTAGCTTGGTTTTTTAATTCTTGAATTAAAATTTTACCTAATAAATTTGGGCGACGATAGGTATAAATTTCATGTCAATACTTTGAAATCCATCTTGTCGCATTTAGTTCTACCTAAAGGAATTTAAGTAATTAAAGAAAAAACCATGGAATTACGTTTAGAAATTAATCAAATAAATTCAATTAGATGTTTAACTCTTTAACAAGCTGTTTCGAAGTTCAAGAGAGGCGAGCTTTAATCCTTTGTAATTACAATCCCTTCAAAGTTCTCTTTCATGCTAAATTGTTAAGGTGTTTTCAAATGGTACTCCGTTTTCTAACGAGTCCCTTACGAGGGCTAAGATACTATAATTAGAACCCTTAAGATCTTATGATTCAGGTCACGAAGGTCCTAGCCCTGAAGTTCGCCTAGACGAGATGGGGTTGCAATTGAGAGAGTTTGGAGGAGGAGTCCCGGGCTGCGGTGCAGTGATTGCAAGGATTATCAAGTTGAGAACTTATCTCGATGGGGTTTCGATACGGTCTTGGGATCTAGCCTTGCCATATCTCGATATAAACTAGCTAGATAAACTACACTTGTTACTAGTTCTGAAACCAAAGAACCTCTTTATTCTTTATGGGGAAAGATTTTTATTGATCTAAATTGCTGGGAATTTAATTCATTTGAATATTTTACATCCTGAATTGTTAAGATAAGAAAAAAAAATATTAATTTCATCATATTTTACATACGTAATAATCGTATCATTATGGATCACATATCATTATCAGCCATTAGATAAGTCGTAGTAGGATTAATCTTAACCTATCGTAACCTGACAACTTCTTTTTCGAATTTTTTGATCCCACAGAAGTTGCAAGTTAAAACAAACAACCAAGCTCTTTTGTATTTCTTCAATTCTTACAAAATTATAAATAACTTTTCGATTAAATATCTAATCAGGCGATGCTACAATACTAAATTTAATAATGGGAATCCTACATTTCTCCTAATTAATTAATATTTTTTTCACGTGGTAAGGTGTAACTGATTTGTTCGACATTCGATGGGTGTTAAAATTCGAAGTTTAGAATAAGACGCAGAGTATTGTGAGGAAGGTTTCTTCCCATCTCGCATTCAACATTTCCATCTCAGCTATACTTTTTACTTATACCTTAGACTAAATGTAAACTAGGTAAGAGCTCGGTATTAAGACTAAGTAAGGATACGACCATGGTTTGTTTTCAAGTAATTTTATCAGAAGAGAAAATATTTGTCACAACCGGGAATTAAACCCGGGTCTCTGCACTCAGTCGCACCGCTTTAAGCACTTGAGTTAACGTTGTGGTCGATCCTCGTCATGTCAACCTCTTCTCTTCAACGATGGTTCGTTTAATTTCATAATCGAAACTATATGATAAATTATAATCATTAAATGAGTACAATACAATTTCACATATTAATTAAAACTTGAAGAATTTCTTCAAGTGTTATTTATGCTTAAGTTTACGACAAAGGAAACCACTTATTCGTTTATTCTGGTTTGAATACAAGTCCTGTAATGTGGAATTGAATGATAACGTAATTGGGAAGAGTGAAGAAATTAAAGAGAAAAGAAAAGGCGCATAGATATTGCCACATTGGTAAAGGGTTGAGGTATATTTAGTTATTTCTTTTGATACCGCAAGACCTTGTTCTTGTCCAGAATAAAGCCCACCAAAGTTCCAATTCATTCTAACCCGAAATAGATTTATCTAACTAAAAATTGTTCTAAATGAATTATTTAAGAACTAATAAAACATAGCTGATTGGTTGTGGATACGCTAACGTATTTTGGTACTTCGGATCATAAAAGTACGTCGTACGTTGAAGGAAATGTTGAGACTTGCTACCGCAGAAGCCTTTGCTACCGCGTTCTCGAATCTACTAACAATGCATTCCATTATGCATGAGCCTCTGGGAAGGGTTTTCTATTCGGGTAACTAAACTGCTTTATCTTGTCGGAGGGGAAGAGTATTAAACAATATTATTATGTAATCTTAGTCTTGTTTGCGAATAATCTCAGACATTATAATTGTTATTGGCCGTTGTATATTCAATTTAAGAATCGAATGTGGAAAATGTACTGTATAATTATAAAGGTTATTTTTTATTGTTTGCTAACTAAATTCCATGTAAATTCTTAATTTTTTATTTCTTGCTTAAAATTTTATTGCGTCTTTGAGGTAACCCTTCAGCTAATAAAGCTATGGATACACCAAATAGTTACCTTGATGAATTTAGAGTACATATTTAAAAAGTTTGTCGCATTGGACGAAGGAAAATTACTCTTATGATGTATGCCATTTTAAACATAAATAGATTCTTTCAAAATTTGTTTTTCGTTATGGGTTTATTTTTTTTTTTTTTACCTTCGGTATGGACTAACAGTCACTATGCTATTCTAAACTAGGTAATGCTAATGGATATCCTGTAAGGCGTAAGTTCTAGAGACAGAGGGAATATACTGAGTTGCCTAGAAGTTGCAGGGGGAGTAATATTCATTGGAGGAAGCAGCCCTGACACCGGCGGGCTAACTTCTTAACTCTTCCTGGATGAAGTGCATTAGCGGTGAACCCCGGTTCTGCATGAGGTCCGCCGGGTAGCGGTGTAGTCGATTCCACGGTTCCCGCAAAGTGCCATAATGTTTCTTACGCCTAGGTCTAGTAATTTGATTTTCTTGCTGTTCTTTGAATCAATATATTTCAACGTTAATGCTTTTTGAGATCAGTTCTGAGGCTGGAAGATCAGGACCGTCATTTTTAAAGAAACATCTACCTTGGAAATTGAAGTTTTAATTCTGCATTCAATATTTTAGCTTTGAAAGAAGAAGAAAACTCAATAAACTTGTTTGGAAATAACTTTTCCAATATAACATATATATAAGTCTTGAAATCTCCATTCTCTTTTACGCCTTTTTTTATATGATACAATTATTATTTTTTTAATTCTTAAAAAATATTATAGAAAATTTCGAATCCTAAATATATATATAGCCAATATATATAGCCTAAATTGTTTTTTGTCTTCAGTCGTTACTGTGAATTTTACGATAAAACCATAAAATCGTAAATGTCTGCAGCCTTGGATCTCCCGTAGGTTAGACAAATGTATTTTCGATGCATTTATCTAAGAAAAAACGTGAAACCAAGGAGTGAAAAATAATAAACTTTATTGACTTTTTAAGTAACAAGATTTCTTGACCTTTGCAGCTTAATGGCAAGGCACTGAAGTTACATGCTCAAGGTCCCGACTTCGAAGCTGGTTTGGAAGGATATATTTAAGAAGAAAGAGAAGAAAATAATTTTTATTCTGGGACATCTAGTCCCTTAAGAATAACAGAACATGGTCAAACCCAGAGACATTTGTCTTGCTAGTTTAAAAGAAAAGTAAAAATATATCTTCTATTTTGAAACGAAACGTCTCTGAGGCTAAGATACCATTCTTAAGACACCCAGCTTCGAAAATGTGTGCTCTTAATAGAAAAATTAACAAGAAAAACAGGGCGTGATCATGGTCAAATCGCCTCAATGCTCAACCGCGGAACAAGAAAGATTAGTTCCCTACACAACTTTAAATCAGAAACTCTTTATGGGATGTAATAGTAAAAGTATAATTTTTCAGGGAGATTGCAAAACGTTTCTACTCATGTTAACATAAAAAAAAAATGTTTTGATAAACGCTTACAACAAACACACACACGGAAAAAAAACACGAAACAAGAAAGATTAGTTCCCTACACAACACTAAATCAGAAACCCTTTATGGGATGTGATGGAAAAGGCATAAGTTTTCAGGGAGATAGCAAAACGTTTCTACTCACATAAATTTAAATTAATGTTTTAATAAACACTTGAATGAAGTATAAAAAATTACTGATGCTAATACAGTTCCGTTTTCTGAAATAAAAAAATCTAAGAAACAAATTGGTTCAGGAACTTTTGATACAGAATTTACACCCGTTTTCAAGAGAAATAGGTTATATATTTTTTAATAAATGCTATATTCTTTTTTTTTTAAAACGTACCTTTTTAACATTTTACTGAATTTTGGTACATTATTACATTTTAGTACCAGTCAAAATAGCTATTTTATTTATTCTTTTTATTCCATATTTTTCGATGTTTCCTTCCATCTATCCAAGGAAAGAACTTTAAAACTGTGGTTCTGTGGTTAGGTTGTTGCAGTGTATTCTGCTAGTTTCCTAAACAAAATCATTTAAAATTTATTGTTCAACCAATAAAGGTCATCGATTTTTACAAAAGCCAAGGCCGTATTCTGACATTTGCTTATTTATTAAGCTAAAGGCTTTGGATCCAATTAAAAAATCTGCTTCTTGCTTAAAGCAATTAAACGATTGTTAATTAAGATGGATCGTAATTATGCTCAAGGATAACGGAAAATTGAAATTAACGAGCGTGATGTAATTCTATACCTTATATAACGACGAAAATTTCAAGTAATTGGAAGAGTATTTATTCAATTAAGTCAATTAAATCTGGAAAGCTGATTTTTATTTTATGATCTCCAACAGCTTCGAGATTATCATTTATCTGTCTTCCTAAATCATATGTATATCTACTTAAATTGAATCGTCCAAAGCAAAATCTGTTAGTTGTTGTCATTATTGTAAAATAACCAGTACGTGAAAACGTAAAAACTCGGCTAGTGAAAAAATTAAACTTTGATTCCAGCTCTATTTTTATAATAAAAACACTAGAAATCAGTTAGTTTTGGAATCCTAGGTTTTTTTTAATGATTGATCCTTATTGTCAAATTAAATCTCAATAAACGAAAAAGCGATCTAGTAGGGGTTTAAAAATAATTTTTATAGTTCAAGTTGTTTTTTAAAGTGCTTTCGATTCTGTCGTAATAAGAATCAATAACGTGTTAGTTTATTTTAGCTTATTGGTATAAGGCTACAATTGCATTTATTTAATATTTTGTTTCTATACCATTTCCAAAGCTTATTTAGAATATTCCACAAGTTGGTAAAGCACCAGATCAAATATAGAACTTAATTAACAGAACTAAAACAATTGGGGATTTTTAATAAAAAGTTTCCTTTTCCCCAATTAATTTAAGAATTTTTATATAACATCATATTAGGTCAATCAATTACACGTGGTCCCATTAATCGCTTGTTCCAACATTTTTAATTTATAAAATATTTTTAAAATAGAAGTAAGGTTTGTAAGTTAAACAAAAATCCAATTAGTTTTTTTTTTTTTTTGCCACTGATGGTCCTTTTACTGTCGATCAAACATATTTTTAGCAATTGTAGTGCTCTAAATAAAATCAAATACCCCATCATTGATTCATTTTAGAAAACTTAAAAGAAGACCAATTTCTTCAGATAGATCTGAAATTTAATAAAAGTTATTACAAGTAAGAATTTAAAACTAATAGAGGTGAGAGATAGTCAACTGTTCTTCAATTACGATAGGTTAAATGATGGTCAGAATTTTCAGTTTACAATGATTTTATTGTGGTAAGCCAACGTTTCGATCCAACTTGTGGATCTTCATCAGGGCCAAAAGAAAACAAATATATGAGTATCTATGCTAGAGGGTTACAATAGATGGAAACATTTCAGAACTGATAATAATATAAAAGATGGTGTATACATCTATTGCCACCCTCTAGCATAGATACTCATATATTTGTTTTCTTTTAGCCTTGATGAAGATCCACAAGTTAGATTACCACAATAAAATCATTGTAAACTGAAAATCCTGACCATCATTTAACGTATCGTAATTTAAAACTAAGTATGACAGTCCATATACCCCTTCAAAGTTCTAAGCTGTAATTTTACAAAAACGGGCATTCAAAATTGTTTTTTAGAAAAAGGCAGATAAGTAAGCTTACGTTTTTTTTTTTATTTGATAGGCAAAGGTGGGTGCTCTAAATTCACAAAATTTCAAGCTATGGACATTTACGGTTTAAGTCTTAAAATTTCTAATATTCTAAAAATTTAAAGCATATTATTTGTGTTGGGCTTGTGAAAAAAATTTAAAATTTGGCTCAGATTTAAGAAATTCTTGGTCAGAAGATAGGACTGTCAAAAGTTCATTTTTTGGACTTAAAGGTACTGCATATCATTTTATGACTTACTGATCTAATAACAAATAAATGACTAAAACCGATGATTAAAGTGAAATAAATAATTTTTCTAGACGCAAAGAAAAAAATCCAGACTGGGCACCTCCTGGAACGTTAAGGAATTTTTTAAACTCTCATTTTTACATAGAAGGAAACCGAAAAGAATGAATGAAAAATTCTCCTACAAACGATCCATCTCTAGCGCCCCTTCATCAGTCATGAAATATTTTCTTTCTCAAAACTGCCTAATATCGCTGACAAATGCCTGTTACCGAGGCGGCAAAGCCTGTAAATTAGATCGGCCATCGGACTCGCAGTAAATTAGCTCAGAGGTCTATCTACTTACTTAATTTCTTGTCTTAATTCCTCCCCTCCATTTATTAATCCTCTTCCTACCCCTAACTGATTGCTGTCCATTTCTTCAACTAATTCCGGCTCTTTTATTCCCAACTATTATTTAGCTAGATGCAGGATGAGATAAATGGCCCGCCCCGGAAGGGCACTGGAAATAATATTTTTCTAGGAGCTATCTAGTAAAAAAAGAGAAAAGGAAATACTATTAGATTAAGATATACTTGTTTTGACTACTTCCCTTCGTTTTTTTCCTAAACTTTAAATGATTTGACCCTTGTACCATTTAACGGAATTCACCACTAACCATTTGACCTTATATGGTTTTCCGCGAATTTAGTAGTTTCATTTTATTTTCATTGCACAACCTCAAAACTCTGCTAAACCAAAACGATTTTTCAAGACGCATAAGAACTATACTAAATTAAAAAAGTATTGATAGAATAAGATTCGGATTTACCTTTACAAAAACTGCTAATTTGACGCTATATACAAAAATTAATATGTAACCATTACCTCAACGCTAACATAACCTAGAAGGAATTTTGGTAATGGGCCAACTGAAAGACTCACAAAACCCCTAAATTAATTTGATTAACACAATAAATGTGTATAGTTAAAAAAACATTTTATTACATATTTACTTTCACAACTAATTAAATTAAGTGAAGCATGAGACCATCTTTATGCCTGTCCTATTTCTTTCTTATGCAGGATTTAAAAAAATATAAACAATGTATCTAATATTTGTAATGGATTCCTTGTTTGAAAGAAAAAAAAGCTGAAGTTTTAAATTTATTCTAGAGATCTTTAGCAACCCTCAATCGAACGGGCATTGTTTTTAGCTTGACCCTCCAGCAGTGATTCATCGACACGTCAGGCGCTCAATTTTTATTTATATAAATTAAATTAAAAAAAAATCGGATGGTGAAATACTCATTTTAAATTCTTATCATATGGCCTTAGGATATTAATAGTTTAAAAAACTAATTTTCGTTTTCAAAAAAAGTTTTATCGATTCCATTTTTTTTTTTCGAGAAAAATAAAAATAATCATGGAGTGGAACAATAAAAAATGAAATTTATAACTTAGATTTACTCCTTTTCAGCTCTGAAAAACGCACTTTCCTCATCTCGAGTTATGTTAGACATAAGTATATTTATAGTTAATTGCAATAAGGTAAAATAATTACAAACAACCTTCACTTAAACAGCCCTAGTAATTGAATCATGCCAGGAAAGAGTCTCTGCTCAGTATGTTTGTTTGTTTGTTTAACGTCCATTTTTATGCTACTTAGGCTAATCGGACGATGCCACAGTGGGAGTCCTAAATTTTGCCTATCCAGGTATAATTAGGATAGGGATCTTTAACGAGTACCTGACATCGTACAGGCTCGGGACCTCCATTTTACGTCCTATACGAGGGACGGCATAGCTAAGAATTTTTTTTACTCCCATTAAAAAATCCTAGGGCCACCGCTGGAATTGAACCCGCGATCTTTAGTATTGTAGGTTGCCATGCTAACCACAACACCACAGGTGACCCCGTCTCTGCTCAGTAGTTTCTTTCTCAATGCTTCGCATCACATTTTTTTTCTTAGAAAATAATCAGCACATTTTCTGATTGATGACTAATGTTGTTAACAGGCGCAATAAATGTATACAATAAATAAAAATATTACATATCAAGATAGATATAATATTGTTACATTTCTGTGGGTTCAAGAATATTTATTTAACAAAAAGATACAATTATCAATTTATACAACTCAAATATTAGAGCAGGTTACAAAAATGATAACGTTATAGCACACTAATCATATGACTTGAGCTTCACAGTCAAGGCACAAAATAAGACTAACTCCTTCAATTATTCGCTCCTTATATATAATCGTAAATGGTCAGGTCTGGAATGTTCCAGAACTACGTGGACAGTTCCACCTGTGCGTTGTCTAGGCTCGATAGATGTAGACCCAAACAGTTCGTTCCAACCGCTTATTTTGTTCCCACAAACGGTCTGGGATTTGAAATCATATGTTTTTTTTTTGTTTTTTTATTCAACGATTTAACGTTGCAATATTTTGATTTATGATAAAATGCGAAGGTTTAAAATCCAATTTTTTTTCAAGATGATGATATCTCCAAGGAAATATTAAAAAATATTTCAGCTGCACCCACTTGCTTCTGTATAAATGTAATTTTGGTGATTGAATCGCCGGTCTTTAAGTAAAACGAACTGCTTTGCTTACGAGTTATTTAGCATCATTTATAATTCAGCCTGAATCGTTATTTGGTCGATGATTCAATAATTTTCTTTCTGATGATATTTAAGAAGTGATAAGCTAAGTAACTTATTGCTATATTTTATTTTTCACACTGCATTATTTTTAAATAAAATATCTTGATACCTTCTAATTTTTTTTTTTTTTTTTTTTTACTTTAATTATTAATCCGCACCTGTCAGCAAGGTGCTGACAATCAGCGAATGAGATGGTGGTAATAGGTTATAATGACATGTCAGGCATGAGGAGGGAAAGAACCCAGCAGCACCCCCTTCCTGGCTTGAGTCAATTACCTCGGTTGTCTAAGAGAGCAGATCTCTCATCCAGCGCCTTTTTAGTCTTCTTGTACCCGTGCTTATGTCAGCCATATTACTGATTAAAGAATTTGGATGTCCGTTTAAATTAGCAAAAAACCGATGGTATAGTAATTAATTTAAAGAAGCATATATTACTTCTAAAATGTTACAAATATAATGTTTTTATTAATTAAATTAAACTATTCCAGTAAAACACAAAATTAAAAACATCATAAGACATCAGTGTTTTTGACTTTTAGTTGAACACACCAAATTAAAGGGCATTGGTAAACAAAACATATTTGTGTTTTGTTTAACTTTAATGTTTTAAGTTATTTTTTGCTTTATGTTATTTATTATTCGCCAAAATTCAACTCCTTATAAATTGGTCGAGGGTGATTACTAACTTGAAGGTTGTGAATTTACTAAATTTGAACTTATGATTTTTTTTTAATGCTGAAGATTAAAGTTTTCAAAGTATCTTAAGTTTAAAAAAAAGAGAACATAGATCACTGTTATACATCAATCGTAAAAAATATTTATCGCCTGAGTTAAAGATCAGCATTGCTCATTTTCAAAGTTGAACATGGAGTATCACCATGGGAAATGAAGTGGCTTGAAATGAAGGCAAAGACGCTTTGCAATGACTCGGTTATAACAAATGCTTGATCTCAAGAAGGAGTCACAAAGGACACAGGGTTTATTAATTTAATCAGTTTGCCTCAGGGAGTATTCTCTATACGAGCTCTTTTGTCCCGCCTCAAGAATATTTAAAATCTTAAAGCACAACCAGCCCCGACATATGTCGATCCTCTAGCATGGAAATATTATAATCATGATGTCTAAAAACCAATTATATAATTTATCTAAGATTCCATTATACATTTACGTACGGGACATGTTAATTACTAAAAAATAAAAATAGCATTAATTCAAAATTAATATTCTCTGTGATTATAAGAAGAAGAAGAAGAAGAAAATAAATTTTATACACGGACATCTAGCCCCTAAGAATAACAATACATTTACAAGCGTGTCTGGTTATTTATAAATAAAGATTAAAAATAAAAGCGAACAGCAGAAAACAAAATAAGCGGTAGCATAAAGCTAAAGTTTAACAATTGAAAATTGAACACAGTAAGTTGATTAGCTTCAAAGCTATTGAGCTTGAAAGAATATATAAAAAAAAAAATAATAAAATAAAATAAATACAATCCAACCTGCACCAATTTAATCTTGATTTCACTGCTTTAAACATTGAAAGAAGGTTGATGATTAAGGAGGGAAATAATAATTAGGCTTTAAAGAAAGTGAGGAATAAATTTTTACAGGATAGATACAGGTAAGGAATTTCGAAAGGAATCGCCACGGATTAAAAATGATTTTGTGAGGGAGCCCGCTCGGTAAGAAGGGATGTAGGTTTAAGGTTTGGGATCTGGTATTTACAAAATGTATAGAGGAGCAGGGTCTAAACAAATTCAGGATATAAGAAGGTTTCTTGGTTCGAAAGGCTTGGTCTGTGCACATGATTGGAAAATGACAGCAGATAGGTGAAGAAAAACATTGCAATATGCTATTCAACAAAGAAAAAATAACTTACTTTAACATATAACTTGCATATTTTCGGCACTGGAGCTATGTTGGCCGAGCGTGCTAGGGCGCGAACCTCATTATAAATATAATATAGCATGTAGTGAATGTAGCGAAGGCGGTTCTATTCATTCATGAAGATTCGGATTTATTTCCTGGCAGCATTTCTTAGAATAACTATGGACTTTTCGAAAAATTGCAAAGAAGGTGTGAAAACTAGTTAGAAAACATTGGTCTCCAAAAAACTTTACCTAAAAATTAGAATACAAAGAACCGAATAAAAACATAAATAAAAAATTACAGGATGTGGTTAAATGTTTACAATATTAGCCTAGGACATTTTAAGTAATGTGATAGGTTTCTAAGGTTGGTTAGTTAATGGACTCAGGAGTAGTACCTCAGAAATTAACTGATGCCGATGGCCAACTAAGTGGAAAGCCAGGCAATATAGATAATGAGCCCAGATGTGAAGATAGGGTATAATTATAGATCGATACTGCTTTTCTAGGAATGCCATCAATGTTAAATAGTACAAGTCACGAATAGATTTACGGTTTCCCAAACGAACTTAGGCTTTTATCTTTCTTCGATTAATTAAATCATTGATTGGCTTTATAAGGATAAGTGTACATTAACTTAAAAATAAATTAATTAAATTAAGTCATTATTAGTTTTTCATTCAATAACACATTATATAATAAGCAATAAATATATAAAAACCAATAATTTATAAAAAAAAAAAAAAAAAAAAAAATATTTAGCCTTCAGATTTTTGGAATTTTCTAGGCTATTCTGGGTGGGCCCATAGAGGACGATACATGAGATGCGATCCACTTGTCTTGCTGTCTTGTGTTGAACAACGAAACATGCAGTTACTTTTGAGTCAACATACTGTTCTATAAGTTTTTGTCTCAATCTTTTGAGTCCTAATTGTTTGTTTGACATTTTCATGTAATAATTTCGCGTCAATAAAATAATTTAAATCCACATTGGTTTTAAAATATTTTAATAAGATATATTTTAATGTTGTATATATATATTTTTAAATCTATTCTACCCTGTTTAATGTAATTTTTCCTTTTATTTTTATGTCCTTTATTTATAATTTAATACTGTGTAGAGAATTCAACTTTCTCTTCCTCAGGGGCCCAACGCGTAATTCAAATATTCCTCTAGAGGCTAGGCACAAGAGTATTTTGTTAACATTGTTTTGAATACTGCTTGCCCAAACTCTGCCCAGTTGGTCACCTGGACATAGTTGTTTTCAAACCCGGACCTAACTCCTGACAGCAACTTATTAGACTAACAAACTTAACCACCACTGACATACTAAAGTAATAAAAACAAAATATTACTAGGTCCATAAATACTAACAATCCACAAACTTCAATACATGAAAAAATGATTAATAAATGAAGGTAATAAATAAGCATTAATAAGCATAAAATTAAAGATTTTCCAATTTTTTGCTGTTACATGAAATGCTGAAAATTTTCAGAATATATTTACAATTCTGAATTTTGTTCAAAATAGAATTGGTTTAATTTTTGTTGCATTCATACTGAGATTTATAACATTATCATGTGTTTTTTTTTGCGGTTTTATCCTCGTTTCTTTCTAAGAATTCTTCTAATGTATTTTATAAAACTAAAATTTTATCCATTTTTCTTGAAGATTTTGAAGTACAGTGAGATTTTCTAAGGGCGATGCTTTAGCACATGAGAAAGTGGTGCAGTATTCTGGCGTTTAGACTAGGGAGGCACGATATTTACAAATCTGCTCTAACTCCTAAGTTTCGTTTGATTACATAGATAATGTTGCTCGGTCCTCCGCATATCTTGAAAGCACTTATCTGAAATTGCATAGAGATGCAGCAATGATGGGATTCAACGTAAATGAATCGAAAACCAAGTATATGATGTTATAAGTCCCAATACCGAAGTAGGTTTATCAATAGGCCTATAACCTTTTAGTTTTACACAATTCTCATATATGAGATTTCAGATTACAGTTAAACATAGAACAATTGAAATCTAGCTGAGAATAGCTGCTGCCAACCGATGCTATCTTATCCTCACTTATGAAAAGTTATTTATGCAGTAGGCGTACCAAGTTCAAGCTCTTCGAAGTCTATTCCTTCCAACGCTAGCCAAACAGAGACGCAAACGATGAACAAACAAAGACCTATGGAAGTGGGATAGTCCTGGAGAGTCCAGAGGAACAGACTATTCATACAGGAACTCTATCGTAACATAATAATTGGAAGGCCTGACCAGGCTGCTAGAGAGGCACTTGCTCTTCCCGGCCGTGGAAAAGATATCCTGACTACGTCAGATTTAAGTAAGCCGCTCAAAAAGGAAATTAAAGATGCGTGGCAATCGATGTGGAATGAGAGCCCACCAGGTAAATTAAAGCTTATAAAGAGTGAAGTGAAGCCCTGGGCTATAACCGTCCGTAAAAGCCGTAGAGAGGAGGTCCTGTTAACCCGTCTTAGGATCGGTCATACTAGACTCACCCACTCTTATCTCATAACTAATGAGCCCCCACCGAAATGTAAATATTGCAGCTGCACCACTACAATTAATCACATTTTTCAGGAATGCCAATATTTCATCTTGCAACTTAATAGATTTGGGTTGAAGCCCGATATAAAATTTATTATATTAATTTTTCCCCTTCCCTTTTGTTTATCTTCTTTTTTTTCCTTATTTATTTTTTTCCTTTTCTCTTTTTCTTTATATATATATATATATATATATATATATATATATATATATATACTTACTAACAAAAGTCTCTGCACACCCTCAAGCTTTTTTTTTATTTTACCCAAAGATACCTTATGAGCCAGATATGGGCAACGAAACTCACATATTTTTTACATAATTTAATCTATTTTAATGACCAACAATTATATTTAATATAATTTATTTAACTTATAAATTATGAGGAAAATTACATAAAATGTCAAAATATTGATGCGCCAAAAGTCTCTGCACGCAGTGGAATTAGCTAAGATACTGATATGTATAAAGTTTGCACATTATCCCATTCATCCTCCGGCTAATCCTAACTTGCCAGTGTTAATTTGGGCCCAAACAGTTAAGACTGTGATAAAAAATGGAGGTTCCAACACAGATTCCCGACCAAATTGTAAATTTGAGGAATCTCATACAACTCATACAGGTAAATAGGACAAATCGTCAACAGGGGCTATAATACGGTAAGGTATGTCCTAAAACGGTATGAAAAACTGGGTACAATGGAAAGTAGTTACCGCTCTGGCCGCCCCCCGTACTCCAAGCCCACCACAAGAGTGCTATCATAAGGACTTTGGCCGAAGAACCCCACACAAGTGCTCTAAATTTAGCAGGTATGGTGTAAGAAAATTACAAGATTGGGGTATCTGCAGAAACGATTAGAAGGACCCTAAAGAAAGCTGGCTATAATGTGCGTAAGCCTAGGTGTAAGCCATTCATTAGTAAACGAACCGGATATTGAAACTGCAGTTCGCAAAGGAACATGTAAACAAGCCCTTATAGTTCTGGGAACGTGTTTTATTTATTGACGAGAGTAAATTTAACATTCATGGATCAGATGGAAGGGGGAAAGTTTTGAGAAAACCTAACAAAGAGCCCCTGGAAAAAAACATAGTTGGTACTGTGAAACATGGTGGAGGGAGTGTTTTGGTTTGGGGGTGTATGTGTGCTGCTGGAGTTGGTAATTTGAAATTTGATATCGACGGAATAATGGACCAACACGTTTATATAAATATTTTGAGTAGTAATTTACCGGAAAGTTTAATGAAGTTTGATCTCCAGGAGGAATTCATTTTTCAACAAGATAACGACAGCGCGGAAAGTTCAAGAATAGTTGCTCTACAATGCTCCACAGCAACTTAAAACACCTCCCCAATCTCCTAATCTTAATCCAATACAACATCTGTGGGATCAACTAGGCCTCAGAAAGTAAAAATTAAAATAAAGAACAAAGACCACTTAAAAAGAGTACTAAAGGAATTGTGGGGTAAAATTACTCCAGAAACTACCAAAAACTAGTTTACACCATGCCAAATAGATTAAGAGAAGTGATAAGACATGAGGTAGGAACGACTACCTATTAAAGTTGATTTGGTATCAATAATTAAGCTTCAAGTTGAAGAAAAATGATGTGTGCAGGGACTTTTGGCGCATCAATATTCTGACATTTTATGTAATTTTCCTCATAAATTATAAGTTAAATAAATTTTACTAAATTTGATTATTGTTAATTAAAATAGATTAAATTATTTAAAAAATTTGTAAGTTTCATTACCAATATCTGGCTCATAACCTATCTTTAGGTAAAATAAAAAAAAAGCTGGAGGGTGTGCAGAGACTTTTGTTAGTGTATATAAGTGTATATAAATATATAAAGACAAAGAGAAAAGGAAAAAAATAATAATAAATAAATACGGAAAAAAAAGAAGATAAACAAAAGGGAAGGGGAAAGATTAATATAATAAATGTATAATCACTAAATAAAATTAAGACAGCGTTGATAACCAGATGAGTTTTACGCCGTTAACCATCAATAAACAAACAAACAAACAATTGAAAGGCCTAAGGTAATAATCCTGCAGATAGTGGTCAATGATACCACAATAAATACAATGAACCGTTCCACGGAGCTCTTGAAGGAAGAGCGGTCTTACAAATTGTGTTCTTGAGCCATCCATTCTTGTAAAATCTAAAAAAAATATTAAGGATAGCAGATAGGCTAGGCGAGAAGGGCACTATGTTCCAATATTCATTCTTATTCAGAATATCTCTGCCGAATATAAATTGAAAAACTACTTAAATATACCTTATTGCCTGTCTCCTAAAAACAACATCCATATATTTATTTATGAAATATTATCAATCAATGTTTTTTATATAAATTTCGCCTTTTACAAGAATAAGAAAATACCACAGGCGATAATACTAGAATGAGGGAGATTGTCGGCACCCCCACAGCTTGATGGATGGCGCAATGTTCCCTTGCAAGCAACTTCTTTTAGCAAACCTATTAAAGCAGCTCTTAATAGAGTAAACCGAACCTCGTACACAAATATTAATCATACTTATGTCTATATTGTAGTAATTATACGAAACATAATTGTTTAAAAAAATATTAATTTATTTTTAAAAAAGTTTTATGTAAACAAAAACTGTAATAAATGGAAAAAAAAGAAAACAGTAGTCTAGGAAAAAGTGTCGAAACCCATATAAGCGTTTTTATCTTTATTTTCATATCTGTATGTTGTTTTTTCGAGTTTTACTCATTATATGATTTTTTTTATACTTAATTAATAATTTATTAAATAAATAGTTTTATTATAAAAATATATCCAAATTTAGGAATAAAATATTCTGTTAACATAGCTGTTGTAAGATTTTAAGCAGTCAGTAGAACATCTGAGACTTAAAAGAAAAAAATTAATGAAATTCTGAATATCAATAATGACTGCTGTAAGCACAATATGGAATGTAGAATTCTTAATTAAGTTCTCTCAATTTCTTATTTAGACGTTTATTAACAGCTTTATCGTTTCTGAAATAAAAGGGTTTTACGTTGCTAGTAATTTTTTTGTATGTATTTTCCATATGCAAATTTTTTTTTTTTTTTTTTTTTAACTTAGGCTTATGCAGTTACACAAATACCTTTTAAAAATAATGAACTAACCTCGAAGTTCTCTGGTACTAGAAGAGGTAAGAATATTTTCAAAAATACTTTATTTTTTCCCTTATTTCAGTAAATTAGATGACTCAAAAAAAAAAAAAAATAATAAAAAAATAAATAAAAATGGAATTAATAACATATCTATAGGCGTTAAAATATTACATCGTAATTGATAGTAGGCCCGCAACTTGCAAGGATGACCATTTACACGTGTATATTATTCCATGACACGTCACCTGGAGAGGAAATTCTTTTTTAGGAGGACCTAGACTCCATAAATCGGCACTAGCGCGGCGCTCGACGTAGGCTACTCACGCAAAGCAGTTAACCCCCACCCCCTCCCCTAATCATTTCCGCTCCTCGTTATATTTACAAGATCGCTCCCAGAATTTTCAATGAATTTCTACTAAATTTAGTCGGGAAACGTTTCCGTAAGTTTGATTACATACATGTCGAAAACTTTTTGGCATTTATAATAATAATAATAATGCTTTATTATTTATAAAAAAGAAAATAAAAAAAAATACCCAAAGCATTTATGGCTTTATGATTCCTTATAATGTTACTACAGTCATAATAGACACTAAAAAGCCCAAAAATAAGCTTTTAAGTTCAAGGGATTTTTTTTTTTTTTTTTAGTGAAACGATTTTATATTTATATTATATTATGATATATTTTATTATAAGTTTTAACTAACTACATATTTTTGTAATCAATTTACAACTTATTACAATATAATAGGTATATAAATATTTGAACATACTTAAGTTTATATTAAAACCTACTCTAAGGGTGTCACCTGGGTTATAGTGGTTAGCATGGAAACTTACTATATTAAAGGTCGCGGATTCGCGCCCCGAGGTAGCTCTAGCAATTTTTAATGGGAGTAAAAATTCTTTGTCTATGTCGTCCCTGGGATAGGACGCAAAATGGAGGTCCCGAGCCTGTACGATATCCTTACGATTATCAGTACAGTACGATTATTCCTATCCTAATTAACCCTGGATAGGCAAAATTTAGGACTCCCACTGTAGCATCGTCCGATTAGCTTTAGTGGCATAAAGTGACCTTAAAACAAACAAACCTACTCTAAAAACAACAGTAGGTCATTATGACCGAAACTGATAGATTCACCAACCTCTCGTCATAACTTTTATCTCGAGTAGTTATCATCCACTTCGATTGATCCGCTTCAATATTTAAGCGAATTACGTTTTCTTGTTGTTATGTCATAGTTCAGTCATAATTAGTTCTGCTTAATTCCAGAGAAAAAAAACGAAAAAAAAAACAAGCCAGCGGGTATATATATGTGTGTGTATAAACATATTAATTTTACGTGGTTATTTACAATTAAGTTCATAATATTTGAGCAGACCAATATTATAACATAACATAAATTAATTCTATGATAACCCCTTTAAGTTTGGTTCCTAGTTTCATAGAAACACTTAGTAAAAATGGCCAGCAGAAAACTTTTGTTAAACCAAGAAAGAATTTAATGGAAAAGATGGAAAGAAAGTTTCAGATTTCTTAGAAGAAAATATTGAAATAAACTTTAAGTTCTCATTGTATTCACAATGAGCTGCTGTAGACAGGAAATTTTATTTTTATTAAATTTCTCTTCCCGTTTACGGTTCCTGTTAAACTTCGTTATATTAGTAATAATGATTTCGACTGCTTCTTTTTTTTTTCGTTTTATTTAAAAATAAGCATTGCATTTGACATTTAAATTATATCTATATTTTGTTTGATCTAACTGGTGTATTAAAATATTTTAATGTGCGAAAAAATAATGTGTTAGTGGTTACGAATTATTATAGCTATTCCGAAACCTGCAATTCAATGTTGATAAATTTTATTTAAAAAAAGTTATTGTTTTCAGTAGGAATAGTTATTTTTATTTTAGATCTGTATTTTAATTGGCTCTTGTTCTATTACTCACAACGTATTGGGTTTAATTATATATATATGTATATATATATATATATATATATATATATATATATATATATATATATATATATATTTATTTTATTTTTTTTTTTTTTTTTTATAGAATCCACAAAATATTATTTTGATACATTTAAATATATAGAAGTAATGCTGTGCTGTCTAAGAATTGGACATTGTCATTTCACACACAGTTACCTACTTAGGAGGCTAGAAGCTCCAACCTGTGAAAAATGTGACAAGTTAGAGTGCCCACAATTTGAAGAGCTCAGGAAAAAGGTTGGACTTCTGATCCTCTAAAAGACATTATGAAAGACAGAGAAGAGAGAATCACCACTCTATTCAAGTTCCTCAAATACTCGGGATTCCATACATGGATATAAACCACCAATAGACGCCAATGACCCTTTAGGGTAGAGGCGAAAACACACAATAAAAAAAAAAAAAAATATATAAAGACATTTTTTTATCAGAAAAGAGTTTTTTTAAATAAAATAATTGTAACGTTTTTTAAAATTGTGCTGATTTAATAAACTAATGTAGTGGAATATTCTGTTATTCTCCAATTATTTTATAATGAACATCATTAATCTTCCTATTATAAGAAATAAAGGCTATTAACACATATAGAAAAAGTTTTTTTTTTAGTTTTTTTCCAAATCAATATATTTTTTGAAGTTAAATTGATTTATGTTTTATTTTTGCAAATATCTATGTTACGAAAAGTTATATAAAATTTATTTATATGAAAAATTATATTATATTATTATAATTGTCAATTATATTACTTTGATGTAAATAATATCTCTACTTTTAAGATCTCATTTATTTCAAAATTCTTGTTAGTTGACGAAGGATTTAACAGAAAACAGAGAAATTATTATTTGATAATATTCATGGCTCGTGACCTCTTATGTTGGAAGTTGAGATGTGGATGTGGTTCAGAGACACGTGCAGGAGTCTGACAGCGACTGTTACAGCTGAACTCTAGTGTCTGTTCAGTAACTAGATAAACGTGAGCTTCTAGGAAAGCTAGCGCTTCTTAAAGATTCTAAGGAAAGATTTGACATGCGGCATTCATGATATTGTTCTTGAAACGTCACTGAGGTAAAATTTTCATAAGTAAAATCTTGTACCACATAGCTTTCCCCAATATTGAATATTCATAATCAACAATGTCAGTGTTAGGTTATATAATATGCAAAGAAAATACGTTGTAAGCCTTATCAGATTCCTACAAAAAAAGTAAAGTTCTGTTTAGGGCTATAATAAATACATTTCTTTAAAATATTTTTAATATGTCATTCACTTATTTTATATTTACAGAATGTGAGAAAGAATTACTTGTAATTCTTTTTTTAAATGAAATAACCTCTCTCATATTTTTTGTTTTCATATCAACGTTTCGTTTCAAACGAAATCGTCGATATTCAACGGAATAATGTCCAACAAGATGTTAAAGAACAAGACGTAACAAAAAGGAATGTGACATACTGCGAGAAATGAACAATTCATAATTATGTGAATCTTTGTCGCAGCAGAAGAATAAAGAAAATGATAGGTACATTTGAATAAATTTTGAATGAGACGGGTGATTTTTAACAAATTTAAATTATATTTAAGTTATTTATTTAAAAATTGTTAATTAATTTATTTTTTTTCAAACATTTTTTATACTTTAAACAAATAAATATCTTCTTAACACTTTAGGTGCGGCATCGGTCCCCATGGTCCGATGTCTTACATTCCCTTCTTTACAACCGATTTTTACTTGAAAATGTCCGGAAGGCCGAACACTTCAAACACTCATTTTAGTTTATTTTTAATGAGATTATTGAATTTTAGTGCAGAAAATTTTGCTAACAGCTGAAATTCTGATGTTTTTTTAGAATCGGACTCCGAGGTCCGATTTTCCATAAAGAATGGCGTAAATCTTGTATCGGCCTGTCCTGCGCCTATTATGTCTAGTTCCAATCCTCACCAAGAGCTAATGCCCTTGAGACGCTCATTTAATTCACTCTTAATCAAAAGAGGACGCTTTCGTCAAAGCATTCCCATCGGATCTCGACGCCCGATATCGTGTGTGGCACATCCTAGCAGTCGGACCCCGGGGGCCGATATGGTTCAATTCAGGATACCCCTAAAATACTCCGCCGCAACTAACGTGTTAACCTCTTTTACAATCCAATGATAGTTATTAATGTAAAGTAACGTAAGTTATGTTAGTAAAAAGTAATTGGCGGCCCTAAAGTAAACTTTTAATTTGTATATTTATTTCATAATGTCATTCGTTTGAGATTGTACATTTAAATATAAAAAGAAATAATACTCATAGAAGTTATTTCATTATCTCTACAGGTGCTGAGAATATATTTATGACATTACATAATTTTTATCCCAAATAATCAAGTGACCAATCAGTAGAAAAAGAACAAAAAAAAAATAAAAATCTTCCCTGACCTAGGTTGAGTCCTCCCAAACAGCCATAACCCCCAAGAACTGCCAGAGATGATGACACCCATTCAAACCAAGCACTGTGCCCCGAAGTAAGGGCTCCAGGAGAGAAGGCTGTCAGGTGAGAAGGATTACCACCCCTGGAGGGTCCCCATATTCGGATGGTGAAACATGGGCATCCACTTTTCTCAACGACATGTTCTCCAGAGCCTTCTCCAAATACTGGAGCAGCAACATGATTAGACGTTATTAATCTTTCCAGCCTGCCTTCCATTCGAGATTCCGAGGATGTTTGTAGAGCATCTTCACATCAGTTTAGATGTAAGTAACCTTTCCAGTAGTTTAGAGTCTTAATCTTCTTACACGATGATCTAAGGTTGTACCTCTTGACATATGATCAAACAAGATCAGCGATAAAAATACGTTAATCACTGATTTCCTTTTTTTCCTTTGAATCAACAGAAAATAATTTGGTTCGCTTGAAGAGAATCATCAACATTCAAGTAATTTGTTGAAACAGATTACTATTTTTCTATTTTATAACTATCCAGCGTGGTTAGGTGAAACGGTGTTGAACTAAACCACTAAACTTAAAAGATATCATCAACCAATTGATAACCTTACGCAAAAGTTTTATGGCGCCTATCGTTAAAATTATTTTTGGTCCTCTGCTTGTAACATCCCCCCCCCATTAATTAATTATTTCTTATAGTTAGCATTTGTATTGCTGTTTATATTTAGTGATTAACATATATTTTCATCATTGAACATCCATCTCCTTTTCTTTTTCTTTTTTCTACCTTTCGGGGCCAGCTCACATTACCACCTGTTTTTTAATTATTACTTTTTAATGCATTACTTTTTTTCCATTCTTGCATTATTATAATCGCATCTTTTATACTAATTACGTACTATCTTTATCTGCGTTTATTTAACATTAATCTAGGTTTAATTCTAGTTTAAGTCTAAATAAATTTGAAGCAATCTAACCATTCCTTTGATACACACGATCCTTGACACTTAGTATATGACATAGTGAATGTAATGTTACACTAACGTGGGTTAATTATAATTATTGCTTTAGAAAAATTATAATTCACAACGTCATAGAGACAATAAAAGCTCAAATTATTACAGTGACACAAAAGTAATCAATCATATGCTTCGTTGCTAGTCCATTGCTTCTTATATTTAATCCGAAATCCAACATTCTAGACAACAGAACATTCTCATAAAATCCAGAACATGTACTAATACAGTCATGTAACTGTTCCAACAAAAAGTCTAGAAATGTTTTTGAATGTAACAGACAAAACTTAGATGTATAGATTAGATATAGATATCTATATATAGATATATAGATATATAGATTAGATAGTGGTTTATTGCCTCCTTCACTGAGCTACCCACATTATGCATTTTTTTTTTTTTTTTTTATCGGTTACTTTCATCATTATGACCTTATTTAATGAAGAATGGTCCGGACCAACAAAGATATTGTTTTCTTAATCAATTCTAAACATAAATAAATTTTAACTCCAATCCAATACAGCCGGAGATTAAATTATTCTAAAAACACTGTTTTTTAGTTATCTTACAAATTACCTAACCGTCATGTATTAAGTGCCCACGAGAGGCTCTTCCCGATTAAATTCTCCAAAGTAATCTATTATTATCTTCATAGCATACTGTTTTATTATTTCGGCTTCCTCATCACTAATTAGGATTCCTAAGCCTACTTCATCATCAAGGGTAGTTATTAAGGTAAAACAGGATTATCAGTACTACTTGATGTAAGGAAAGCGTGTGTATTCAAATGTAAAAGGGTTTAGAAGCTCTCCGGATATGATTCCCATAAATAATGTTTTGTTTATAATAAATGCAATTATTGTAATAATTATAAGTAAAATCTGGTGCGTGCGCGCAACACACAACTTTTACTTACCAACTTACTTAGATTAGAAATTAATGCCCTTTGTTTATTGCCACTTCCCAAAGTTACACATTTTTCCACATTCATTTCTTATTTTTGCTTTTATTTGTTCTATAAAAAACACTAATTTCTTTTATTATTAAATAAAATTTTTATTTGTGATAATTCGGCAATGCAAACATAATACTCCAAGTCGTCTGATTAAATAATTCTCTATACACTTGTTGAAAATTACATATAGTTACCATGAAACAAATAATTTCCCTTAAATGAACAGAAAGGCTTTAATCATGAACAATGGGCTGTCATTAAAGGCGTATTACGCATGCGTGGGCTCAACGTGTTTTATGAATTGACTGATTATTTTTCTTTTTTTCTCCTCTATATGTTTACTTGATTTTATCATATCTCATACTTAGCCATTTCTTATTTTTAGGCGTAACGAGAGACAGTTAATTTCTCCATATAAAAAAAAACAAAGGAACTTTATAGGAAACAAAAAAAAAAGCCCCTGCCCCATTTAAGCCCCCTCAGAACATTTTAATAATGGTACAGCTTACCTGATATTAAAGAACACCTAATTTTCATTAAACATGACGAGTTTGATGAAAATCGTTAAAGCCGTTTTTGAGATAATCGTTAAAACAATTTTTGAGATAATCGACAAAAAAGGGAAAAATTGAAAAAAAATTATGAAATAAAGTGTCCCCTTGACCAATTTTGATGAAATGTTGGCTATCACATCTTTGGCATACATTCAACAATACCCAGTTTGATCAAAATCGTTAAAGCCGTTCTTGAGTAAATAAAAGAAACAAGTGAAAATGATACAAAATTTATTAAGTAAAGCCCCCCCTCTGGTAGATCAATTCTGTTGAAATTTTTACAGTCATATCTCGGGCATATTAATCTATAAAATACTCATTTTAATCAAAATCGTTAGAGGAGTTTTTGAGAAAATCGAAAAAAACGTAAAAAGTTATTAAATAAAGTACCCCCTCCCTTTGAGCATTTTGATGAAATTTTTGCTGTCACATCACGGGCATAAACATACACTAAATACCCAATTTCAGGTTCACACGGTTTATAGTTTTTGAGCTAGTCGGTACACACACACACACACACACACACACACACACACACACACACACACACACACACACACACACACACACACACACACACACACACACACACACACACACACACACACACACACACACACACACACACACACACAGACACACACACACACACACACACACACACACACACACACACACACACACACACACACACACAGACACACACACACACACACACACACACACTCACACACACATACACACACACACACACACACACACACACACAGACAGACCATTTCGCGGGGCTTGGTCATTTGGACTCAGCGAACACCAAAACGTGTATTTCCGTTGAAAACCGGAAGTCGAAAATTTTCATTATCGCAATACTTCCCCTTACTATATATTTCATATATAGGTAAGTGAAAGTATTAATAAGGTAATGGTCGAAATAAATCAAATGAAACTGTTGTGTATATTTAAAAACAATGACATTCACATCTAATGGTTTTGACTAAATATGGCATGAATATTGTTTCTAAATATGGCATGAATATTAAATAGGTTTGAATATTATCGGTAAGTTCTTCTTTCTCTTAGCAAGTAATAAAATAGCATAAGCATACAATTATAACTATACTTTCAATACGTATTCATTAACTGAGAACTACATAAAATATATATTTAAGTTTATTTCGATTTTTCTATTTATTATTTATCCGAAACACCTCATACAGCATTAATTCGAATTGTAGACTCTCTACATTAGAAAGCAAAAATTTTGTTGTTTTGTGTTTTTATGTAATTAAAAATTTGAATATAACATATACTTTGGAATTTCTTACTATATTGATGTAAGATAACCGGCAGAATAAAAGCAATGAATATAAGCCCCATATAGAGGCTTTGCTCCATCCATCCCAAGCTGGGACTCCTCAATCATTCAGAAAGCTGGGACGCCGCTCCCCAGGGACCGGGTTGAAGCTTTGATGTAGATGCCACACTACATGCATACCTAACGCTCGATAACCTGACGCGGAAACCACCTTCCCTACGCTATAACACAGTTCGAATTTTATCTCAGATTCATCCGGCGTCCGAGAACAGCTGGAAGACATTTTTGAATCGTACGTGTTTCCTGACCTAACTATTGGCTCATAAGTATTTCTTCGAGATGTGAGCAACTTTGTATTATTTTTTGTTGATTTTACATAAATATGTAAAATAAATACAGTAAAATGAAAAATGAAAATACAGAGTTTGATAGTATATAAAAAGAAGTTGATCCAAAAGTAACTTTTGACTTCGGTAATACTATTTAAATTTTTCTAAGTACTTCCACTTAGAACCAGACAATTCCAATATCCAATTCAGAATTTTAGATCGCCTCATTTATATAATTTGGATTTCATATAAGTTCAAAAACGTTTACAATTATAGGTATATCATTCTTTCTCCCTTTATTAACTTAGAAACGTTCATTTAGAAAAGAGGTCCGTATACTCGCCATCCTTCTACTGTCGTAGACTCGCCGATTCCTTTAGAAAACGAATCACATTAAGGACCTTGCAAGTCGTCTTACTCCTCAAGGATTATTTATATATTTGTACTAATTTATCTACCCAATTTCTTCATACATACAATATAACCATATTTCTTGTAAGTTTTGTGATTATTTTATTATATATTTCTCATATTTAGTTACAGATTTTTGAAAACATAATCAAGTTCAAACATGAATATTTGAACCTTAATATAACAATCCGTTTTCCTCTTATTACTGATTATGTATTAACTTACATAACAATTTTGTTAGCTGTACTACCATTGGTCCACATAATGTAAGTAATTTTATATTAACTTCTGATCAGTAATTACTTTCGAATTACTGCCTGTATCATCTCAAGAATGGTCTCGTTGGTTTCAGACCCATAAACTTTAAACTACAAAGACTCATTAACCGACCTACTTGCAGCAAAACTTATTTGTAGACATCCCTTCTTTTCGACCCACCCTTAAGTAACCCCCTTTAATTAGGGTACGCTCAGATTAAAGGGAGTCTCAAATATTATTACTTTATCTTTATAAAAACGCATAAGTTAATCCTGATATAGTTTGGTCCTGAAAACGGGTCAAGTGCACAGGAGAGATTTTGTTTTTTTTTTAAATAAATGAATAGAATTTTTTAAATCAGGATTAACGCCTTATAAAATAAAGAAAAAAATATTTTATTAACCATTGTCCTTGTCAAACTCAACATGTCTTTAGCTAATAAAATTTTAATTTCAATATTCGTTTTTTTTTTTTTTTTTTTTTTTTTGCTTTAGGTATTGATTTGATTCAGTTACCTTGGTGAGAATCACTAAACGAGCTTATGATTGTGGTACATAATAAACTTCAAAGCATTGTAAAGGACTGTACCGAGCAGCATCCTTTTTCTTGCTTGATTGAGTTATCATCGTTACATATGTTGGTAGTCCAGCGCCTTCTTTTATTCCGGAGTAGGCTAGCTGTATCTTCCATGATTGGTAAATGTATCAATATAAATACTCCCTACCATCTTTGAACTCTAAAATAAGACAGTATAAGTTAGGTACTATTGTATAATTCTTTTCTATTCTCCTCCAAATAAGAAATCCCTGTCCTTCCTCAAATTTAAGACAGTAAAGGCTGTTTTGAACCAAATTGGTTATTTATTTGGTCCTCTGATGAGTTGGTTATATATTTGACATAGCTGTCCTTGATGAGCTTAATAGAATCGGACTTCCCGGTGTGATAAATTGTGTATGTGCTCACATATCCTGTCACGAAACTGCTGACCGATATAAAGCCTGTCGATATATATAGTACATCAGTAGAGGCGGAGACCTGGAGTAAGGGTAATTGCAGTGAGAGTCGGAGAATTCTGCCTCGCTTCGAGGAGCGATAATTGTTCGTCATGATGTTGCGCTATTGCCAGTTCAGTGTGGGTGGGAATGATGATCGTGACGGAGTGAGATCTTGACAGCGCACCTGCAACAAT
This sequence comes from Aelia acuminata, assembly GCA_911387785.2. Taxonomy (NCBI): domain Eukaryota; kingdom Metazoa; phylum Arthropoda; class Insecta; order Hemiptera; family Pentatomidae; genus Aelia; species Aelia acuminata. Next base: position 76,930,149 of record OU426983.1, on the reverse strand, counting down.
ATTCTGAGCGCCCGAAACATGTCGGATATGGTTGTGAATTAAGAAATAAAAGAGAGTTGACGGGCTTGTCTGGGGATCTGTATGTTGGACTGTTTACGTAATGCATAAATGAGGGGGTTAGAGTTCGTGAATCATGTGACGTTTCGTCCCTCCAGTATGTAACTAAAATCAGAAACTTCAAATTACGTCGGGGTCACCAATTTAGCAGCACGGTTGCATTAATATACATCTAACTCACAAGGCTAAATTTTTTATTTAGAATCCAAATAATTCATACACAAAAACAATCCATAACATATCATGATAACAATAAGCGATAACATTATTAATATTGACAACCCAAACAATGTACAACTACTATGTATACAAATAATAATAAATTTAAATTATAAAAATAAATGAATAAAAGTTATTTGATACATATTACCATTCTCTCAATAACAACTGATATTAAATATTGTATAAACCTATTTTCACAATTTTTTTTATACGAATTAATGTTTTATATTAATTATTGTAATGGTGAAGATTATATTAATTATTTATTTCCTTCAAGACTAAGCTCTCTTTTTCTTGAATTTTGAAAGAAATTTTCTCAATACCGAGGCTAAAATTATTTCTCTATAGTAGGAAGGCTCATAAATCCACATTCTTTTAACATAAATTTCATCCCGGAAGCTCCAAATTTATTAAATTCTGAAGAAACCTTGATGTAATTAATTGAAGAACGAATACAAAGTTATCAGCTACCTGGTGGCAGGGTATCAGTGTGATTAATGCCCCATGGGACGGTGACATATATCACAACAAGGTTGCTCCTGACGTGGAATGTTGTCGGAATCCATTGTATCTCCTCTAGTGATAAATCAAAGGTCCATCAGGTTAACTATTAGATGATTTAATTTGATCCTTGCGAATTTAGTGGATGGACATAAGACCATTTACTCTAACAAATTTTGAGCGGTTTATTAAATATTACTGATTGCGGTTTATGGAGAGCCATAAACGTCCTTTTGAAATATTTGAATCGTTTATTTTATATTGTTTGTTATGTTTAAATAGCACTTAAATCATAAGTAAAATATGTATAAAAAAAAAAAAAAAATGGTTAGCCTGAGAGCACGAAATAATGGCTTGTTTGATTGTCTGTAGCTCCGTTTAATATGTTTGTGGCGTGTAATTTTATTCCTCTCCAAGAAGGAGTGTCCGTTTTTTCACGCTTTTAAAGATATATTAGTAATTTAAAGCTGAGGAAGATTTGGCTAAGTTAGGAGGTCGTTTGGCTGTGCTTACTAAACTTTATCTTGTAGGGCACAGTTCCTTAGTTACTAACTAATGAAACCCGATTTTCTTGTCTCGGTGGCGAGATAGTATTATATCAACGGTGACAAGTAGATTCACTATTCTCCGTGCCTCACAGTGGAGGAAAATCGACTATTTTCGGGAAAAACCTTGTAAAACATGATCTGAAAGCCACAAAAAATAGAGTTGATATTAACATAGGTGATTGAATTTCCTAAAAAATGTATAGGTTGAAGCCCCGCTCAACCGGCTATTCGGATCAACCGGCGTTGTAAGGAAAACCGAAAAAAATTGATACATCAATTTTCGACTTGAAGGAAAGCCTACTTAAACACTTTTGCTGTTTTAAAAATTAATAGCATGGTGGTTTACCTGTATACATTTGGTCTTAAAGTGTACTCATTGACTTTAAGCGCTTGAGGATAAAAAAAAATATATTAAGGAGAATATTTTTGACTAATTTTGTTATAAAATGGACCATGTCGCGTTTCTTACAGACCTTCCTGCACCTATCGCTCACTCATTTCAACTAGCTATTAGTATCCTTGACTGTTCTTGCAATATAATTTTATTTCATGAATGAAACTCAAGTTATATAAAGATAAAAAAAAAAATTATCATGCACATGAGCTATATTTTATTATATTTTTATTATATTCTTGTCCCGTCTATTTAAAATTTTATATACCAGTTTACTCGTGCATCGTAATCTATGGAGAAACATGTACTGTAAGTTAATAAGTGTGATCTCGTATGTTTCTTTGTAGAATACGCAGCAGGTGAAGGACACATATGATATAAACATTTTAATATAGACCGGACAAGAATATGCAGAGTAAAATACCTTATATTGTTATACAACTGTGAAAAGAATTGTGGATTAAATTTAAATTTGCAATATAAAGTACCAAAAGTAATTTAGATGCAGTAATCAGATCTCCCCATCACATGCTAAATATATACCCTAAAACTTATAATTTGAGATGCCCAAGCTCATCAGATTTTGAACATCCATCTGGTGAGTCTACGGTAACTACTATAACTAGATACCTACAGAAAAAGAAAATATTTATTCATTTTTCGTTGCGACGGCTAGCTTAGAATTTATGCCGGCTCAGCCAATTATTAATGTTTAAGAAGTTTTACCAATGATCGCGCCCTCCATTAGTTCTTTATCACATGTTTTTCCTTTGGTCGCCTCATGGTCTCGACTTGCTCTGAAGACAACGCCTTGACGTGGCGGGAAAGCTTGCTCAAACTCGATTGTCTTAAACCATTATCAAATTTAAAGTCACTCTTATACTTCAATATTTCACATTTTAGGTACATGTTAATTTAACAAAATTTCTTATTTGTTAATCAAAACTAATAAATTCTGACTATGCCTAATATTAATAAAAAAAAGCTCACAATGAAAGTAATCACATAGATATGGGAGTTTTAATATATAATATGGAATTAAACTTAAGGTTTATAGTATATAGAGAGAATATGTTACGGTCAACCGGCAGGGTAACAATAGAGGCGGAAGGATGTTTTAAGTCCAGGCGTCGTAGAAAGGTATCTGCCCAAGCCAGATCAAAGGCACACTTTACAGATCTTTATGGATGCTTCTGGGCCAAAGGCATCCATATAAACACTGAACTGGTCTTTGTCCTCATGCAGTATACCAACGGCCTTCCTTGAGACCGAGGCCCGCAGTGATAAGTCGATGATTTGATAAGTGTTATCTGAACGCTAGCTGTATGTATTTAGAGGACTTAGTACTAAGAATTATAATTTAACATTTTATCGTGATTAATTAGCTTGTATGTTATAATTATTAGTATTTGTTGCTTTATAATTAGTATGCATTAGATTGTAAAAAAAAGATTTGAAAAGTTATAGTTTTTAAACATTTCTATTTCTTTGTTTTTTGAACCCATATCCCGCAATAATATATTCTCTGTCTGATGTTATCCTGATTTGAAAATGGTTAGTATCTGTCTAATGATTGATGAAAAGCTGAGTTGGACAAATTAAAATTTTGTTTTTTAAGAGAAAGGCGAAAAAAAAACTTTGTCGTATAACAATTTATCTTCTTTCCAAGTTCTTAATATAAAAATCTTAAACATTGGGTTAAACAATAATTTTTAAGTAACTACTCGAAGATAAATCGTTATACCTTGCCATATAATCCTTCTTTTCAAGTTATATTAAAAGCTCAAACATTGGGTTTGAAAAATTATTTTTAAATAACTCCTCTCTTACACAAGAGTTTTTTTTAACCCAGCCTCCGAAAAGAAATCTCGAAATTGACATAAGGGAATTCAATATTTTATAAAATTTGGTCAATATTTTGTGCCTTAGAGGAAGTGGTGAGGTCTAAACGTTTTAAAAGGAATCGCTTAGTAAAGGGTGACGACCTTTTGTGAACCCTGTGTAAGGTTCGTTGCCTACTCGACATGAACCTAATATTATACCCAATTCTACCGTTTAGTTTTTTATTTAAAGTGTTCAAAATATTTTCGGTTCTATTAATCAGTGTGTATACCCGTCCACCTGAGCAAGCCTACATTAAAAACTATTTATTTAGATGAACATGTAAATAGATAATAAAAGATTCTGGCTATCTAATATCTATACTTCCTATCTACTTAAATAGTAATAAACAAATATGATGACAGGATAGATATGAAAAGAAAAGAAATACAAAACTAATAATTAACAAACAAATGAAATCGGCAATACAAACAACAACAAAAAATAACAAATAAAAGATTTAATGCTTGAGTTATGGGGTTGAAATTCAGAGTCTACCATACTTTATATTTTATTGAAGTATAGAAAACAAATTTCAGGTTTCTAATAAAATAAAAAAGGTGAGCAGACAATAATAAGGGCATTGAATAAGTTTTATTTAAATGGAAACAATCTTACATTGTATCTTGTTACAGTTATATATTCCTTTTAATGTTATTTGAATCAGACTATTAATTCTTGATGCCTAACTATAGTGAATACATTTGAATTCGCGGAGTAGTTATCTAAACTCCTCCGAGAGAGAGAAAGAGAGAGACCATGTTCCACTAATTAAAGTAAATGTTTTCAACAATATATACAAACACACACATGAAAGAATTAGAAAAAATAGAAATACACAAATAAAAAAAAAATACTAAGATATTAATAATTTAAAATCTATCGGTTATCTATTCTGGAGTGAGAAAAAAGGCATTTATATGAAACGCCTTCCCTTCGATAAAGTTCGATGTACAAAAATAAAATTAATTTTTGATAAAACTTTCTATATAAAATCACCATCATAAAAAATCGGGGGTTTCGCTTCGATTAAATACCTCAAGGCTAAAAATAAGTTCTTATATATGGCTTCCGAAATCAAGCGAGAAACTAAAAACTCCTAATGGGGGAATTTGTTCATTCTCTATTTAGTTTAAATTTTTATAGAAAAATTTAAAATATATGTTCGTGTATCAATTTTCTAAAAAATATTTTTTTCCGAGATCTGGCGTTCTTGAAATAGATGAGCAAATTTGGACTGTTATCATGTGAAATATATTTTTTTAAGTAAGTCCGTAATTATGAGAAATTGTTTACATCTTTTAACTGTCCTCTCGAGTTCTGTGTTAGACCTAATTGCTCAATGGCCGGTGGGCTATTGAATCTTCAAGGGCATGCAGTGTTGTTAGTTTAGAGTAGGGACATCTTTTTATTTCCATTAATTTTTTGTTCGCAATTTTTTTTTTTTTTTTTGAGAATCCACAAAATATGTCCTCATTTCAATTTAAATTAATAGGTTTAAAAATAAAGTTCATTTTTTATCGGATAAGAGTTTTTTTAGTTTGTTTTTCTAATTAAAATATTTTTTAACTTGATATCTTGTATGCTTTATTTTAGTAAATAACTATGTTACAAAAAAAGTATAAAATTTAAAATTAATTAATTTTAATTAATTTAATTAATTAATTAATTTTAATTAATTAATTTTAAAATATTTTTAAAATTATTAAAAAGATAATTTATACCAAAATCCAGATTTTGATTGAAATAAAATCTCCACTTTTAAGACCTCATTTATTTTAAAATTCTTATTAGTTAACGTAGGATTTAACAGCAAACAGTGAAATTTTTATTTGATAATATTCATGGCTCGTGACCTCTTATGCTGGAAGTTGAGATCTGGATGTGGTTCAGAGACACGTGTAGGAGTTTGACAGCAAGTTTACAGCTGAACTCTAGTGTCTGTTCAGTATCTAGATAAACGTGAGCTTCTAGGAAAGCTGGCGCTTCTTGAAGCTTCTAAAGAAAGATTTGACATAAAATTGTATAAAAGTTCCATGAACGAGGCGCGTATATGCTAAAAATCACGTCGTCTCCCCTTGTATGAGTTATGATTCCCTTGAGTACATTTTAAATATAGTTGTATTCCTCGTAGTTTGTTGTCCCTCGACTTGAACCGTGTTGCTATTCCAACCATCCATGTTCATAATTGTAAGATGTAATATTTTTTTTACCATAGAACACTCAGCCTCTTGTAATCACGAATATCCCTTATCGTTTCCCGTAAAGTGCTGATACAACAAAATCCGGCAATTCGTGACTTCAATATTTTATCGGGAGTATAGAGTCGTAATTGAAAATGAGTGTAATAATTTAAACTGAAACGAGGAAATCTGAACATTAACATGAACATCTAACATTCTTTTATCTACATTGTAAACGAAGGAGTATCAAAGATCATAAGGAAACAATTAGGGAATTAAGAGGTAAGGGGGAAAATGTAAGTTGACTCTTGGGTCACTATGTGGGCGAGCAATCTATACCTTCAAAGTAATTATGAAAATAAAGCTTATCCAATTTCATTTTAAGTCATATTTTTTTCTTTTAAATAGAAATCTATTTATCAACAGATCCATATTGCCGCTCTAAAATGAAGCTTAGTCAATACAATGTTCAGAGTCAAACAAACCATAGATCCCTGCCACATTCCCAACTAACAAGATAACGTCATGATGGAAGCAATTAGTTCAGATAATATCCTTGGTAAGTGCCTTACTACATGTGTGATTGGGATAAAGGTCCTGAATTAATTAACAACGGATATTGGAATGTTCCTTAGCAGTCATCAACTACTGCCCTTGTTACGGTAACAGACCTAAACGACTAATTCGAACTAACACCTAGTTGATAGTGTCTTACACCAACATATGCTAACACCTTATATGATAATGTCTTCGAAGCCTATTTGCTAGAACAATGTCCAAAATCATCAGATAAAGCACAATACTTTGGATTGAACTTTCATAGAAGACTATTAAACACTTTATAACGAGGCGTTATAAAGTATAAATAAGAAATAAATATATAAATAAGAATGCTTAAAGTTCTGTTATCGATAACTGAAAATTCCAGAATAACATTCATGGACCATTATATTAAAGGATAACATTATCTCATTAACACAAACTGTGGTCACGAAAAAGAAACTTGAAAACAGCCGAAGAATGATTATGTTTTCCATGAAATGACGTTCTTGAGTGGTGTGAAATATATATTTAAGTAAGTCCCTAAATGAATGATTATTATGAATGATGTTGTGCGAAGGCTCTACTGTATTCGCTGAAATCTAAACAGAATAATATGCTGAGCGGTACTTCCCCTATAATATGCAGTACCAGCCTGGCACCATGTTCACTGGTAGTCAGTATTTGATAGGCGTTAAAAAAAATATATATGTAAAACGAAATGGTTTCTTAAAAAAATATAATCATATTTTAAAATGCCTGCATTAAGATCGGTTGTAAAAACTTTTTAAATTTATTTTTAATTGAATATTCAAGGCTTATTATTTTAGCAATTTCAATTTTTTTTCTCTTTACCCTTTTTGCCTCCTGAAAGTGTTGACATTATTGGCGTATCCATTGTAAAAGAAAAGTGGCTCCTTCCCTTCTTTTTAATGCCCCCTGAAAGGCCCGAAGCAGCCGAGGAATTCAATTCACTTGATAAAATTCTGTGGTGTCTCTAACCGTCTAAGTGTTCCAGTCCCTTAGCAATCCATCATAGGTGGCTATTTAAAGAACGTAGCATTAAAGTTATCGATCTCTTGTGGAAGAGAGAAGAAATGTGTATCCGAGATTTTAATTGACTCTTTTAAACTTAATCATTATATAAAACAAAGAACCTAAAAATTTCATTTTCTTTTTTCCTGTGCCAAAATTTGATATGCCCTAAGTAAGAAGTCTTAATTTTTATTAGGAAGTCTCGTATCAATTTTTTTTTTTTTTTTTTATAATGAAAAAGTAACTCAAAGTACATTTTAAAATATAAAAGAAGATAAGCAGTATAGAAAATATGAAATTCGACATATCAACCTTTGGCGAATAACCAAAGAATTATTTTAATAATTTAGATACCTTTCTGATTTTACACAAGTATTTAAGACAGTTTAGGTTTTTCTATTGATTAAATATTCTTGTTTTTTTTTTTGTTTTTAAAGGCAACGAAAGAGCTGACCAGGCAGCCTATTTAGCAAGAATTGAAGACAGAATACAGTAAACCCTCATTATTACGAACTCGGATATAACGAACACCTCGATATAGCGAAATCCCTCGGTTAGTGCGAACTTCGAACTAAATTTGATGCCTGAGAATTATTATATTCTGTTATAACGAACTACTAGAGTTTTTATTCATTTTTTTTTTTTACTATATTAGTATAATGAGCGCGGAAAGACGAAGTAGCTCCAGTTTCTAGAATTGAGGTGTTTTTTTACTCTTAACTAATCCGATTTCCTTTTGCTCTCTGATTCCATTGACTTTTTTCTCAAAACTAGCTCAGTTCTGTTTCGACCTCTGTATTATTCGAATCAGTGTTCGGTAGTCGTTTATATTGTGTTTTTTAATACATAATGAGTTCGTTGGTAAACGTGTGTCACAAACGGAAATCCTTATCGATTGAGGAAAAATGGAAAATTCTCCAGGATATTGAATCGGAAATTCTAGTTGCGAAAACCATTGCAGAAAAATATGGAATTCCAAAATCAACATTGTCAACCATTATAAAAAACAAAGATAAAATAGATTCAACTGCAGCCCAAGGATTAACATCAGCATCAAATAAACGACTGCGCTTTGCGGCTCATAAATATTTGGAAAAAAATTGCTATAAACAAATGAGATCTCAAATACCAATCTCAGACCCCTCTTATTAAAGCTAAGGCTAAAGAACTCTCAAGTGAACTTGGCAGGTAAATTAATGAATCTTATTGTTTAATTAAAATGTAGTTTATCTAAAAATAAATTACATACATGCGTTTTAATTTAACTAGTTCTAATAAATGAATTTCCTTCTAAATATGATCAAATTAGTGCGGCCATTGGCAAAAAAAATATATATATAAAAAAAAAGAATCCTCGGTTATAACGAATCTCGTTATAGCGAACTATGAATATCAAACCCCCTGCAAGTTCGCTATATCGAGGGTTTACTGTATACGCTAATAATCTAAATATAGTTACACTAAATGACTGGTTACACTATACAAAAATAATGCAATTAGAACAATGGGAGAATAAGTGGTGAGAGAAAATCGAGAATTAATCTAAGAAAGACTGATTGTAGGAAATGGAAAAAAACGAGGAGAGAGGAAGTAATGCTGTGCCGACTAAGGATTGGACATAGGCAGTTCACACACAGCTAACTAATTAGGAGGCTGCCGGATCCAACCAGTAAAAAATATGGTGTTTCACAAATAGTAATAGAGTGCCCGAAACTCGAGAAATACAGGAAAAAGGTTAGTCTCATTAAGTTAGATTCACTAAAATAAATTGAAGAGCGATTCACCACTATATTTGAATTTATTTAATGGACGGAATACTGCAAAAAGATATAAACTATCATAAGCTCCAAATGATAAGTTCATTTATTCAATAAAATATAACTAAACATTTCAACTGCTATCAGCATGTTTTGGCAACAATTATATCCTTACCGAGTTTCGAATATATTTACATTAGAATATTATAAGTGTTTCCTTAGATATAGTTTAACGTAATTTTAAACACACCTATAAATTTTTTGTAACGTGAAACAAAACACAAAACGTATGGTTTAGAATAGTTCTAGATTTGTTGGAACGAACTAACAGTTCGAACAAACTGTGATAGTACATGTTTTGTGACTACGATGTTCGAGTACCAACTATGCTTGTCCAGAACCTTCCAGGCCATTCCTCTTACGAGTAAATATAACGAGCGATGGACAGGAGAGTTAGTTTGGTACTGAGCTCATCAAGTCATATCGTTATTTTTGTATTAAGAAATACTTTTTTTGTAATCTGTTTAATTTTTTGTGTTCTCATAATTTGTGTGGAATTGAATACTGTTATAATCTTTGAATAAAAAGTTGTTAAACCCACATAAGTGTTACAGTATGTTATTACATGTTGTTGTTTTATTTATTAATTCGTTTTATATATTATTTTAATTAGTATTGGGTTGATGCAAAATTAATGCAGGTTTCCTCTATTGCGATATCTTAATTCCAATTGTGTAAACAAAGCAAATCCTAACATTGATCATTATTATACCAACACAAACCTTATCTAATACCCTCTCTTTCACCATGAATTTGATCAGTAAAATTGTATTGTTCAGTGTGCTCAAAGGTCTTAAATCGAAAATGTCGAAGTACGATTTTCGTCAAATTTATTTTTACGAATTTAAATTAGGGCACAGCGCTGCGCAAACGGCTCGTAATATTAACGAAGTGTGGGGTCAGGGGGCTATTAACGAGTGCACGGTGCAGCGTTGGTTCCAGAAGTTTCGCAGTGGAGATTTCGACCTCTAAGACAAGAGGTCGGGGCCGTCATTTTGCTCTTGACAACGACCAGCTGAGGTCAATAGTGGAAGAAGACCCAACCAAAACCACCCGAGAAATAGCGGTAGAACTCGGCGTGAACCAATCCACAGTTGTACGCCACTTGGAAGCAATTGGTAAGGTAAAAAAGTTGGCCAAGTGGGTGCCACACCAATTAAACGACCACCAAAAAAATCGCCGCTTTGAAATCTGTTCCATGTTTGTGACACGCAATAAAAATGATCCATTTCTCGATCGCATTGTGACGTGCGATAAAAAATGGATCTTATACGACAACAGAAGGCGTTGTAGCCAATGGCTGGGCAAAGATGAACAACCAAAACCTTTCCCGAAGCCCAACCTGCACCCAAAAAAAGTTATGGTCACAGTTTGGTGGTATACTGCTGGTGTTATCCACTACAGCTTTCTCAATCGAGGTGAGACTATAACATAGATGAATCGGAAGGGACCTATCCTTCTCCATGATAACGCCAGACCACACGTCGCACAACCAACGCTACGACGACTGCACGAGTTGGGCTACGAAGTTTTCCCACACCCACCTTATTCACCTGACCTCTCTCCTACAGACTTCCACTTTTTCAGGCATCTGGATAACTTTTTGAGGGAGAAAAATTTTCAAAACCAGGATGGAATTGAAAATTCTTTTCGTGACTTCATTGAGTCCAGGGATTCAGATCTTTTTCTGGTGGAATAAGAAAGCTTGTTAAACGTTGGCAAAAGTGCATTGATTCAGATGGAAATTATTTTGATTAAATATATATAGTTAAAGTAAAGATATGGCCTATTTTCAATGAATATTAAAAACCTGCATTAATTTTTCATCAACCCAATAGTTCCCAACTGTTAATGTATTTCAAAGGTTTAATTGTAAGTTGTATAGTGATTTCATTAGTAAGTATTCAATAGTAATAAGTAACTAGAATTATATGATTAATGTAATTAATTATACAAAATTAATTAATTTATTTATACAGCAAAGTTTACTTTTTTTTATCTAGCCAGACATATGGCACTGGATCTGACCAAGTTTTGTTATTCTTAGGGGACTAGATGTCCCAGAATAAAAATTATTTTCTTTCAAAAAATATATTTAAATGGAATTTATATAATATTTAACAAGATATTGGTAAAATAGTTGTTATAATACCATTCTTGATAGGTTTAAACTCACAAATTAACATAAAATACGGAAAGTTTCGAATATTACAGGAATGACGTAAAAATCTATATGAAATCGGGGGTTCAAATAAGTTAAATTAAAAATAAAAAAAATAAAATCCTAATATTTTACTGATATTACTGCAACTCTATTATTACAAGCAACCCCTCGTTTATATAAAATAGAGGCATAAAGGTAAAGTACAAATAGAGCTCAAAGCCAGCCCATTATGAAGAAAGAGGCGGGTGGGTCTGATTTAGTAGGGGTTGGCAATATCTTCTTCCAGTTTAGCGATACAGCTCCTCCTAAGTGGAAAGTTTTTCACGGGCCGGGAAGTCGCTACTTGCGCTTGGCTTGATTTACCGGGGGCTGTAGTGGCCCTGGGCCAAACTGGCAACAATTAGGCGAGGGGTCACACCTTACTAATGCCCCCACCCTACCAGCCTTATCCTTTACTTCAGTTTGTCTTCCGTTATTGAAAACTGAACGCTACTGGCGCAGGAAAATAATACGGGTCTTTAGGTAATTGCAAAAAAAAAAAAAAAAGGTTTTGTAGATTTATGATAGAACTAAATAGAATTTAAATCACGATAAGAGCTGAAAATTAAGATTACAAGGATTTTACTATACCACCAACCTTGTTATAGGTATAAAACACGCTTACCTATGTCAGAATTTATGGTAAAGTAATGAAAAGAAGAGAGTGAAAGTACTGTTTTATTTTTTAGGCGAATAAGATACCAAGGTTTTATTTATTTAAATATGATTTCAGCAAATTATAACCTAGAAAACCGGCTTAGGAAGTCTTAACATATTGTTACGGGCTTCGGGTTCGATAAAATGAACAATTAACACTAGAACAATAATTTATTAATCAAATACTCACAATGGCAATTACTGCCACTATTTAACTACACCACAAGAACTTATCACAACTAGGCTAACCACTTATCACACTAACTGTTCACTACGAAGCTCACTCCACGGGTGTTGACTCTCCACTGGCGAGGCTTGTCAAACCCTCTATTTATAAGACTTATGAAGAATGTTCGAGAACAATCCCGGCTTGTCTAGCACGTTCGGGATGTCCGTTTGATGTAAGCCGCTCGCTACTCCCGCGCCAAACAATGGACGGATTGTTCTCAAACGGCGCTGTGTTTTTCTTCACCGGCCGCAACACTACCTCCTCCTTAAGGTTGATCTGTCCCAGAGCAGTTCGTGATTGGGTGAATGTTTGTGCTGGTAACTCGAAGATGTCCAGGTATGTGCTTCGTAACGTCACTCCATGTCTGCCCCTTATTCCCAATGGCGACTCGGAATACCTAGCGCTCGCTTCTGTGGTGTTGATAGTCGAGACACGTTGATCTTCTGTATCCGAGTGGTTTCCCTTGTATGGTGCCAGACGATTGAAGTGGACAACCTTTGGTTTCCCTCTGGGTGGCTTCCTTATGCGGTAAACTACGTCGTTTATTCTATTTTCGACCTCGTAAGGTCCTTCCCAGGAGCTCTGGAGTTTTGGGGAGTATCCTCGACGTCTTCTGGGATTGAAAAGCCAGACCATGTCCCCAGGTAGAAAACCTCCTTCCTCGGCCCTAATGTCGTAGCGATCCTTCATCCTGTCACTAGCTCCGAGGATGTTAGAGCGTACCTTTTCGTGGATAGCGTCCATCCGCTTTCGAAGGCTGGCAACGTAATCTTCGCCTGCGACGTCCTCTTCTGGTGTAATGCCGAACTTCAAGTCGCATGGTAGACGAAGCTCTCGGCCGAATAACACACTTGCAGGTGTCTGTCCGGTGGTTTCATGGATGGAACTGCGATAGGCCAGCAAGAACAGATGTAGATACTGGTCCCAGTCCTTCTGATGTTCTGATACGACTTTCGACAGGTAGCGATTCATCGTCCTGTTCATCCGTTCCACCATGCCATCAGATTGTGGATGGAGTGGTGTCGTCCGAGTCTTGCGCAGACCTAGTACCTCACACATCCTGGAGAAGACATCAGACTCGAAGTTCCTTCCTTGGTCGGAGTGTATTTCCATGGGAACACCAAACCGACTGACGAGCTCCGTCACAAGAATGTCCGCAACGGTGCAGGTTTCCTGATTCCTTATTGCGTAGGCCTCTACCCACTTGCTGAAGTAGTCTATGGCCACCAGTATGTAGCGGTTTCCCGCATCCGTCGTAGGGAAAGGGCCAGCGACGTCGACTGCTATTCGTTCAAAAGGGGCTCCCACATTATACTGCTTCATTGGGGCTCTCCTTCTCTTGGTGGGTCCATTAGAGGCAGCACATGTTGCACAACGTCTGCACCAATCCATGACGTCGTCCTTAAGGTTCGCCCAATAGAACCGCTCACGAACCTTTTCCAATGTGCGATGTGCCCCAAGATGACCTCCCGATGCCCCGTCGTGCAGTTCCTTAAGCACGTTCGGCACCCTGCTCTTTGGGATGATAAGCTGCAGCCTCTTTTGATCGCCGACATCATTCTCTATGGTGCGCTTCAGCAATCCGTTATCTATCGTAATAGAGTTCCATTGGGCCCAGTAGGTTTTAACGTTTTTAGATAGCGGAGCGACCTCCTGCCAAGACGGTCTTTCTCTCCCGGAAATTTTCCACTGTCTTATGTACCTCAGGTCCGGGTCGTTGTCCTGCTCCTTTACCATCTCCGAGTCGTGCCATTCGTCGGTGACAACTGTTGTTCTCCTCGCCGTCGCTTCCTTCTCTTCCTGGTTAGCGCAATGCCTGCAGTTGTCATCGCATGGTCTTCTTGAGAGTGCGTCAGCATTCCGATGAGTGGATCCTGCGCGATGGGCTGAATCGAAGTCGTATTCCTGCAGACGCTCAATCCACCTTGCAACCTGGCCTTCTGGGGACTTAAACCGCAAGAGCCACATGAGTGCAGCATGGTCCGTTCTTAATAGGAATTTTCTACCATACAAATATTTATGAAAATGCTCGATTGACTTAACTACTGCCAGCAGCTCCTTTCTTGTTGTACAGTAGTTTCTTTCAGGCGCCGACAAAGCTTTGCTGAAGTATCCGATAACCTTCTCTTCGCCGTCCTGAAGCTGAGAAAGGACACTCCCAATAGCGGTGTTGCTGGCATCGGTATCAAGAATGAACCTGCCCTCAGGTCTTGGATAACTTAGGATCGGGGCACTACTCAGTTTATTCTTCAGCTCCTCGAAAGCCTTCTGGCAGTCTTGGTCCCAGATGTATGGCCGTTTCTCTTCCGTGAGCTTCGTCAAAGGCTTCGCTATGTTTGCAAATCCTTGTACATACCTCCTATAGTATGTGCAGAGCCCAAGAAAACTTCTCACCTGGTGCTTATCTCGGGGCACTGGCCAATTTGTGATGGCCGCAATCTTCTCCGGGTCCACTGAGACGCCTTTATCTGACACAACATGGCCTAGATAACAAACCCGCCTTCGGAAGAGGTTGCACTTCTTAGGGTTCAGTTTCAAATTGGCTGCACGTAGCCGTTCGAAAACACGTTCCAAATTCCGTAGATGGTGGTCAAAGGATTTCCCTAGCACAATGATGTCGTCTAGGTACACCAGGCATATTTCCCACGAGAGGCCCCTTAAAACGTTTTCCATGAGCCTTTCAAACGTCGCAGGAGCGTTGCAAAGACCAAACGGCATCACTGTAAATTGCCATAGTCCAGTTCCGATCGAGAACGCCGTCTTTTCCTTGTCTTCAGGAGCCAAACCAATTTGCCAGTAACCGCTCCTGAGGTCCAACGTCGAAAACAGCTGACAGCCTTCCAATGTATCCAGAGTGTCGTCAATCCTGGGAAGTGGATAGCTGTCCTTCTTAGTGACGTTATTTAAGAGGCGATAGTCCACGCAGAACCTGGTAGAGCCGTCCTTTTTTTTCACCAGAACGACGGGAGACATCCAAGGACTATTGGAAGGCTCGATGACACCATCAGCCTCCATTTCCTTAATAATCCGCTCGGCCTCCTCTCTTTTAGCCAGTGGTAATCTTCGAGGTACCTGGCGGATAGGTCTTGCTTCTCCAGTGTCGATTTTGTGCTGGACTACGTGCGTTCCTCCTCTGGACTTCGATTCGGTCTCAAAGACGTCCTGCCATCGGGTCAGAAGATATTTTACCTCTTCATGCTGCTCAGGTGTGAGATTACCTTCAACAAGGCCCAACAGTTCTTTTGTCAGCTCCTGTGGCACTGTTCCTGTTGCAGATTGTGGCACTTGATGTCGTGTCTGTCGCACCACTGAAGTGGCGGTTGTACACTGGCCAACCTTGGCTCCCTTCTTCACAGTAACGGGAAAGCTGTTTAAATTCATTAAACGTACCGGAGCCCTTTGTCCTGTCCTTATAAGTGCCCTCGCCACCATGACACCCCGCCCAAGCTGATGTTCTTCATTGCTTTCCGATTCCAGGATCACACATTGGCCCTCAGGAAGGCTCCCATCAACTGCTCCTTGGGTTAAGACTTGGCTTTGTGGCGGCAATGTAACATCTTCTAGTAACAGGACTCTAGCCAAAAGGTCCTTTCCACGCCGAAGGATGACTTCTTCGTTTCCGAGAGTCACTACCTCCTTCAACATGTCCAGCTTAAAACCAAATTTCTTCATCAGGTCCAGGCCCAGGATGATATCCTCATCTATATCTGCTACAAGTGAACGGTGCCTGATGTTCCGACCAGCTATTAAGAAATTTGCATCCGTCTCCCCGTGGACACAAGCCGGCTGTCCCGTGGCTGTCCTCAGTCCCCATGTCGTTACGAAAATCTTTTCAGCAGGAACAATTTTCGGGTTTAAGATTGTCATGGTTGCTCCGGTATCCAGCAGAAGGCATCTGGGCCGTTCATCTACAATGCCATCTATGTAGAAACTGTTTGAACTGTTTCCTAAAGAAGCCACCATTGCTCCTTCCTTGGGGGCTTTCTTATCATGGGTTGGCAGTTGCCCCGTTCCGTCAACCCTCACTCGTTTCCCTGGGATCTCTGATTCCGCTCGGGTTGCGCTGCTTTGCATCTGTTTCTGGGATGTCCCAGCTGACCGCATCGCCAACAGCGGATCTCCTTCCTGGGCGTTTTTAGAGCCTCAAGGACCTTTTTAATAATGTCCTCCACATTAATTTTTGTTTCCGATTCTCCCTCGACAGCTCTAACTCGAGCATGGCCTCTTATTGATTGCTTGACTGTCTCAAACTCTAAGGCTTGGGTCAGTGCTTCATGCAGCGTTTTCGGCCGGGATAGCTTAACAGCTAGTTGTGTTTCGGGTTCCCTGAGGCCGTCGAGGAATCTGTCGACTGCCAAGCTCTCGCAGACCTCATCTGTCACGGTGGAGTACGCATTCCTGACGAGCCGGGCGATATCCGCTTCGAACTCTTGAAGCGTCTCATTGGGCTTCTGAATTCTGTTTCTTAATTGTGAGCGGTACAGTTGTTCCATGTGTTTATTACCAAATCTCATTTCAAGTCTTCTTATTAGTTCTTCGTAGTTTGAGCGCTCGGTCAAGGGCATCGTCTGAAGAACTCCCAATGCGTCGCCACGCAGAGCTAGGCACAGGGTAGAAGCCTTAGTTTGTTCTGACCACCTGTGCACCATCGCCGCCGTCTCGAAGAGGGTCATGAAGTCTTCCCAAGGCATCTTCCCATCGAAGACTGGAACGACGTTCTGAGTCGGGTGTGTCACTGCAGCTGCTGGTGTTACGAAGTCTGCTTTCGGAGGTGGAATCATCAGTTTTTCTAAGGCTTCTATTCTTACCCCAAAACAATTCACTACTTTTTCTTCTAGTTGATCCCTAATCACACCTAATTTCTCTTGGAGTTCATTCTCAACTACATTCATTCTATTTTCTAACATGTTATATTTTCCTAACAAATTATTTTCTAAAGCTGCAGATTTTTCTAATAGTTCGTTTTTCAAGGCAGTAGTATTTTCTAACAACTCCTTTTTATTTTCTAACATCTCATTTTTCAATTTACTAAATTCTGTTTCAAAAAGAACGTTATCTGGATCCTCTCCACTACTAACTAAAGCTTCCCTAAGCCTTTGCTGTAATATTGACTTATTCCCAGAGGTATCCAAATCGCGTTCTTCTAATTCCCTTTTTAAATCTGCAACTTTCAAGTCACACAATCTTAGGCTACCGGTTGACATTTTGAATATGGTATACAAATATCAAAATTAAAATTAACAAATGAAATCTTAGAGGCTAAGAACAGTAAGTTAATTATAACTAACAACGAAAAAGAAATCTAATTTATACAAAGTTACAAAGATTGCAATTAATCAATTAAATTCTTAACTTAAACTAAATTATAAAACCAAACCAAAAAGATAATAGAGAACTCAAGTATTAAATAAAATAAACAATATTAAAAATACACAAAGTTTCACTAACCTAAACTACAATGATTAACTAAAATAACAAGCTAAAAAAAATTATTTACAACAAAATAAATAAATACGCAAATGCTAAAAATACCCCACACCTGACACCAGTTGTTACGGGCTTCGGGTTCGATAAAATGAACAATTAACACTAGAACAATAATTTATTAATCAAATACTCACAATGGCAATTACTGCCACTATTTAACTACACCACAAGAACTTATCACAACTAGGCTAACCACTTATCACACTAACTGTTCACTACGAAGCTCACTCCACGGGTGTTGACTCTCCACTGGCGAGGCTTGTCAAACCCTCTATTTATAAGACTTATGAAGAATGTTCGAGAACAATCCCGGCTTGTCTAGCACGTTCGGGATGTCCGTTTGATGTAAGCCGCTCGCTACTCCCGCGCCAAACAATGGACGGATTGTTCTCAAACGGCGCTGTGTTTTTCTTCACCGGCCGCAACAATATTAATAACAATCCCAGTAAGGTCTTTATTTAATTTAATTTTTTTTTTGTTCCTCCTCTACCTCACCGGTTAAGCCATATTGACTTCCCCGGAAGTCAT
The DNA here is from genome assembly GCA_911387785.2 of Aelia acuminata. NCBI lineage: Eukaryota > Metazoa > Arthropoda > Insecta > Hemiptera > Pentatomidae > Aelia > Aelia acuminata. Next base: position 76,911,867 of record OU426983.1, on the reverse strand, counting down.
CAAGAATATCACTTTATTTCCATGAATTTCATCCTCCCTAACCTTAATGTGTCTTCAGTAATTAACATGTAAAGGCTTTTTAAGTCGGTTTTTCGAATGTGTTAAGAGTATATTTGGTTTAGAAAAAATGAAACCTTAGGGTATTTTATTTCCAAAAAAATGCCGTGGTGCTTTCAATGTTTACTCTTCATTACTTCGCCATGAATTCTAACATAACCTGCGTCTCGTTAACGTGTAGAAAAAACCAAAAGTGGTAGTGGCAGTCATTCAAACAGAAATATAATTCTCTGTACGACAGCTTGGAAATAAAAAAAAAAACCGATCTTTATTCTTATTTTACTCAACAAAGATGCACTGTTTGGAAAAGGCAATTGGAAAAAGCAATGCACATAAGAGACTTTTTACATGAACTTTAAATCAATGAAAGTACTATAACATGAAATTAAAGGCCATTCCACGACCTTAACTACATCTAGTGAAATCGCTATATCAAATCATATCGCTATATCATATGTCTGGCATCTATATGAGATCCTAGAGGAGAGGAGAAGATCCAGAATAAGCTGGCACCCGCAGATTTGTAACAATCCCTAAGATGTCAATATGGATAAGAAATAAAATAAAAAAATCCAGGTGTCATTCTTGGGTGGTTAAAAAATCATAAGTTAAATTATTAAAGTTCATTCTGAAATCTTACATACTGAATTAGACATTAATCTAGTGCTTTTTTATTCGACCGCATAGAGCCTCTGCTGAATTGAAGTCTGGAACGAACTTAAAATATTCAAGAGGGAAAATTCCCTGCAGCAATTTTTTTCGGGTAAGAGTATAAGAAACTGGCTTCTTATTAAAAGGGACTTGAGCTGACGATCCTTAGAAGAGAATGGGTATTAAACTAAAGGCTTTCAAGGAAAATATATCTACTGAAGGCTTACAGGCCCCGAAGCGTATTAAATTCAACTTAGCCATAAATTTTTCAATATCCGAACAAGGCTATTACCTTGGAATATGGATAACATTTAATTTTAAAACTTTCATTATTATTCTAAATATAAGGGAATATAGACAGAATTGATTACTTATTATTTCCATGATAGCAAATTTTGAACAATATTTATTTATAAAGGAATCCTGAAGAAATTCTCAAACATTGTGTAAATAATACGGAAAAATTGATTATTAATGTGAATATGATATTTATTTTAGAATATCACGTAGCTCTATTTTAAATTGTTTTTAGATGGTCCCATTGTATATATTGAATTTTCTATTACTGTGTCACTGCGCCGACTGAAACATTGTGCTTTACGATACATACAATCACGATAAGTAAATTTAAAGAATAAGATAAAAAGATCTTAGAAGTTGCAATAAATCGCTTGAAATTTAGGTAAAGGTACCAAAGCCAACAATATTAAATTAATATATTAAACAATATTAAGTTGATCTGCAACAATATTAAAATAAGAAATTTGCTGATTTTTTTACAAAAAATATAAGGGTAACTCCAGTAGGCTCCCTTACTAAACAAGTGAGGGTGTTGCTTTTGATTCGGGGGTATTCCAAATTGTAGAGCAAGAACTTTCCTAATGATTTGCCAAAAAATTCAATTTCCGAGTTGTACGTTTTTCAAATATGGATATGATATATCATTATTAGAAACATTCTAATATATTAGAAACAATATCACAACCCAAAAGTGTAGCCCAATGTATTTTTTTTGGTTTGTTTATTGTCACTTTATGCTGTTATGGCTTATCAGCAGATGCAACAGTTGGAGTCCTAAATTTTGCCGATCCAGGTATAATAAGATCTGGTTTTAAATTTCATTATAGTGCATTTAAAATCTTATTTCAGAACAGTGGCCACATTTTCTTACACTATTATTATTGTAATTACCTTATGTGTTGTAATATGGAGACCCTAGAGACGAGATTTAAATAGACGCAGTTTTTACCATGTAAACTATAGTTTACCAACACATTATTTGTTTATACTTATTAATTTTTTAAGTCTTCTTTCGAATTCTTAATTATTTGAACAATAATAATACTTGAAATAGTATGTAAAGCGATGCACAGCATCTAAAAAAAACACACTACTAAAAAATCTAAAAGAAATAATAATTTAAAAAATCAATTAATGCCTGAATTTTATTTTTAAAATTTGGTTTTAAAATTTGGTGTAGTTTATTTAATGCAAATTTATTGTAATTAACATTTATACAAGTGAATTGATGATCTGAATATCAGCGATTTGTATCAGCATCGAGGAATGATAGCGAATGTTTTATTTTAAAAATTTAAGAAAAAACAGAAAATTTTTAATTATATTAAGCTATTTTATTTAGGTAAGTTTAACCTTCTTCCGGGCGCGCGCGGGGTAGATTACCGTCACATTTAAAAAATCTCGTGCAAGTCACAGGTGGGCGGGAGGGCCATGTATTCTCTAATTGAATCTTATCACTCATCGCAGAGACAAGAATCAACATCTTCTGAGAAGTCTCTTTTCTCTTGAAATCTGAAAGTGCCAGGTGTCGGTAGATTACCGTCGCGCGCCCATTTACGTATCTTTTTTACTTTCACTTACCTATATATGAAATATATAGTAAGTGGAAGTATTGCGATCGTGAAAAATTTCGACTTCTGGTTTTCAAAGGAAATACACGTTTTGTGGTCCCCTGAGTCGAAATAACCAAGTCCCGCGGAATGTTCTGTGTGTGTGAACAGACTAGCTCAAAACCTATAAACCGTGCGAACCTGAAATTGGGTATTTAATGTATGTATATGCCCACGATGTGACAGCGAAAATTTCATCAAAATTGCTCAAAGGGAGGGGGTACTTTATTTAATATTCTTTTAAGTTTTTTTCGATTTTCTCAAAATCGGCTCTAACGATTTTGATTAAACTGAGTAATTGATCTATTTCTATGCTCGAGATATGACTGTAAAAATTTCATCAAAATTGATCAACCGGAGGGGGGACTTTACTTAATAAATTTTGTTTCATTTTCACATGTTTTTTTTTATTTACTCAAAAACGGTTTTAACGATTTTGATCAAACTGGGTATTTGATGTATGTATATGCCAAAGATGTGATAGCCAACATTTCATCAAAATTGGTCTAACGGAGCGGGCACTTTATTTCATAATTTTTTTCCAATTTTTACCTTTTTTTCGATGATCTCAAAAACGGCTTTAACGATTTTTATCAAATTCGTCATGTTTAATGAAAATTATGCGTCCTTTAATATCAGGTAAGCTTTATCATTATTAAAATGTTCTGAGGGGGCTTTTTTGGGGGGGGGGGCCTTTTTTGTTTGTTTGTTTCCAATAAAGTACCTTTGTTTTTGTTTATATGGAGAAATTAACTGTCTCTCGTTACGCCTAAAAATAAGAAATGGCTAAATATGAGATATGATAAAAATAAAGAAAACATAGGAGAAAACAAGAGGAGAAAAAAAGAAAAATATTCAGTCAACTCATAAAACTCGTTGAGCCCACGCATGCGGAGTACGCCTTTAATGACAGACCATTGTTCATAATTAAAGCCGTTCTGTTCAAGAAGTGGCAATTAACAAAACGCACTACTTTCTAATCTAAGTAAGTTGGTAAGTGAAAGTTGTGTGTTGCGAGCACGCACCAGATTTTTATCTCTAAACATCGGAGCCAAATGTAAGTATTAAAAATAAATAATTTTAATGTAAATATCTTTATTTGATATGTGTAAGATACAGAAGACTGATAATTCCTTTGTAAGTTCAATAGGTATTTATTTTCATTCGAAGTTTTTAATTTTTTATTCATAATTTATGTGATCCTAATTTTCGTACTTAAATTTTTGTTCCTAATTTATTTTAGTATTAGTAAGTTTTATTTCCTTTCGAAGTTTGTGATTTTTTGTTCCTAGTTTTTGTGATGCTAAATTTTCTCTTACTAAAAATATGTCTAATTGATAATTTCTTTTTAAGTTAATTTTATGATGAAGTTTAAATGTGTTATGATAGCAAGTTTAATTTTTATTTATACAGTAATTTTAAACTTTAAAATTTTTTGTTGCTTACTTTTGTTCTTCAATGACATAAATATACAGTTTTACTGCAAATAATATTTGTAGTTTGCATGATTCATTAATATTTATAAGACATGTAAAAAACGGAGTTTGAATTTTATTCAAGCCTTTTCCTGTTTCAATTACATTACTTTATAGGTCAATGTATTTAAAAAAAATGAAAATGCAGAAATTTGAATATTTTTGGCAAAGATTTGAGGCAAAAAGGCGTAAAGCTGGTGATGCGGTAAAAAACCGTCACGCGCCTGCTTACGTTATGTTCGGAGGCGCGCCCGGAAGAAGGTTAATAAAAGTGATTTTCAAATTATTAATAACCATAAATTAAAATAAAGGGCATGACATAATAAGATAACAGAAATGCTGACCATATTGCAGACCACGAAAAGTTCTGGGAAACAACTGCTGTTTGCTGAAAACGCAATCTAGCCCTGATGGAACTGATATTTTTCCTCTCTCGGGGTTGTGGTGCCAAAAAACTTCCCGAGTTTGCAAAGTGGGCAAGTTAATTTCAGATGAGAAGGATTTAAGTATATTTGGTGGGGAAGGAATTAAGATTCCAGTTGGAGAGGGTGTTCACACAGAGCAAGGGCCTAATTCAGTTAGGTCTATTATGCCCCTGGAGCCTCCAACCGCCCGATTAACACCTAAGCTCTTTCCCTGCTCATTACCCGCTAAACGAATCCCTCCGGTTTTATGCTCCTCGGCAAATAATTGAAAAGATTTAATTTGCCTATCTTATTTTCCCGATTCGACCATTGTAGCTGATTATTTTCTTTTTTGTTGATATGGTTCGAAGGTTTTTTACCTTTCAATAATAACTATGCTAGTAAAAAAAAAATATTGGCCATTATTATTATTGGTTTTATTTACCGTTTTAAGGGCCAAAAATAATTAGTAATAATGAATAATTCTTATCTTATTAATAAGCATGATTTTTTTTTTATCTAGGAAAATAAAAATATTTATAGGATATATATATATGGGCTTATAGTATTCTTATAGTATACTAATATTATAGTATTCTTGTCTCTTGAGGTGTTTAGGAGATTGTGTGAGAATGTTGAAATGGACTATCTCCTAATAACAAGATTGGCCAGAGTCCGATGTAAATAGGTGAGGCAACGGATAGGTTTTGTGTAAGACTGTCTCGGAAAGAATCGGGAAACGGCAGGAGAATGCCGGAGGAACAATGGCCGTACAGAATCCTGGACTGGCATCCGCCACGTAAGCGAGGACGACCGGGATGGAAGGAGTCCATACAGAGATCTATGGAGAAAGTGTGCTGAGGTCTACAGGAGTGAAAAAGGCTAGGACAGATAGATACGTTTGGAGCTCAGCTCTGAAGTGAAACGGTACCCCTTTCGTTGAAACTACAAAAACAGTAAGAAATGAATTTCTTGAGCTTTCATCCTATGTGAATGTCATTCACAGGTAATTTCTTCGTTGACAAGATTTAGAAATTAACTTTGATACAAATAACTTGTTATTTCGATTTCTTAATCTATGTTTACAATGAATTATTAATATCATCGTGATAAAGGTTTCTTGTTTATAACAATAATGGTAAGATTTCACTTATATTTTTCAGTCGAAAAGTAAAAATTTATTAAACTTATAGCTTATTAATTTATCATAAAAATAAAATAAATAATCTAATTATAAAGATATTGCATTGCCTTGTATATAACGTCTTTATTTCTTTGACAATAACCTCTTTGGTTCTACTCAGTATACAATAATACTTCATTCAATCTTCATAAAATTTCGGAGGAAAGTTTTGAATAATAATAGTGTTGTAAATCTTCTTATGATTATGATTTAAAAAAAAAAAAAAATAATAATAAAATAAAAAACATACGACCAAAACCCATGAAGGATCTTGGGTTCAGAACTATGCAAGGAGTACTGTTTCTTGGCAAGCGATCGTGCTAGGAGTTGATTTGACCATGATCACGCTCAACCGCCAGGTTTACCACCTTAATTATACAATTAAGGGTACCCACTTTATGTAGGCTGTTTGCCACAGGTCGGTGCTTCAGGTCACTGCTGTTATCTGTGACAGAATATTTAAAATATTCTGTGCCATCAGATTCGAACTCGGAAGCTTGAGAACAGCAGCTCAATAGCCTCAATAGCTTTGAGATCAAATAGCCAATGAGCTACCCCGCTCTGTTATGATTCTTTACTCAACTTTTCAAATGGTTTAAAATATTACGCGGGATGAGCATGAGATGTGACACGAAAGGTAATTGATTCACATAGAAGTTTTGTTCTCATGCCTTTTTGCGCTAATTTAACAAGGTCTGCTTTCAAATAATAAGACACTACCAGTAAGCTTGTGTTCCGAAACCTGTAATTCGTGACTTCACTTTAAAATTCTAGAACGTCTTTTATCCTACCACGTAATTCCCAAAACAAAAATGTTGAATTTAATACACAGAATTTGCGTTAATGAACAAGTTCTATTGTGAAACCTCTATCAAGTTTCTTTCTAATCTTTACAAAATATGCTTGGTAGATTCAGCTCCTAGTTTGTTATTTGTAAGTTGATATTCTTTAATAGTCTCTATGAGCTGCTCATTAAACACGTCTTTGTAATAGAATATCCTTATTTCGTACGATATGAAAAGTTGATCCATCTTTATTATTATCTTTATTAATTTTTTTGCGTTCGATGTACTGAAAGGCCGAAGGCATTAATCAAAGACTGCTTAATTTTTGATCAGAGTCAGGCAGTAATTAATTACATGAATATTTAATTACAACTAAAATGAACAAAAGCGGACCATACTTCAGGAAACAGGAACAGGAAACAGTTTGATAGTCCTAAATATTAAATTAACAGTTTTCAAAGAACAATCATCTACATTGAAGTCATTATTAAATTAAAAATAACCAATAAATTTGCTGTAATAGTTTAGATTAGTTTAAATTACTTACTGTAAATTTGATAACTTAATTGAGGCTCTCAATTACCAATACTTGTATTTATTACATCGAAGGCTAACTAATTCGACGGCAATGTAATAGGAAAACGTTAAAAAACTATTGAATTTTGCGCGTAATCGTACCTCGAAGGTTACATAAGGAGAGCTTCTTTTATGCCCAATTTTTGACTTCATATTCTGGGAAATAATTAGCAATAGTTGTAAGTACAGATAAATGTAAATTATCTCGGAATCAGAAACATAAATTAGTCGAAGAAAGCTTTAAAGTTTTGTACGAGTACATTATACAGTTCGTATTTACACTATATAATTGGGTTATTTATTTGTGATAATTGTAATGTTAATTTGTAGCAAATATTTACGAATAATCATAAAAAATATATAATAATTATAAACATCTTATTGATTTTTGCCTGTTATAAAAAATGTAATTGAAAATCAATGAAAACAATATTTAAATTGTAAATAATGATTTTTGTCTTTTTTTTATCAAGATCTCCACTAAAAATTATTGCTGAGATAAAAGAGCTCAAAAATATAATTATTGGTGTCCAACTTAACTCTGCTAAAAAAGCAAAAGCAAAATTAATAAAAATAAAATCAAAGGAAAATATACTCAAGAGCTCTTCCCCTTCCCTTATCTCCTTAAAACGAGAATGTTCATTTCAGATGCTATTTGTCCAACATATTCTAACAAACTGTTCAAAATTGTTAAATTTTGATGAACCCATTAAGACGAGGTATCGGTTCTTTTCGAATCAACTAAGCTAATTACTCATTAATATCTAAGTTCCCTAGTTCGTTAATTTATTTTATATCTAAATTAAGTGCAATGTAATATTTTATTTCTGTGAGTTAAGAAACTCTTTGATTTACCATTGGTAAATTTTGATTTGTAACTTATTCATAATTGTATTAACCGTGAGTTTATGGATAAAATTACATATAACACGATTTTAATAAAGAAAATTTATTAATTGACAAAACTTTTCCATCATCCATTAAGAATAGATAGCAATCATAATTCATTTTATTAAGGAAGAAAAAAACTTTTATACTTATTAATGTTCAAATAAATAAGTAAAATAAGTTGATAATATATAACAAGAAACGAGATATGTTCGGGAAATATATCCTCAGGTGCTTGATATAAATATCTAAGAAGCTTTTCTACTCCTTTGCAGCTTATCCTTTTACCTTTATTCTATCAGCAGAACTCCCACACACCGAATCAAAGGGCTTAACCGATACCCCTAAATGCCTGATCCCAAATAGTTAGTTCGTTGCCGTTTCTACAAACCCGACAGATCTTTCTCAAAGTAATGTAATACACCACAAAGTAATATAATGTAACGTGAAACAAAAATCATATAGTTTGTTACAGTAATATAATTAGTATAAAGGTATGAATATGAGACCATAATTGTATTTGACTTTTATTCAATTAAAAAAAACAAGGAAGGATAGTGTTTCACTTGCCCGACACCGGGTCAACCGACCCATTACTACCTATCCATCTTTTTGAATCAGATCCGATAATCAATATTTCACATTTGACATATTAATCGTATATGTTAAGATAAAAATATTCCTTTTTAGTTTATTAACAATAATAAATCCTGAATATGCCTAATAGTAATAAAAAACCTCACAATGAAAGCAATCACATAGGTGTGGGAGTCTTAACCCTCCGTCGGGCGCCTCAAGAATGTTACGCTGTCGGGCGCGTGTATCTCAGAAATCTTCAAACCATAATCATCATAAAACATGATTTCATTTTATCTAAACTTAAACGTTATGTGTTTCATTCGAATTCGTATGAATGTAAAGCGTTAGTTTAAAAAAAATATTATAAAATAGTCTTGTATTCCATTACCAAAAGTAGTAAAATACGACACCGGACGCGTGTATCTCTCAGATAATAGGCTTTACAGTAATTCAGATATGAAATAAAGTAAGAAAAATATGTATGTATATTTTAATTGTTACATAGAGACACTATATCAATAAATAAAAAAGAGAAATATGGAATTGAAAAAAATTATGTCAATGTTGTATCAAGCAGATTAAAAATAATGGCAAGTAAATCACAGAACACTATCCATTGAAATTACACTACTAAACGCCCGACGGAGGGTTAATATATAATATGGAATTAAACTTAAGATATACTATATGGTATATGGTATAGTACAGCCAGGGTAACAATAGAGGCGGAAGGAGTTGAAGTTCAGGCGCCATAGAAAGGTATCTGCGCAATCCAGATCAAAGGCAGACTTCACAGATCTTTATGAATGCTTCTAGGCCAAGAAGCATCCATGTAAACACTGAAATGGCCTGAGTCCTCGTATTTGGGTCATTTTCCCAGAAATGGCGAATCTGGACTTGGAATTCTCGAAATTGAAAATGTCGAATTAACGTCTGGAAAAATTTAGGGATGCTCTTTACATAGCACTGGTGGAATTCCAATGCAATGTTATACAAGAGCAGGGTGCATTTATTATTTATAAAAAAAAAAAAAAAAAAAAAAAAAAAATCGGAAGATGGAAAAAGAAATGTGCTGAGGGTTCGTTTAAATATATTATTTCTTGAGTTCTTTATTTTTATTTATTTATTTTTATTTTTTTTTTAGCCGACAAAAATCCTAAGCCATCTATCAGCCACTAAACAAATTTTTATGACCATCTAGTTTTTTCTCGTTTACTACTTAAATGAAGATGCTTTTGAAATAAATGATAGACCATCGGAAAGGTATCAACTTGATCTAAAAGATGAAAGCAATGAAAAAATTTCGATACAATTACCTTCTAAGTAGCTTTGGGCGGGACAATGACGGGTTGTATGCCGATCCCGCTGCAGCTCTTACGTTTTTATCCTGACGGTTCCACAGTGACTGAAAACAGTTGTTGCAGCAAAAAGAGTTGTTACCCGAGATGTAATCCTACATTTAGACAGAAGCCGCAGTTATCTGTAAAGGTTAAAACTGCCAAAACACGAAAATACTACGTAAGCGGGGGAAAATCCAAACACCGGGAACAAGTCTTTTACCTCCTCTGTGTACTATTCTATCATTCTTAAAAATATCGCATACCTTACATTCTAAACAGTTGTTTTGAACAGCACCACAGTTGTAAAAAATTCAAAAAGCGTCAATGGTCAATTCGTAGACGAAAGTAAAGTTTGGAAACTGGAGTTGTGACATGACGTGAGAAGTAGATTTCCACTGGTCATATCAAAATTCAACCTTTAATTTTTAATGTTATATGAGTAAAACCCTACGTAATCGACAGTGCAAGTCACAGATCCTCATTAGAGGTTGTTTTAATGAACAAAAATGGTGAGGGGGCTTCAGAATCCATCGGGGACAGCGATTTGCCCTTTCTGGGAAAATGACCCATTTACGTCCCTGTTATCGTACCAACGTATTTGAATCATATACATGCCCGCGCTGCGGGTCGGTCATGTGTGATAAGACCGTTTTAGTTACATGTGCAGAAGAAGGGCTCCGCGAACAATTTAAAGGTTATGTGATTTCCATTTTTTGATAAATCGCATTTAACAAAACACGTCAATTTCTAATCAAAGTAAGTTGGTAAGTGAAAGTTGTGTGTTGCGCGCATCGCACCAGATTTTTTCTCTAGTTTCGCAAACAATTTTTCTCCTGGTGTAATCCTAGGGAAGAAGGAAGGAGACGGTGGGATGGGAAGGCAGAAGATTGGTGCCGTGGCAGCCGATATATCCCCACCCCTTATCAATCGCTCCTCCAATCCAGTCCCCCTGTCGCACCCCGTAAATGTAAACAATCATGAAAAATGGCGGGTCACCTCCACCTTGGGGTCTGAAGGCAGCCAATTTCGCCAGCACGAAGTTCCATATCCTGATTTGGACCCCAGCAGCTTCAATACTGCATGACACTGTTCCTAAGACATATAACATCTTGTGAAAAATGTTCTAACATTAAGTCAGAATTAGAGCGATTATATTATTCTTATTAAGTATTTAAACGTATAAAGAAATTTTCCTATGTTTTTATTTAATATAGGTATGGCGGATGGTTTCAACCAGTAATCCATAATTACCTGATGTATAGAGAGTGATCTTCATTTGTAACGAACAACTTATTAGTTCGAAATTCACCACCAATATTTCGTTTCGATTATTGATTTAATTTATCATCTGTAATTAACTTTTTTTAGTTAAGATATAATTTTTTGATTTAATTGTAATATTTCAATAATTATTTGTAGATATTCCGACAAAATAATTAAAAAGATCACTTTTTTTTTGTCAGTTTATTGCTTGCAATATTAGCGAAATAGATAACAGAATAATAATAAAAAATACCTGTACGCATAGAATTGTGGATACTGGCAATGAAAAATCTCTTGATTACGTATTCTCTCTAACCTGAAACAACAAAACAAAAATATAATTTTTTTTAAAATGAAACAAAATACGACCACAAAAATGCATTTATTGAACATGAAAAAAAAAATCCTTTTTTTACTTTCTCAGGGATTCGTGGAAAAAGAGAATATTGAAAAGGTGAGGAAAATTAGACCGCTTCAAAACTCCAATTTTGCCCTTTGATGAATTTCAAAGAGTCCGGTTCAAATTAACTTTTCGATTGGCTCCGGTGCTAACGAGAGTCGCTTCATGCTCGATCATTGGTTGAGAATATTTTAAACAGTATAATACTCAGGTCTGATTGATATGTGAAATAAAAAATTAAAAAAAGTAATCTATCTGGTATATTCTACTCAATTTTTATTTTAATCAATCATTATTTTCATGAAAACAAAGTCATTTCATTTATTTTCTTATTTTATGTAAATAAATAATGTTTAAATAATTTCATATATGGCATAATGGTTTGTTTTTTGGATGTTTGATTAAATGTTAAAACATATCTTATACTAATAAACTACTAAAATAAAAAACATACTATTTCAATTGAAAGTTTATTTAAAGATATACCTTGTTTGGACTAAAATAATAATCATTATATTAAAAATAATAGAAATAAATGACGTAACCACTCGGTTTTCCTACCAGTTTAAAAGGAGATTTAATACCCTCAAAATTTAGCGTTCTTTACCTAAGCATATAATCTTGACTGATATTTGATATTCATGTATAATACGTGGTTTCATGAAATAATGACACAATATTTCTGGAATTACAAATATAAACCTATATTTTTTTTTATTTAACTTCGACCTATTTCATTTAACAACCAAAAAATAAGAGATGATAGGTTTCATAACAACTTTATAGGTTAGTTACAAGACATGTTTTAAATAATGGTAAAAATGCATTATTTGGAATATCATTATTGCTTCCAGTACAAGGTATCCTGTTCGTTATTTATGTTAACCAATATTCGTTTTGTTTTTTATGAGCAATGATTAATGAAAATTCGATCAAATAATTTGTTTGCCTGTAATGCGTATAGGGGGTTGTTTGGTTTGATACGCATCACAGGCAAACAAATCATTCGTTTAAATTTGATTCGATTGGTATTGAATCAAGATCGAACCAGGAGCGTACCTATTGTGTAAATCGAGTCTAACTCTAGTCGAACGTTTAAAGAATTTTAAATGCTCAGATATGTCATAGGTATATTTTTTCATTGTTCATTATTGTAATCTATTGATGAATTATCTAATTTGGCTACACCAAATCGCTAATTGTTTCCACTGTACAACAATAACCGTGTCGACATTTAAAAAAACAGTACTCATTAATTACAGTATTTGAACCGACATAACTACAAATATTAGTTCCCTTGAGTTGAAAATCATTCTATTTTCTTTCATGCCTATTTTCTTTGAGCAAATAATGTGAGAGAGGCTTTCCAAACAGAACATTTCGAAGGGAAGAAAAAAAAAAGACCTTCCCAGGGAGCGACCGAAAAGAGCTCTACTAATAACTCGGCCTTCTGTTGACACGGCTAAAATTTTATCTTGGGATCGGATTTCATAAACGTCTACATTGATATAGAATTTCCTGCAATAAGAAGATAACTAAAGATCTAAAAATAAAATAAAGTAATTTCAAAGGCCGGAGATGTAATAGGGAAAACGAGTCTTTAACAAAATCAAATATTTTTCTTGCTACTTGATCCCATCCTAATACTAATTGGAAATCCGTTCGATATGGTACAAAAAATAAAATCTGCTCCAAACCTATTAAAGTTTAAATAGTCGAGTTTGCAATAATAATTGTCTCTGGAAGGATGTAACTGAATCAATGTTATTTAAATAAATATATGCATATCACTTTAAGATAAGCAAATAAGATGATAGTCCTTGTCTTACAACTCCCCAGTAAAGATTAATTACACTAAAAACAAAATTTGGCTTTCCTCAAATTCAGTTTGCCCACCGTTAAAATGTTATATGATCATACAAGAGAACAAAATAAGGAAAGAATGTAGTACCTACCAAAACAAATAATCAATAAGCATGCAATATTCGGAGTGGCATTAGGACTCTATTTCGAAAAAACATAGATATAGATTTGTACAATATTTTCATCTGTGAATGTCCCAAAAAAAAAAAAATAAATAAATAAATGAACTTGCTTTATTACAAAAACAAAATCAGTTAAAAATTGATGTTGAAGATGTTTTAACTAAAATAAAGTAGGTAGATAAAAAACAATCATCATCTTGTTATATACTTGTTCCGATTCCTTTGAGTTCATATACTTTCTAATTGCTGAACATAAATATTTTTTAAACGGTTTGATTTCTTTAAGCTTGCCACTTTTTTGATTCATAGATTGAATTGATGTGTAAATTTAAAAGTTAATGTAAAAATGAAAACTCTTATTAAATGATTAAAATAACTTTTCGAAAATTGGTTTTGTAAATCGATTTGAATTTCAAGTAACTCATTCATTAAGTACCGAGCTACGGCCAGTACGTATCGGAGGTACCGCTCCCGATGTTATGCAGTCAATGTTTTCTGACCATCGATGTTTTTAGTAGTTGACCTTTATTTTACTTTTTTTTAACAATAAAAAACTTGTTTTTATCATCGATATTTTTGACAAAAATAAATATGTTTTAACATCGATGTTTTGGACTAAAACAAATATGTTTTAACAATAAACATTAACCAATCGATGATTTTGACAAAAACGAATATGTTTTAACATTGATGTCTTATACAAAAACAAATATGTTTTGACATCGATGTTTTAACAATCACAAAGTTGTTTTTAACATCGATGTTTTTGAAAAAAATAAATATGTTTTAACTTCGATGTTTTTGAAAAAAAGAAATATGTTTTAACATCGATGTTTTGGATTAAAACAAATATGTTTTAACAATAAACATTAACCAATCGATGATTTTGATAAAAACAAATATATTTTAACATTGATGTTTCGTACAAAAACAAATATGTTTTGACATCGATGTTTTAAGAATCACAAAGTTGTTTTTAACATCGATATTTTTGACGAACAAAATATGTTTTAGTATCGATGTTTGACATTGTATTGGATATATTACCGCCGTTCTTCCTACCCTTTCTTGTTTCTGTAAAATTTACATCTTCAAATAAGTTAATAAAATACGAAAACGCAAAACCATAGTATCATAATTGAATTCCTTATTCAATGCAGCTACTCGCAAATTTTTTTAAAATATTCAGCAGGAATACGCTTCTCTTTATATACTATGGATACGGCATCAATGTATGAATATGTTTGGGAACGAATTTGAAAAACCAACTATGTCGAAAACATTGATGTGTTTATACTTTAATTGCTTGAAACATAAACATGCTTTACATTTAAATGTCAATTTTTCAAGAACTTCGATGTTTTGCCTTCGATTTTGCATCTCTAATCCATAGTAGTTCCAAAACCGGGATATTTTCTGTTTTAGAGGGACATAAAAAAAAAAATTGTGATTATATTAATTGGGGGTTGGTTTACCGTTTAACGGTCATGGTGTACCCCCAATAGTTTAATATAATATGAAATATTACAATAACTTTTTTTGTTATACGTGAGGAATAAAACAATGAGGTCGTGTTTTGTAACCTGAAAATAATCCTCAAACGAGAGCGCGTTTGTGGTTTTGTATTCTGATTAAAACCCCTAATATCATATTGTAGTGGTTATGCAAATGCGGCCTTCACCTCTGGCATATTAATAGTTTGTTCAGCAAAGCAGCAATGGTAGGGAAATTACACAGAATATTTCTGAAAGTAAGGTCAATTAATTAATAATGCATAAGTTCATAATCCTACTAATTTTAAATATTTTTATTAGACGGAAATAGGTTGACCTTGGCCGGGAATCGAACGCGGGCCTCTACATTTTGATTTTCAGTCATCGACAATCTTCTTTCTTCTAAACAATATATTTGGATTTATATATATATATATAAGTTATGGTGAACGGATACCTATTATATAACTTAATACTATGTGTAGAATGTAAACAGCTTAGAATGTATAAATATAGGATTAGAAGGAAAATAAAGTCAGTCTTTGTTTAACAACCGTGAGTGTTCTTTCGTCTCCTTATTCCTTTTTTTTACTTTATTTCGCTGGTGTGAACATAAGTGGTGCCGAAACCCGGGACCTTTAGATTCGCGCGAAGCGAAGCGCCATTTTTTTTTCGTCTCTCGTTTCTCTCCTATTTTTCTCTTTCTTATCTTTTATTTTGTACGTCATTAGAGAATGTCCGACGAAAATAGCGCTCTAGCGCCAGAA
Source organism: Aelia acuminata (assembly GCA_911387785.2). NCBI lineage: Eukaryota > Metazoa > Arthropoda > Insecta > Hemiptera > Pentatomidae > Aelia > Aelia acuminata. The sequence continues at coordinate 76,896,111 of OU426983.1, read as the reverse complement.
GTGGCCCCGCTACCAGAGTTCCCACCGCCGCCGCCACCGACCCTGGCAGCAGCACATGCGAATCTTCTCGCCTTACTGAAAGTGAAAACTGCGACTGCGCAGGACCTCCGGAATGCGATTTTCGACCTTGAAAAGTTCGGCGGAGAGATGGGCGAGCTGAATCACTTCATCAAAGGAGGCGACAGACTCATCGCACTGATAGATGCTAAGGTCGCAGAGAATTTACTAGACGCCGGAGACTCGAGAGCGTTGAAGGCAGCCCTAGTGTGCCGCGTCAAACGCAGTGTTTTGAACCTGATCCAAGCCGACGAGGATACACCTTGGGAACTAGTGAAGGCAAGATTAAAGAAGGCATTTGGCGGGGGCCGCTGGACGCCGGAAGAAGACATCTTCGCGATGTTCCGCGAGACAAGGAAAGCACACCAATCGGCCGGGCAGTATGCAGGAGTACTCCTAGCCCGGTACAACAACTTGACGGAGAAGATGAGGGAGACCCTGACTGTCGTAGAAGTGGAAGGAAGGATGGCTTTCCTGTCAACCATTCTCAGGGTCCAGTTGGCAAAGGAGACGGGAAGGAAGGAGGGATTTCCTAGAGATAAAACCTTCGTCGAATGCGCCCAAGACATGGTCGACGCCAGCGCAAGAGAGGAAGAGGCTAGGAACGAGGAAGGGGAAGAAAGGATGGGATGGAGTAGGGTAACCTACGGTCGAGCCAGAACAAGACCGGCTTCGTGGAGAAGGAAGGAAACGGAGAGCGGAGGGCGAGAACGGTTCCCGACCGGAGAAAGGAGACAAGGAAAGGAGAGGAGGAGCTGGAGGAAGGAAGAAAGGAAGTGTCATGGATGCGGCAAGACAGGCCACCTCGTGGCGCAGTGCCCCCGCACTCGATGTTTTGAATGCGGCACCGAAGGGCACATTGCCCGGCAATGCCCGTACATGAGTAGAAGAAGCAGGGAGTTCAGCAGAGGAGAGCCGATGGAAGTAAATGCCCAAAGGATGAGGAGGAGGAGCCTAACCTCATCGGAACCATCAGAGTCTTCAGAAACCTCTGGAACCGAAGACGAGAGAAGTGAACCACGGGAGCCGAGAGCCGGAGGAAGCAAGAGTGGCAGAGCATTCAGAGTGCCAGCGGAAGGAAGAAGCCGCCTTCGCCAATGAGGAAAGTGTGAGCAGAGTGGCAACCACGCGCTAGTGAATAACATAGAGTGCGGACGTGGCGGGTTGCCTATCATTCGGATCGCGAGTGGAGTAAGGTGCCTTGTGGATACGGGGAGCTCTAATACCATAGTGTGCCGCAGCCTGGACTGTACAAAGGAGGAGCTGTACAAAGGAGAGAGGATACCCCAATTACAGGTATGCCAGTGTAAATTAATTACCTTGGGTGGCCCATGCCAAGTAGAAGGGGAAGTGAAAATAGGCTTGGGTAAGTGGAAAGCGGAGGGGGGCGAAATAACGGCACACGTAGTAGAGAGCATGCCTCGGGAATATGGGGGGATTTTAGGGTGTGATCTGCTAGGGGCAGTAGGGGCTAGGATAAGGGGCGAAGAGGGGCAGTGGACTATTCGGATAGGAACTAAGAAATATCGATGTAAGCGGGTCGACGGTAAAGACATGCGGATAGGGGCGGTGAGCCAAGCGGAAGGGTGGAGGGAAGCTATCGAGAAAGAATATGCAGACGTATTTTATAAAGAGGGAGAAGCTATAGGAGTAACGGGAAAAACGGTACACGAGGTTATACTAAAACAGGAAAAAATCATGTACGTCAAGGAAAGGAGATATCCGCAAGCCCTGCGCCACCATATACGGGAAGAATTAGAAAACCTGAAACGTCAGGGAATTATAGTCAACAGTACGTCGCCATATAATAGTCCGCTATGGGCAGTAAAGAAAAAGAGTACGAAAGGGGAAGAGAAGTACAGGGTCGTCATCGACTATAGAAAACTTAACGAGAACACAGTTGATGAGAAATACCCCATACCTCGGTTCGAGGACATCCTGGATAGGCTGAGCGGAGCTTCGGTGTTTACAACGTTAGACCTCAAGGCCGGATATCACCAAATAAAGATGCATCCCCGGGACCAACACAAAACTGCATTTACCTTTGAACGCGGCCATTACGAGTTCACCCGGATGCCGTTCGGTCTGAAGAACGCGCCCATCACGTTCCAACGGCTCATGGACGAGTTTTTACTAGGGATAGACGAATCATTTTGCCAGGTCTACATGGACGATTTGTTGATTTTCAGCAAGGACGAAAACCTGCACGTAAAGCACCTAAAGAGAGTCTTCGACCAGCTGAGGAAATTCGGGTTGAAACTATCGAAAGAAAAGTCTATTTTGGGACAATCGCGTATTAATTTTTTAGGCCACACAATTTCTGAGGAAGGAGTTACGCCAGACATTAGTAAAGTAGAGGCTATCCAACGAATGGCAATCCCGAAGGACGTTAAGGGTATAAGGCGACTGTTGGGAACCCTTAATTATTATAGGCGATTCGTACCCGATATGGCGGAACACCTCGTACCCATTAACAATCTCCTGAAGAAGGGCCAGAAAGTGGTGATCACCCCGACGATGGAAAACAATATCAGGAAGTGCATAGCGAGGCTGCAGGAAGAACCGGTTTTGGCGTTCCCGGACTTCACTAAGGAGTTTTCAATCACGACGGACGCGAGCGAATACGCGTTGGGAGCGGTACTATCACAGGACGGAGCCGCAGGGGATAGACCGATAGCATACGCGAGTAGGCGCCTCACGGACGCGGAGACGCGGTATAGTGCGTTGGAGCGGAAGCTATTGGGTATCGTCTGGGCCGTAGACCACTTCAGACCCTACGTCTTCGGACGAAAGTTTAAGATTCATACTGACCACCGCCCCTTGCTGTGGGTAGGGAAACTCAAGGAATCCTCTGCGAGAATCACGCGGTGGAAAGAACAGCTCAGCCAGTATAATATAGAGGTCATCTACAAACCGGGCAAGGAGAACGTCGTTGCTGATTGGCTCTCAAGGGCCATTCAAATCAACACAATCGAAGAGGACAGAGGCGAGCAAGCGGGCGGACTGAGGCAGTTTATAAGGGAATGGACGCCAGAAGGCGAGGGTGAACAAGCAGCGCCGGGCTCAGGAGGGAGCAGGGAAACAACGGAGGAGGATAGCTCGGAAGAAGAAAGGCCGGCAAGTATGGAGGAGGTAGAAGAAATCGTCAATGACAAGCCTCTGCAAATTATTTGGAAAACCAAAACGGCGGGGCTGATGAAGGTAGAGTATGCAAAATACGGTAAAAGCAAGATCACCACTATTTGGTCACCCCCGGGGGTGAAAGAGGAGCAGATATGCAGAGCCTTGAAGGACGCGTCGAGGACAGGAAGGACCCACCATCTCTACGTAGGGAATTCGTCGGTCTGGGAGAAGATCAACAGGCTATGGAGGGCAGAGAAGCTTGGCATCGATAGGGTATTTATCAGATGTAAGATCATGGTGGAGACAGTTAGAGACACCGAAAACCAAAGAGAAATAACGTTGGCATATCACCAAGGGAAGACGAACCACCGGGGCATAAACGAAACGCTGAGTGCTCTGAAAAGGCGATACTTCTGGTGGAATATGCGAAAGACGATAGAGGAGATAATAACAGCCTGCGACGTGTGTCAAATCACTAAATACGATAGGCATCCACCCAGAGTGCTGCAAGAAGAGACTCCCACACCAAACTTCCCACTAAGTGAATTACAAATCGATACTTTCACGTGGAAGGGACACAAGTGGGTTACAATTATTGATATTTCTAGCAAACTTGCCATGGCTCAACCAGTGCAGGAGAAGTCGGCAGAGGCGGTAATCGGGACCTTGCGGAAGTGGTTCAGTTGTTATGGGGTACTGGATAAAATATCATCTGACGGGGGGAGGGAATTCGACAACGCGCAAATTCGGGACGAGACAAAAGCACTAGACATCACATGGCATATAAACACCCCGGGACATTCTAAAAGTAGGGGGGGAATCGAACGCCTTCACAGCACGCTGGGAGAGCATTTACGCGTCTACCACGTGGATAAGGGGCTCGAGCCAGATGTCGCCATGTCAAAAGCAGTGTCCGCTTACAATCACTCAATCCACGCGGGAACCGGATTTTCACCATTTGAGGCACTCTTCGGACTAAGGGAACGGAGAAGGGACAGTAGGGCCACGGCAGTGGACGAAGAAATGGCACATGATTTAGTAAGCAACAGGATCGAATTAAAGAAAACCTGGGAGAAAGCGCGGCGAAAGATTGAGCAGGAAAAGAGTAGGAGAGTCGCGAAGGAAAATGTAGGGATACGTGACTTGACGGGAGCAATCAAAATCGGGACCATAGTCTATCGGAGGTTGGGGACGAATAGAGGGAAGGAGGTGGCTAGGTATGAGGGGCCATTCAAGGTAATTGTCCTTCGAGAGCATAACGTGGTGACTATTCAAAGTATCCGAGATCCTAGGAAACGCAGAACGGTCCACTTGGAGCAACTGAAGTTGCCAGCCGTGGAACCCGAGCGAGCATCCTAGTACTGGAGTATCCTCATCTCGATTATGTAAACGATTTTGTCTCGTTTTTCGTGTTTTTACCCTAGTTGTAAGTTTGATTTCACCAGTGGAAGATCTCGCTTTTGTTTGTGTATGTTTTACATTCGTTTATAAGTCTAGTTTTGTAGTCACATTTGTTTGTTCTTTCTTTTCTTCTTTTTATGTGTTACCTTAGTTAGTAAGTATAATCTGGAAGTGAATTTTAGTTTATTTTTCTATTTTTACTATTAAATTTTTTTTTATTTTATAAAGTGTTTCTTTTTAGTTTAAGGGTAGTTTACGGGTATGGCCGTAAACTGGCGGGGGGGGGAGTTATGGTGAACGGATACCTATTATATAACTTAATACTATGTGTAGAATGTAAACAGCTTAGAATGTATAAATATAGGATTAGAAGGAAAATAAAGTCAGTCTTTGTTTAACAACCGTGAGTGTTCTTTCGTCTCCTTATTCCTTTTTTTTACTTTATTTCGCTGGTGTGAACATAAGTGGTGCCGAAACCCGGGACCTTTAGATTCGCGCGAAGCGAAGCGCCATTTTTTTTTCGTCTCTCGTTTCTCTCCTATTTAATTGAACAGTTGTTAAGTGGACCAACAAAAAGTCTAGAATTTTTAAATCATATGTTTTTTGTTTTACGTTACAATATGATTGGTGTTATTTTTTATGTTAGTCTTCATTCACACTTATATGTCGAAATACTGAAATAATGCAAGAACGTTTCTGATCTAATGTAGCATAGAATACTTATGAACGTTTATAGTAGGACCATATGATGAAGTTTTAACTATCAGATTCTCCCACTACATAAATATTGAAAATAAAGCGTTCATTTCTAAAGTGGCATGACTCCTTCTTTAATAAGTTTTAGAAAGCTTAAAATATGACAAAAATAAATAATTAAATTTTTTTTAGAAAAGCTTACCCTGCAGAACAAAAAGCTACAAACAGACTAGATGAAATTTCAAATATTTAGTTCCTCAATTGCAAAATTTTAAGGTTTTGAACTTTTTTCGTTTCTTTTTTTTTTTTTTTTAGCATTGCTTTTGAAGTAGGAATTATTTCATTTTGAAAGAAGCTGTGTGTTATCTAATGTTGTAATATAGTACACACATGCTCCAATAATATTTTTGTAGCGCTTATTCATTCATTTGCTTTAAATCACAAGGACACCTATATTAAGAAAAATATAAAAAGACACATAAATGGGTAGTTCAATTAAGAAAAGTTTAGGTCTTTATGTGATATTTGGTACCGACCGTTAAAATGAACGTATAATTCTAAATTTTATAATTCGTATTTAGGTATGCTCGATTATCTTACATTGGACTGTTCAAAACATTTCTTCATTCCCCGAACACTTAAGGTCAGATAACTACAAGCAATTTAAATGCAAAGGCCAATTTGCTGTCCGGCTCCCATAGTCGGCTTACCACTTAAAGCGGCTCTGTAGAAGACAAAGGATGTGAGTAACAAATCAGCGGATTTGATGTCAGCTACAAAGCTCAAATTCAATTCCCTCAGAGATTAATTAGGTATTTTTTTAAAGAAAGGAATGCAAGGAAGCAACCATGTAATACGAAAAATCTTTCAGGATAGTAACATCTAACATAGTAGTAGAAAAGCTGCAGCTGATCAAAGATGTCAAGCTCCTAATTTTTAAGGCCGTACATAATGTACCTTTTTTATATGGGACAACGAGGTCGTTTCTACCAGATAGCAAATGGAACTGAATTTCTGGAAATGAAACGTCGCAGAGTGGCTTTATGAACAAGCGGATATAAGATTAAAAATGAAACTATAAGGAAAAAAATGAAGATATCCTTATAAAGAAGAAGTCCATAATGGATCCTTATAGGTGCGAGATGAAACTTTTAAGATTTCTTAGAATATTTATGGAGTCCAGAACAGAAGACATCATGCCTAGGGGAAGCAAGAGAAAAACGATACAGGAGATGAAGACATGCAGAAGACAGAGAGAGGCAGATGGGAGTCCTGTCAACCTTAACAGTGAAAGGCACTATTGTGGCTCTTAATACCAAAGAAGAAGGAAGAATTTTAGAGAAATTGCGACAATTTGGTGTTGGAGCGGTGTGAATTTCTATTTCTAATAGATAATACTTATTTCTTGACATTCCCACAAGTGATTCTTAGATTTCTATTAATAGAAAAATATTCTGGAAAGTTGCAGATTTCGTGCGCAAAAGGACCAATTCACCGAAATAATAATTATAATAATTTCCTTAATACCCCGCAATAGTAATTGTAAGATAAAACTTTTTTTCTCACCCTCATAAAGATGGTGAAACCATTAGAGGAATGGTCCCATAATAGCTCATGCATTACTAAAAAAGTAAATTGCATTTTTGTAAAATTTATATAAATAAATACCTATTTATAATTTATACACAGTATAAATAAATATTTTTTGTTTATAAATGTATTGTTTCCCATAAGACCAATTAAGCATTACTCACTCCTTAATGCATCTTCTTATATATTTTAATCCTATGCAACACTGTGAGTATGCTTAAATACACATTATAATGTTCAAATAATTTAAGATGTAGAGAAGATCATAGATTTTGAGTTTTGGAATACATATAAATTTATTTTACCTTAGTATTTAACTAATATGTAAATTTACTAAATTTACTTTATGATTCATTAAGATAATTTCAATGTATAGGATGGGAATTTATTCACGTAATATTCTAAGTGGTGCCTAAATGAGGAAACCATTCAATAAAATATAAAAATATTTCAACATAAAGTATCTTGGTGGATTGACCGAATTTACTCTAATGGAATGCGAAAAAAAAAAAAAAAAAAAAAAAAAGATCAACATGTTGCTTCATTGAGCAGACAAAATATATTTATAAAAAGTCGTATGATATTATATTAGCTGATTAATTCATAGGGATTGTAACTATGATAATAATAACAGTATACTTTGAGGAAGAAATGTTTCTTAACCGAAGCTTCAACAACGAAGCGAAAACAAATATTGTCTGGCTCTAACCTAGTTTAGTAGACGTTTAGCAAACATAGACTGCTCTTAGACCCAAGCATTGATTAGTGCTTGTTATTTCACTAACAAGCGTAAAGCAAACATCTGCTATTGTGGAGTGGGATATCAAAATTGTGAAAATAAAGGTAATCTCCTTAATGCATCTCGAGAGCTATGAAGTGAATAAATCGAATTAATCGAATTAAGTGAATTAATCGAAACAACGAAATGAAATATAATTAAAATGAAGTTTGGGAGTAACGTTAACGAAAATGTATTAAAACAATATAGATATAATTCAAATTATGTAATTTAATTACATAAAGGATCTATTAACATCAAAAACATTTTTTTCCCGTCAGCAATGATCAACAGCGATACCGACCCTTTTTTTCAGTCTTGAAATAATTTGAATGTATATTCTACTTTTCCAATAAATAAATATTAAAAGAATCTAAATCAGATAATTTAAATCATAAATGTATTCCTATTTTTTCTTCGTAACTTATATTAGTAGAAACATGAAAAAGGACTAAATTTCAAGTTTAACTGTGACCGTACGTCAATTAGATACTGTCGTCGGGTCCATTTGTCCAGCCTTCGGCTACAACGCTGCAATGTGGCGAGACCTGCCGGGATCGCTGAAGAAAAGGATCCACACAGCAGGGATTGCCTACACGGTTAGCTCAGTTGTAAGAGCACTGCAACGGAGATGCAGAGGATTTGGGTTCGATTCCCGGCCGTGATTCAACCTTTTCCCTTCCAATAAAATTATTTAAAAATTATACTTATATTATTAATTTAATGATGAAAAATGACTGAATTCAACAATTAAAAATCTGATACCTCTAAAGTTCGAGGGCGTCTTATATTGTACACGGTTTGAGTATGTACACGGTTTGAATGTTACATGAGTTGAAAGGTGTTTTATTTTTTATCACAACCAATATGGGTTATGAAAAAATAAATAAAAATCATGGTGATGATGTGGGCTTTTGTTCTGAAGGTTTGAATTATGATTCAATGTTTTTCATAATGAATGTATTTTATTTACAGGTTTCAACACTTACTTACTAGTCATCACTGAAGCAATTCACAGCAATTCATATATATTCACTAATAAAACGGGAACTAAAAAAAAAGGCACTTTTATTTCATTTTTTATGAAATAGTTAAGGTTTTCGTAGTAGATTGGGCTTTGAAAATTAATTATATGATGGAAGATCCCCTATGCCCCGTGTATGTTCCTTAATAATATACATTAATGAACCTGACCTATAACAAAGGGGAAACAGGACTCACCTGTACTGGCTCCTCATGAAATGTTTAAATAATGCCGGACTCTAAATGAGGGACCGCAACAAAGCTCCGATTTCCATGACAATAACCCGGACAGACAGTGGGCAACATGGCGGTTTAATCAACATCCAGGAAAGGAGGGATATGGATATGTGTGGCAACAATTTGATGTGTTATTGCCAACGCTCAAAACATTTCCAACTCCCCCCCCCAAAAAAAAAAATGATGAACTAAAAATAATCTTCCTTTGTTTTGACGTTTAAGTTATTCCTGATGCCGATTGGCCAGCAAGTGTGGAAGGCATTTTCCATCATAAGGATATTAAGAATGAATTTTATACCAAGTGCAATGAGACAGTTTTGTATATCTTATTGTTTGCTCTTTATTGGTACAGCAATTTCACCTCATGCGGCTCCACCTCTTACATGAATCTATGCTTCACAAATAATTTTATACGAAAAAGTTGAAATATCTTAAACCTGTATAGTCTAAATGACTCTAAGGTATATATAGTATAATCTGGCATTATACATATCGAATTTCATTCGGTTTAATTATGAACCATCATATGAAAATTTATATGCTCAAAGTAGGATGCCTACCTGGTCTATTTTAGTAATACGTCCTGAAACCAAAACAGATGTTTATTTCTGTTACATTGTACAAGTTATACAATTGTCTTGAACGGTTACAGTCATGTGATAGTTTGTGAACACATGTTTGGAGTGTTCCAGGACTTTCCGGGAGGGCCCATAGCGGACCACTTACATGAAGCGATCGTCTAGTTCTTGGCCTTTAACAGCGAATCATACAGCAATATGTCCTACTCTTGTAAGATTAATGTTGGAAAAAATAAAAAATAAATTTTGTAAAAACAGTATATAATGTCCTGTTCCCTGATTGTGAGATTATTTTACAAACGTCATATGAATTCATATTTGAAATAACGATTGATAATAAATAATAAATAAAGTATTATGGTACGATATAAGTGTTATATAAATATATGGTCACATTAAATGATAATCATCTCGTTCAATTAGAATTCTATCGGACAAGCGTTGACATCACAGGGCAGTGATGTATGAGACTCTATCTTCCATCTTGGTTTATGGCTCAACTTTACCAGCGGAGACTTGTACTTGGCCCCGGGGTTGAGGAAACTTCACCCTCACGATGTGTTAATAGTTTGAGCCTGTGCTTATATACGCCAGTACATCAATCGGGCTCTACTTAAACTTGGATAAATTACTTGATAAATTCTACAGTTCAAACGAGCTTTATAGAGAATTTAATAACCTTTGTAGCATGATTGTAATGTCAGGGTGGAAAACATTAAATATATAGTTAATTTCCAAATAATCTATCCATCTTTTTAATATTCAATAAGCATAAATAATAAAAATTAATATGCATGCAATATTTGAACAATTTCTGAAGAAATTCACAAAAAAATATAGGAAACATCAACACACCTTAAAAGCAATTTTAGGAATATTAAGACCATTTGTTTCATAGTAACAATTAACAACTCAAGAGAATGAAATCAAAAGTGACTGTGACAAAAGAAAAAAAAAAGTAATTTATTGATATAAAATAGGTTTATCTCATCCAGAATCATTCTCTTTTTGTTTCCATACTCAAAAATTATTGCGATCTATTTCTTTCTTTTTTTAGCGTTATTCTCTTTACATTCACTTACCTATATATGAAATATATAGTAAGGGAAAGTATTGCGATCGTGAAAAATTTCGACTTCCGGTTTTCAACGGAAATACACGTTTTGGGGTCCCCTGAGTCCAAATAACCAATTCCCGGAAAATGGTCAGTGTGTGTGTGTGTGTGTGTGTGTGTGTGTGTGTGTGAACAGACTAGCTCAAAAACTACAAGCCGTGCGAACCTGAAATAGGGCATTTAGTGTATGTATATGCCCGCGACGTGACAGCAAAAATTTTCATCAAATTTGCTCAAAGGGAGGGGGTACTTTATTTAATAACTTTTTAAGTTTTTTTTCGATTTTCTAAAAAACGGCTCTAACGATTTTTATTAAAGTGAGTATTTAATGTATTAATATGCCCGAGATATGACTGTAAAAATTTCATCAAAATTGATCAACAGGAGGGGGGACTTTATTTAATAAATTTTGTATCATTTTCACGTGTTTTTTTTTTATATTTACTCAAAAACGGTTTTAACGATTTTGATCAAACTGGGTACTTGATGTATGTATATGCCAAAGATGTGATAGCCAACATTTTATTAAAAATTGGTCAAACGGAGGGGGCACTTTATTTTTTTTTTTTTTTTTTGAAATTTTTACTTTTTTTCGATGATCTCGAAATCGGCTTTTACGATTTTTATCAAATTCGTCATGTTTAATGAAAATTAGGTTTCTTTAATATCTGGTAACCTTTATCATTATTAAAATGTTCTGAGAGGGCTTAAATGGGGTAGGGGCCTTTTTTGTTTGTTTATTTTTTTGTTTCCTATAAAGTACCTTTGTTTTTGTTTATACGGAGAAATTAACGGTCTCTCGTTACGCCTAAAAATAATAAATGGCTAAATATGAGATATGATAAAAATAAAGAAAACATACAGAGGAGAAAAAAAGAAAAATATTCAGTCAACTCATAAAACTCGTTGAGCCCACGCATGCGGAGTACGCCTTTAATGTCAGACCATTGTTCATAATTAAAGCCGTGCTGTTCATTTGAGAAGTGACAATTAACAAAACGAATTAATTTATAATTACTTAGATTTTGTAAGTGCGAGCACGCACCAGATTTTTTATTCGTCTAATTAGTTATATAATATTTTTTGTTTCAGTTTAACATACCATTTAGTTGTCCTACATTTCTTATAAGATTCATTACATCCCTATTACCTGTTAATATTATTAATTAGTATTATACCGTTAATATCATCCCGTTCATAACTATTTATTATCAATAAACTTATATCTAGTGAACATTCTTTTTCAAGTTTGCAGAGTATAGGTTTTCTTTTTTTTTTTTACCATAATTTTTGAATTTTGTTTCACAAGGGCGTTTGGCCTGTTTAATTAAACAGTTGTAATGTTGAATCGTAGGACATGAATAATATAAGTGAAGCTGTAATTGAGGATCTATACGTATATAAACATTTTCTAGATAATTACACCCCTACTCATAATTTAAAATGTTTTACTCCTTTTTTGAAAAAAAATCTTTTTAATGTTATATTATTTTTAATGGAAGGTCGTTACCTATCTTATTTTTATTGTAGTTAAGTAAGAGTGATTGTTGGTGTTTTTAAAAAATAATAATAGTAATTAATTTGACCAACGGTTTTTTTTTTTTTTTTTTTTTTTTTTTTTTAATCAAGTTATACTAAAACCACTTTAGAGATGGACGACAAATGATCATTTAAAAAAATAAAAGTAGAAATATTCCACCGTAAATATTCACAAAACTTGCGAGATGGGGGGAGAGGGATCAGTGAAGAGGTGGAATTGGCTCGACTTGAAAGCGAGCTCGATGGCGCAGTGGTTAGCGTACCCCGCGCGGTCGTCACGCGGTAGATCCGTGTTCGACTCCCGGCCGAGACCAATCTTTTCTCTTCAAAAATAAAATATTTAAAAATAAAATTAAATAAGGTGGTTACCAACAATAAAATATAAATCAATATAGAAATTATATAATTTTCGAAATATTTCTTATTCGTTCTCAGAATCTTATACGCCTTCCCATATATGCCTAGGAATCGTTCTTGTTTTAGAAAATTGTCATGAAATTTAAAAAAAAAAAAATCTTTCTTGAAAATCCAACTACAAATACAATTTCCAATTAAAAGTTAAAACAAAATTGTTTTCTTGTTTTAAAATAAGTATAATATTGCTGAAAAATCCTGATTCTGAAGCGCACCCCCCCTCCCCCCTACAGTGCCTGGTACCACCCCTAATCAGATCAGAAGGGAACGAATTAACTAGAGACTTCCAAGTGATTCGATCATCAGCACCAGTCAGGCCGCCCATTCCCCACCCCAAATCGCATTTGCAAAGCCTCAAAAACGTCAACTGGAACCAGCCCTTAATAACTTCCTCCCTGCTTCGTCTTGATAAATTTAAATTTTTTATTTTTTACTAAGTTAATTTTTCAAAAACTCATTTTCGATGGTGTTAAAAACGATTTAAATCAATTGTAAGTTCTGCATCGAGCTCAGTTAAAATATGAGCTTCTAGAAAGTACCATAATTTAGTTTATCTTATATCTTTTGATCTTAATGTAATTATAATATTAAACTAACTATAATTTTTCTTTCAACAAACATTAATCTGTAACTGCCAGAATACTTAATTAGGTAACTTCAGCATTAGTTTCTATCAATTAAACGGTAAAAATATATAAGGCGTGAAATTCCGAAGACCAGCCAAGTCCAATTTCAAGTTAAATATTTAACTGTTAATAATGTTTTTACAAGATTATCATTGCGTGGAAGGATTTTTCCAAAATCAGCTGAATCATATAGAAAATGGTCTTTTAATAGTAAATCATGTTTTTTGAGTGGAGAAAAACGAAGGAAAAAAAAAAAAAAAAAAAGAAGAGTTGAGGAAAAATTACAAAAATAAATTAGGTTGATTTCGGATTTATACACTTCATATGTCAGAGGATCCAGATCTCACTAATCTTGTTTTCGACAAGACTGAACAAATAAAAACAAAATCTTAGATCTAATAAAAAAGCAATATTTAGATATGCCCCTTAATTTATTGCTACGTTCCTGGTCTCCCGCCTTTTTAAGGCGGGTGGGGGTTACCAGAAACGGCATATACCTTGTGGGGTATGCCTTCACTTTGTATCGTGAGGTGACACAACCCCTAAATTAGTTATCTTTAAGTGGACTGTATGGGAAAATTGAATAAGATATGTCTTAGATTATAATATATATCTATTAACCTATTTACAATGAATAAAAAGGGGGAAATAAAATGTAAAATAAAACAGGAACAATTCTGGTTAGTGATGTGAGTATGAAAATAAATAATAGATGAAAATGAAATTGCGGAATAATATAAATTAAAGTAATTATATCGGTGACGAAGCAGCATGTTGAAATTGTAGGTGAATTTTAACTAGGTTGACTTACAGCGAATTTGGTTGGCCATTCTTCTCTTCTGCCTCCTCTCAGGAGCCCAAGGGGCTGTTTTCAATCTACTCCTTCATTATAAGATTCATTTCAGCAACGAGAAAATTGTAAATGTACCAGGCCTGGATAGTGACTTACAGTTCACGAGACTTGATACGTTGGTCACGTGAGGATTCACGTGAGGTAGCTTAAGATGGAGCTTTAGAGATCCAACAAACCGCCCACCTAAATTGAGCGGGGCTCGATTTACTTCTGTTAATTGATGAGACCCAGAAGAGATTTGCTGCTGGTCGATGAAGCTACTTGAATTCTATAATTATACAAAAAAAAGAAAAGGTACATTGGTAAAATAATAAAATTATACAAGAAAAGAAAAGGTACATGGGTATAGTGCTTCATTCACCGCATGGTAAAGATTAAAGTAATAAAGATATATACAAGTAGTCCTTCAGGAGGAGAAAATAAAAGAGATTTAGCAATACAAAATAAAACAAATCTTCAGTATCGTAATCGCAATAAAAAGAAATTAAAGGAATAAAAAATTGAAGGATAGGAAACAAAGGGAAAGAAAAAAAAAAAAAAAAAAAAATTACTTCCCTGGGTTATGCTCCTGCTCAGGGTGAAATAAAGGAACAAGGGATGTGACAGCCCTGGTAAAGAGACTGCCTGAAGGGGCTCTCACTGAGACAGTACGAGTGATTCCATCTCTCCCTGGGTAGATTTCTACCACTCTGGCTACAGGCCATTGTCCTAACAATGATTTCTTCTCTAACAAGATGACTAGATCACCTGGTTTGATACCGGGAGCCTGACGGTTCCACTTGGACCGCTGCTGAAGGGTGTGTAAGTACTCCTTGCGCCAACGGTTCCAGACATGAGCTATTTGTGCTTGTATGATCCGCCATCTATCATGATGAGAGTAAGACGTGTAGTCGATTTCTGAGGGTTCAGGAAGAGCGTACAGTGGGGCTCCAATCAAGAAATGTCCTGGAGTCAAGAAATCGTAATCTGATACGTCTTCTGTCAGTCCGCATAAAGGACGAGAGTTAAGAAGAGCCTCGATTTTGGCAAACGTTGTCGATAGTTCTTGATACGTAAGGGCGTTTCTGCCAAGAGATGCGGCAAATAAGGACTTTACAGACTTCACTCCGGCCTCCCAGAGTCCGCCAAAGTGCGGGGCGCGTGGCGGAATGAATTTCCATTCTATCCCTTTCGGTGATAAATGCTTTACGACAGAGGCTTTTGCATCATTTTGAAACCGATAAACGTCTTTGAGAAATCTTGAGGCCCCGACGAAATTGGTTCCATGGTCAGACCAGATGCACTTCGGAACGCCTCTTCTTGATATGAACCTTTCCAATGCGTCCAAGAATGCAGTAGTGGTAAGGGAGGATACCAGTTCGAGGTGCACTGCTTTGGAAGCAAAGCAAACGAACAGGCTAAGGTAAGCCTTGCTGACGGGCGCATTCCTCCGACTTGATTCCTTAACGAGAAATGGACCGGCGTAGTCCACCCCGACTTCAATAAATGCACGGAACTGTGAAAATCTTTCCTTGGGTAAAGGTGCCATGAATGGAGTTGTGGGCTTGGCCTTTAAGGTGCGGCATCGGACGCATCGTGTAAGGCAATTTCGGACTAGTTTCCGGGCTCTAGGAATCCAGTATTTGCTCCTAATAAGAGACAAGGTAAGCGTGGGTCCAGCATGAAAATGCCTTTCGTGCACATCTTGTATTATCAGTCGGGAAAGTGTAGACTGATATGGAATAAGGATGGGATGTTTTCCTATGTAGTTTAAGGGTGCGTCTTGCAACCTGCCGCCCACCCTGAGAACACCCCGCTCATCCAGAAAAGGTGCTAGCTGCGCCAGGGTCCTAGGGATGTCAGATGTTGGCTCGAAGATTGCCTTTGGAAAATATCTGCGTTGGGCATACCAAGCGCATTTGATTTCGGCATCGAAGAACTCCTCCGCAGTGATCGGACCCGAACTAGGTGGTGAGGTGTTTTTTCTTCTCAAGAAGCGCAGGATTCTCGCTATAGTCCTGATCAGCGTAGGGTAAGATGAGAACCGGGAGATCCAATCTTCTTTGCTCGACTCAACCTTTGGTTCTTCAAAATTTGTCATGACTATTGTGTTCTCCCTAGGTTCGAACCAAATAGGAATGGGAGATTTAAGCCATCTAGGGCCGTGCCACCAAAGGTCGTGAGTTTTAAGCTTACTTGGTAGGCAACCACGCGAAGCAATGTCGGCAGGATTTTCTTCAGAGCTTACGTGTCGCCATTGTCCCAGGGGAACGACACTCAAAATCTGTGAGACACGGTTTGCCTCGAACACTCGGAGATCGTGGACGGGAGTGTTCAACCAAGCGAGCACGACCTCGGAATCGGAGAAGCAAATGGCTTTTTCAGCAAGGGACTTAGGTATCGAAGATATGAGCCGAGAGAGCAAGAGAGCGCCACATAACTCTAGCCGAGGAATGGTGCAGAATTTTACAGGCGCAACCTTTGATTTGGCCTTAATCAAAGATATCTTGGTGCTAGAGTCAGGTGCTTCAGCACGGAGGTATAGTGCAGCAGCATAGCCTTTCGCAGATGCATCACAAAACCCAACGATCCGGTATGTAGCTTGGCTGAGAGAAGCATATCTTGGAATGGAGATTGATGTTAGAGTTGTCCAATCAGAAGCGAGTTCCATCCAAGCGAGCATTACCTCATCGGGAAGTTCATCATCCCAACCAATTCCAGCCTTCCAAACTTCTTGGATTAGGGATTTTGCAGTGAAAATCACTGGAGCAATAAGCCCAAGAGGATCAAATATTTTAGCCACTGAGGAAAGAATTATTCTTTTAGTTACTCGGAAAGAAGGTGGTGTAAGAGCCGAATAAGAAAATTGATCATTGGACGGATTCCAAGTGAGTCCCAGAATTTTTAAACAATCGTCCCCGGGAGGTTTAATGGAAATGGATTCGGACTTGCGTTTGGAAGGGATCAAATCCGGGATGCTAGAGGCCCACTTGTCCAGCGTAAATCCTCCTTTCTTGAACAGGTTGATTAAATCTAATTGAAGATGGGTGGCTTCCTCAATGGAATCAGCACCGGTGACCAGATCGTCGACGTACATATCGGTGACTACCCTGCTTGCCGCGAGAGGGTGATCCATCCCTTCATCAGCAACCAATTGTTTGATTACTCGCAAGGCCTGGTAAGCGCTAGACTTCACGCCATACGTGACTGTGTTAAGCTCGTATTCAGTCACAGCCTCCGAGCAGTCCTCGCGCCACAAGATATGCTGGAACTTGCGGTCCTCTGGATGAATAAGGACCTGTCGATACATTTTTACCAGGTCACAGCATAAAGGAACGGCATATAGTCTGAATCTGATCAGAATGTTGCATATGTCTTCCTGCAACTTGGGTCCAGACAGTAGAGCGTCATTCAGGCTGGTGATGTCTGACGGACATGATGCATCAAATACGGCTCTTAACTTAGTACCAGAAGAGCCTTCCCGCCATACTCCATGATGAGGTATTAGATAAGAAGAAGGGTTCATAGCGGGTGTCATGTGGCCAAGATCTATATATTCATTCATAAAGTTGATATAATGCTCTCGCAACTTATGATCTCTTTTCATTTTATTCTCCAAGGAGTAAAATCGCCTTGCAACCATCTCTCTGTTGTTGCCCAAACGAGCAAAATCTTTATTGAACGGGAGTCTTACAATGTATCTTCCGTTGTGATCGCGTTCGTGGGTTCTCATAAAGTGATCCTCGCAGAAAGCGTCATCCGGATTACTCCGATCAACTGGAGATGGTTCTTCTATCTCCCAGAACTTCTTCAGCTGGGCACTAATGCTCGATGGTGAATCGAGGAAGTATGTCGCTGTGGAATGGGAAGGAAAGTTGCGAAGGGAACCAGAGACCACTAAGCCAAATGTAGTTGGAAGCATTAGAAGATCTTCAACACCGGATGAGAAAGGAGCGCCAGTAATGATGTAAGGGAATAGATCTCCCCCAATCAACAAATCCACTGGAAGTGATTCGCCAAACTGATGATCGGAGAGTTTGTAGTGGCTTAACCTTTTGATGACAGATGAGGGTACTCTTTGTATGGGTAAAGCGGATGTAATCCGGTCAACCACAATTGGGTTAACAGCATATTTTTGATCACCTTCATAAGGACGCAGAGTGCATGATATTTTGCCTTTGAGATAAGACTGTGGGACAGCGGACTCGGCAAGACTTCTTATAGAACCATGAAAAGGTTGAATCGTGGCCCCGAGTTTACTTGTGAGTTCCGACGTCACGAAGCTATGCTGACTGCCTGAATCGAGAACAGCGCGGACGGGGTACAGCACACCATTATCCCCTGACACTAGCAGCTGAACAGTACCTAATAGGACTGTGCTGTTTGATGGTGTCGGAACAGAAGGACAAGACCCGAAACCCGTGAATGCTTGCCCGGATCCCTCGGGTTTGGCACCATTCTCCTGTTTGTCAATGGCAGACTCTTGATGGATCAAGGTGTGGTGCTTCCCGTTACACTCTTTGCATCGGAATCTTGAGCGACAATCTCCAAGGGTGTGACCTTTGTAAAGGCAGTTCAAGCAGACTTTCCAGGATTTGAGTAACTCGATGCGTTGCTTTACAGGGTTCTCGATGAATCCTTTGCATTGTGCGAGGCGATGGTTGTCCTGGCAGTGAAAACATCGATATCCCTTATTCTGGTTCTTAGACCTGGATGATTCGGTGCTATGCAGAGTGACCGCACTAACAGAAGCTTTATATTTATTGGAGTTTCTGTTGGGATAGGTGCGAAACCCAGACGCTACGGAACTGCGGGCTGCCTGGCAGGTATCTGTAGATGATGCTGACTCAATCCCCTGAGACATCTTGAGCGCAATCTTCCGCTGTCTAACGAAGCTTATCACGTCGTCTACTGAGGGAAATTCCTGGGTGCAGCTGAGAGAGAGCTCAAAGTTCCTCCTCGTTTGTGGATCCAAAGCGCGTAAAGCTAGTGTTGATAAAAGGAATTCACAGGGGTTTCGAATGTTGAGGCCCCGAAAGGTCTCGACGCTATCTGCGACGTCTGTTAGAAAGGTCTCATAACGTTGAAGTTCTTGTTTAATCCCTTTAATATCGCAATTAATGATCCTGTGAATCAACAGGCTAGCTAGCACTCGCGGATTATCAAAGGTTTGCACTACTTTTTCCCAAGCCTGAGAATAAGATTTTTTCTCAATAGGAAACCTTGCTATAAGAGTTGCTGCTTCTCCCTTTAATGCTCCGATTAGATAGTGGAATTTTTCCACGTTCGTGAGGCTAGGCTCATTATGGACAATAGACACGAACGTGTCACGGAAGTGATTCCACTTGAGTAGATCTCCAGAAAAGGTCGGAATCTGGATTTTGGGAAGTTGGGGCTTGTGTGATGAGCATGAAGAGACGTTTAAAGGTGGGTTTGAGACGGTTGTGTCCAACGAAACACGATTATTGAGGTCAATTAGTATTGCATTAGCCCCAATTATTTCATCACGAAGGCGGTCATAGAAAGAATTCCACTGGTCGTCAGGGAATGTGTCTTCTTTAAGCAGAGAGCGGATCTCTTCCCGTTCTGCCCAAACACTCTTAAATTCCTCCCAATATTGTGTTGATGAAGCAAGCTGGGCTTTAAAGGTGGCGGCTTCCCTTCCGCCAGGAGGTATTTCTGTTTCCCCTAACTTGCATACCCCAACGATGTGCCGTTTTAAGGCTCTTAGTTTGCGCTCCAAGTTGCTAGCGCGATTAGTGAGTTCTTCTTTAGTAAACTCAGGCATTATGAATAAAAAATGTGCTGAAAAGAGAACGACTACAACCCAGTGGGCTAGAGAGAAGGACTAGAGATTAACTGGCCAACGATGAAAAAGTAAGTCATAGATAAAGTGACAATAAGAGTAAAGGGAATAATAATAAAATAAAATAAATGAGGAGATGCTAAAAACCGGAATCAGAAGACCTCAGGTAAGTAAATAAAAAAAAAAGCAAAAATAATTACAAGACAAGAGCCAGAAGGAGGACTCTACAGAGAAGAAATACAGCACTGAATAAAATGATGATAAGATAGGTGTGAAAGAGGCGTCAAGAGAAATGAGTAAGTGAATCGTCACAAGAAGTGAACTTGTAAAGGTGACGTCACAAGTAGACAAGCCGTAAAGGCGGTAGTCTGTGCAACCTCTTTGGAACACGCAGTGGCGGGAGAAGGTAAAGGAGTAGGTTATTAGCAGCCGCCAAGCTGAAATATGGTTATTGATAAGCAGTGCTGTGGATATTGAATCAATTATGATTAAATAGCTACTTAATATAAAGAATATAAGTAATAAGGTTGTATGCAAATGAATATTAGTACATAATGTATTATTAGAACGTTATAACTATTTAATGTATTATATAACTAACTGAATATAAATTCTATCTGAGGTTATGATTACTTTCCTGATTCCTATTACCATTGTTGTTTAAATTTATTGAAACAAAGTTTCTAAATAATAATTTATGGTGCCTCAAATTTAATTAAATAAATAAATTTAAGTAATGTTTGAATTCTAATGAAAGAAGAAATGATTTTGAATTTAATGAAGGAAATTTCAGGGTAGGTTATAGATAATTGTTGACAGATGAATAAAGATAAATAAAAATTAAATTATTTAAATGTTCACTTTAAAGAGAATGACAAGTTAGCATTTAATTAGAAGGATGATAAATATCATGAAGTAAATAGTGAAAAATGCTGTGAATGAAGCTTACATTGTAAAATGAACTAATATTTACAAGTTATATAATGCTAATGCAATTAGCTGTTGCACATTTTCTGACATTTATGATTTAAAAATGTTTTTTTTATACAATATGAAATATTAGGAAGATTTTAGTTAAATAAGTTGTAATTAAAACAACAGTTTGAGAAAATGTGAATAATCTTATATGTATAAGGTTATAGTTCTATTGTGAAGCATATTAAAGTTGATAAATTAACAATAGGTTTGCAATATACTGGATAGCTGCTTTAATTTATATAATTGAATTTATAAGGTGTTAACCAATGCATTGAAATTTTGAAAAGAAGTGAGACTTAGGAGAATTATGCCAGTCTCAACATTTATAAGATCTGCAAATAGTAATGAATTTATCTTTAAGCTAAATTACAATTAAATATACAACTGAAAATAACTCACAAACAAATTTATTACACTATTCTCAATTTAAAGGAATAAAGGGTCCGGTACTGGACCGAATTTTATGGTTTACATCAGGCACGGTAGGACCAAAATTTGTGGGGTATGCCTTCACTTTGTATCGTGAGGTGACACAACCCCTAAATTAGTTATCTTTAAGTGGACTGTATGGGAAAATTGAATAAGATATGTCTTAGATTATAATATATATCTATTAACCTATTTACAATGAATAAAAAGGGGGAAATAAAATGTAAAATAAAACAGGAACAATTCTGGTTAGTGATGTGAGTATGAAAATAAATAATAGATGAAAATGAAATTGCGGAATAATATAAATTAAAGTAATTATATCGGTGACGAAGCAGCATGTTGAAATTGTAGGTGAATTTTAACTAGGTTGACTTACAGCGAATTTGGTTGGCCATTCTTCTCTTCTGCCTCCTCTCAGGAGCCCAAGGGGCTGTTTTCAATCTACTCCTTCATTATAAGATTCATTTCAGCAACGAGAAAATTGTAAATGTACCAGGCCTGGATAGTGACTTACAGTTCACGAGACTTGATACGTTGGTCACGTGAGGATTCACGTGAGGTAGCTTAAGATGGAGCTTTAGAGATCCAACATACCTAATTAATATTGTAATTAATGTAATTAATTCGCCCTAATGTAAATTGGATACTTTTCCAAAGGTGACGTGTTTACCAATTCTATTTTATTCTAATAAACCTGCGGCATAGGGTAAATGATAATAAATAAACAAATCTAAATCGAACTATACTTTTAATTTTATTGACCAATAATGTAAATTATTTATACCTACCCCCTTTAATATATCATATAAACATATTTTACTAGCACAAATTAGTTAATCGATGCTGACCGGCAATTTAACATTATTTAATAAATACTGACCACACAATATTACAACTAGTACTGTATATGTATTAACCTTATCTGGTGGGCACTCTCTGGTCATGTCTCTGGCCTATCTGCTGGATCAGTCCCGGCCATCTCTGACGCTCTCTCAGACTCAGCACAGCATCACATCTCAGCCTGTCTGGACTCTGCCGCTCCTATCCATCTGGTCCTCTGCCCTCCTCGTTCCACTCTCGCCCTCTTGGCACACTACCCGACCTCTGTCCACCTTCGAACTCTCTCTCCTCCCAACTCACCCCTCGGCTCCTCTAACCTTGTCTCTCCTCTGTATAAGTCTTCTTTCCCCCACTCTCTTCAGACTTTCTCTAATTGGCTGGCTGCAGACTTCTCCTGATTTGTTGGTTCCAGACTTCTTCTGATTGGCTAGCTGCCTCAAATTTCCATTCCTTTCTATATTCACCGTGTTTCCCAGCGGCCTCTTTGCCGGGACAATACCAGGGTTTATGGCCACAAATTTCTCTAACAATCTTCTTAGGTATTTCCCTGGGTGATTGTCGGCAGCATTGTCGATCCTAAGCTTTGCTTATTTTGAATTTCTAACAGAAGGTTTATGGCCCCAATAACTTACAAGGAGTATTTCCAAGACCTAGCCGCCTTCAGGTAAAACTGACCACCGGGTTGACCATATACAGTACTTTAAATATTTTGGTATCAATTTATTAATTCAATTTACTTTTCCTATCACGGCAGCGTCCACAATACATAGCATTATATTAAAATTAACATCATTGTTGCAGTATAAAAGCCGAAAATAAGTATTAGATAATAACTAATTATAAGTATCCAAATATTTTTGTCAGTTTGGTGAACTTGAATTTCCTCTCAAATGTCAAGATTGGTCCTGCTATTCTGAAGACCCTAGTAGCTCTCCCACTTTAGTCCATCTCAGTGGCAATGAAGAATTAATTTAAATTATATTTTAAACTTAAATGAAACGATAAAAGAATTTTGGTCTATCTTCCAACATTTATATTTAAAGAAATAAACTGCCAATTCACCTACAAAAATGTCGTATTCGTGGAATGTTTAAAAGCTAGAAAACTCGTTTATTTTATCGCTCCCCTCTTTCGTGAAAATGTCTCAAATTACGAAAGAAGGAAAGGATCTCTTTCCTAAGGAGCTAATTTAGCTGTGAGAGGAACCTTGAAGGATATAGCTGCTGATAAAACCTTGAAATGGATGCCTTCAATGAAGACTTCTTAGGTTACTACTCAGGTAAAGAGTATTTGATAGTTAAAATTTTTGTTTAGTAACAGCGAATCTCATTGACATACATGCGAATGCTATATAATGTGACTCAACTGCACAATGTTATAATTGTTTTTTTTAATCGAAGACCTAATGGTGTAGAAGAAACTAAAACAGATGTTTAGTTTTGTTACATTTTACAAAGTTCTAGAATTAACTAGAAAGGTTACAATTACTTGATTAGAATGTGATCGCATGTTTTGATCATTCTAGGCCTTCTTGGTTGGTTCCATAGTAGAGGAGAGTTATTAATTAGAGTTCTCATTGTTTGCTAGTTATTTTTTATTATAATTCTTTAAATCATTTATTTAAACCCGTATTAGTGTTACAACATCTATTCTATACAAATTTTATTGTACTTGTAAATTCTCTTGAAAAACCTTTTTTTTTTTAAATATAACGTTATTGATAGAAGTAAACGGTATGATAGTAAATATCCATCTATACGATCAATTATTTTATTGCAATGTGATATGAGGATCTCATATAAAAAAAGAAACCTTTCATCACCCCTAAAATTCACTGGAAGTATATATTTATTCTACATAAGAATGCTTGGGCATTTTATACATAAAGAGGATATAATAATACACAAAGATTGGGGGATTTTATACATAAAGAGTATATAAATAAATCAATGAACCAATGATAGGATAAAAATATTGACAAACCATATTCCTTCCCGTATTTAAGTTTATTTTCATAATGCACGCATATTTATAGGGTTAATTGAGTGAAACAAAAATATTTCATATATCCCAAAAAGTTAATATTAATAGAGTTAGATGTTTGGGAGAATTGTTGCATGAAGCCAAAATCAATATTCGCAAACTCTGAATCTCAGGCAATGTTATAATAAACATTGTAGAACTACCGAAACAATTCCGTTCATAATCCAAGGATTGTCAGCCCTTGAATTGTATTGAGGTGCACAGCATTACAAACAAAAAACTCAAAAACGAAAGTGGTATGTGGGAAATTATTCGTTTATTCTGACAAAATGAAGCGTAAGTATTGTTACTCTTTATTTGAACAAAATCTCCTGTTACATTAAATTTATCTAAGTATTTAAACAAAATATTAGGATTATTAATTAATGATTTTTACTTTCATATACTTCAGTATCGCTACAAAATTTATTTCTGAAGGCTTAGGAAGGAAGGTGGGTAGGGGCTATACAGTATTAATTCGTTGGAGATATATAGATTTCCCAGAGGTAAGGTTTTTAATAAAAGGATTGCTTTCTGTAATATCAGGATTAGGCCCCCACGGAGGGAATCATCTCAAAGCCGGAGATATAATATATATCGGGCTGGTGAATAAAGTATGCCTCCTCGTCCATTTGTGTATGAGCCTCCAGGGGTGGGCAATGACAGAGCCGCATTAGGAGCTACCCAATGGCACCGTTAGAATTTGGAATTTTCCCATATGGCCGCAGTATCTTACATCCTGCCACTATTTTTCTTATTGTTATATTAAATTCGATAGAGAAAAGGGGAAAAAAAAGGACATTAGAATCTCAATTAATCATGTTTCGATAAACCCTCTTCGAGACTAACATTACTTTCATTAATATCAAAGATATCCGAAAAATATGTTTTGATATTTTAGATATAGAATGCAAGGCCTCAAAGTTTCGTATTATTTCAATAATGCACTTAATCATGCAGATTACACGCCAAATTTTCACCTATTCAGGCATCTTCAGGGCTACTACAGTTTCGCAAGCAAGCTAGAAACAGACTCAATTTTTTTTTTGATATTTTTGAATTAGCCCCCTCCACCAAATCCGGAAATCCATATTAGATATTTTTTTAAAAACTACTACCCTGGATGACATGATTACATTTCTTAATATCAAAAATATCCGAGAAGTATGATATTTTGATGTGTTTTTTTTTATGTTTTGTTGTGTTTTTTTATGTTGATATTGATCTCGAAAATATTACTCTAAAAAGTTACATTAAAAAAAAAAAAGAAAAGAAATGTTACTGGTACTGTGTTCGTATCGAAGATTTTTTTCCGTTAAATTCGGAATTAAATAGGGAGGAAAAATGCGTCAGTTTCATTCAGTTACATATAATTCTGCCCTAAGTAAAATAATGTTCAAAAGTTTATTCAATTCAATCCTTTTATTCGTTGGAGTTGTTCTAATGCTTTAGGAAAACCGTTTGTGCTAGGCAAAAGACGTGGTTTGAGGGCTGCATAAGATACATATTCAATTGTTATTAGTACTGGTATGAGACATTAACGGACGGTATTAACCATTGACATAGTGTGTTGTTATCGTAATATATTATTTTGTATAGCTTTACTATATAATAAAAAATGATTATCTATCTTTCTATCTATCTATCTATTGGTACGAGGAAAAATATAATAACTTTTCATAAGTCTTATTATACTATTTAATAATAAAAATAATATATATATTTTTTTTTTATCTTCATCCTTTTATTCGCATCTGTAAACCATTAGCGACAATAAGCGAATGTGATCATGTAAAGTAAACAAGTATATGGCAATATAGGCATGAGGAAAGAAAGTCAACAGCACCTCTTTCCGGACTTGAAACTAATTCAGGAGAGGAGGTCTCTCATACATTTCAGTCGTGGCCATGTCGTTAATTAGACTTTTATTATGCCCGTGTAATTTAACAAAGAAGTATGAATAAAGAGTTCGTATGTGTTGTTCAATTGTTGGTTGTTGTAAGTCTGCCTATACGGTCCTAGGAGTGTCTGTTATTTGTCTTAAAATTTTGGATTAAAAAGTTTGTAATTTTCGTAAGTGAGCCTTTTTAGCTGAGGCGAATTTTTTTTTTTTTTCCTTAGCATACAAAACTGTAAATTTATATTCTGTTCTGTTAACTTATAAATATATATATATTTTTTAATGAAAATTATCTATTCATTTATCAACTGATAACAAAAAAAAATATATCGCAATTATAATGTAATTAGCATATTTTCAACTAGTTGGTATAACTATAATGTTACCAAAAGCAATACCAACATATCCTCCAATATAAAAAAGGTTGAGGATGCTAGAACTTCCCTGATACGCGAAGAACAGTTAGATGACCGGCCCAATTCAAGCCTCTGCTAATAATAAGCAGCTGCTATCGCCGAAGATGACAGTCATGGGGGTCCGAGTACAATTGGAACTGCCTTGATAGCCAGGCACAATATCCTCAAACCCTGCCGACCTAAGGCCATGAATATTTATGCTGAAACTTGCAAAGGGTTCAATTCGCAGCGTATCACCGCCCAGGTTAGTTCCTGTTAATTAAACAGCCTTATACAACGATATTCCATTATTATTGCCATTTCAGTTGTACCGGCCTACCTTTATTCAAATTGAACAGCTTTGAATCAGAGTTTAGGGTCTCAATCTCCATTGGATGGAAAAACGGATCATTCTTTTTAATATAATACATCAGCTATATTATTTAATAAACAATAGATACGGTAAAAAACCTTATAAATTATGAATGTTGAATATATTAAGAAGGTACCCAAGTATTATTTAGTCGTTTTTTTACTACATAGCAAGTGCATACATAGCAAGTACATATGTAGTTTTTGCTACATAGCAAGTACATATGATCAACATATTTTTTTATAATATTCTAATTTATGTATTACGAATTCTAAAATAGTTAAAACTACAACCATCCAATTGTATAATTTTTTACTTCCACTTCCCTGTATAAGAAACATAGCGTAAGGGAGATTATTTCGATCGTGAAAAATTTCGAGTAACAAAGTCCGGCGAATGGTCTGTGTTTGTAAATAGACTAATTCAAAAGCGAAAAAAAAGTTCCAAACATTGTCCCCCATTGATGCAACACAGATTAATATTACTGTTATTGAACATAACTCCATTTCCCACCATAGGTTTCAATGTGTTAATTATTATTTAATTACAGAATTACTGAGAGTCTGATACTATGACTACTATATTTTTTGCTTGTATATACTCAGCGCTTTCTAAAAAACCGTCATGACTAAAAGTAGCTGCCATTTGAGAAATGATGTTTTTAATATGATAATAATAATTTATTTAACAATTGATTAATTAATGGAACTGACCAATGTCAAAGTTGTATTAGTCGTAGGCTTGAAAAATGCATACCAATATTAGGATAGTAGATAACACAGTGGTGTAATCTTCAAACTTTTTTTTCAATTTCAAAAACAGCATGCATTTAAAAAAAAATCTAGAGATTTGGCAGTTGGTACCCAGATCTGTTCTAGATGTTTGATTCTTAAATGGAATTGATTGATATTCTCCTTGTAAGGTATTAATTTAACATATTAAGCAGTTGCAGATACTTGCGTTAGGGTTGTCCAATAGATAAGGTAAAAGGATTCAATCTGGAAGCATTATGTGGAATAGTAGTTGAGCTTAATCACTGATGTCATGGTTTTATCTGTTCGTCCTGAAAAAAGAATTGAGACCTACCCCGCATTGTTTTAATTCCGGTGGTCATATTGGTTGAGATAATGCCATGCCTGAGTCGAGGGCAGTATTTCCGTAATTATTAGCTCGTGGCATGGAAATTATAATTGTAGGTCATAGGCAAAAATGTTTTTTTCCACCTTTCCCTGCATCAAAAGCGATACCGGTATTTGCAGCTACGCGATGTTACTCATTATATCGTAAGTTATTTTAGTTATAAATGAGGAAATTTATAAATTTCCCAGCACCTGATTTGGTTTCTGATGATATACTGGATGGTGACTTCCGTCATTTGTGCGGCCTTCCTGACACAGTCCATCTTCTCATGCTCATATTTTAAAGTGGACTGTCTTTGGGGACGACAACGTGGACGCATATCTAAAGATACCCTCATCAACTCGTTTTAGACTATAATTTTGGATGGATACCTAAGGTCTCAGAATGCGTTCCCCGCAAGAATTAAAAACACTTCATTGCTTGGGGCACCTACCGTTCAGGTAATCGGGGTGTCACATTCAAGCCTTACCCTAACCAAGGTTTACAACAAACCCAGTAGGTTACTACTTCACTCGATATATCATAAAAAAACAAAACAAAAAAAAAACAATATAGTGTTTTTATTTTTTACTAAATTATTTAAATATAAAGTAAATATACCCCAAACGGCAATTAGACCTTAGGATACGTTAGGGCAACCGATTGGTGCCTTAATGATGAGGTGTAAGCCCCCTTGATCCTAATTGCCTCTAATTGAGGAATTGATAATGAGCCAAAATCCCTCTTTCCCACGCTTATTTATTAATTACAGTTAAAATAATCAAACTATATTGTTATTATCTACTACTATAAAAATATATTGTATAAAGTTTTCAATTATTTGGTTCACGAATTTCAAGAAGTTTTTGTTCGAAAACCTATTTATAAATAAAAGCACCAATAGTGTAATTAGCTCTTACGTTATAAGAAGCTACTTAAGTGTTTAAGTTATATTAGGTATGCTCTAAATGTTGTTTGTATATGATTATGAATACGTTTTTACGTTAAAGAAAAAATAATTAGTTTTAAATAAATAAAATAATTGTAACAAAAAAAAAAATGGTAGCTGAGTGGAGACGGGCGGTTTCCTAAATGACTAATGATTGCAAATAAATAAAGGGGCACCACGCTATTTATTTTAAGGAAATAGCGAAAACTGAAAGGAATGAAAATAAACAAAACTTTTAATTTAATAAGTGAAAAAAAATAAATAAAAAAGATTACCTTAAAAGTTCCGAGAGTGCTGTACATAGAATTCAATTTCCAATTGAACTACTTAATGGTGAATTAAAAAAATAGAACAAAACAAATTAAACTCAAATAAAGGCAACTTTTAATGAACACTATATTTACACTAGGTTATTACAAATAAAAATTTGCTTACAATTTCTGTAGTCAGGCCTGATGAAAATCTTACTCTATTTACACAACTAGAAACAATGTAAACTTATAACTAAAGCTCGGAATTCCGTGCAGTAAAATTTTGAAAACGTACAATAAAAACTTAAAAACGTGCAAAAAAATGCAAAAAAAATGTATTGCTTGAAAATCATTCAATTAATTATTAATGTGTACAATATATAGCTACTTTTGAAATAAATAAGTAGCGGAGAGTAAATTGAAGTAAAAACTTTTATTTTTAAGATATTGGTTTTAATATAGATGTTGGTAAAATAATGATAACTACACTTCATTATTTTTTTAATTGAAGTTTATAACTAAATACATTTCTAATTTTTTTCTGTAAAACAGTGTCTCCTGTCACTTAAACTTTCTTTCAATTTAGAAGAAGATATCTCAACTTCTTCAATCGTTAGAGGACAATATTTATAGCGACTCAGCAACTAGGGATCTCCATCAATTCAATAGTGACTGAATTTCCGTTCAGGCAATCATTTCAATTTTTTAAAAAAATATTTCGAAAATGATAATTCCTTTTTCACTCTTGATTTTTTCCAATGATTTTCCAACGTCCTCAACTATTTTCATTTGGTCAAGTAGAGAAAGATTTTTCTCCTCTAGTTCTGTAATAGCAACCGGCAAAGCTGCTAAATTCGATCTAATAAATGCCAAATCAGATTGAATGGTTGGATTCATCAAAATGGTTTTAAATTTGATAATTGATTGCACATTTTCTTCCAATTCTATATTTGAAAATATTTCCGGTAAAAAAACAAAAAAAAAAAATCAGAATATAAAATATTTACTTAAAATAGTAACAAGATGTGGAATAAAGAGTAAAACACTCGCATATGAGCTGTAATTTTATTATTATCTTGGAAATAGGGAGATCTTATAAAGGAAAGATGCTAATCAAATTATGGAATCACTAGATACAATCTCCGGTGCGTAGGCTTATTTTTAATTCACTCTGATGACACGCACAACCCCTGGTACGGTTCTAAGGTTAAAAAATAATTATTGCCCAGGTACTCACTTGTGCTGCAGTGGGAATCAATTTGTGATTTCCTCTCACATCAAATATTTTTATCACAAGATTTGCAAAAAACTACACTACCATCCCTTTTGAGTCAGGATATTTTTCAATCCATCCCGCAATTTTCGAAGACACACCTCCAATTTTTGGCATTTTAAGTAACAATATACTCGACAGAAGCTAGATTGATAGTGATAGAACGATGAGAATTAAGCAAAAAAATGTAAACATCCAGGAACTACTGAACCCTTAGAATCCCCCCCCCCCCCGTGGAAATTGGAGGATTGTGTTTGTTTACATCTCCCAAGTTCCCTTTATTTTTTCCTATGTTTCCTTTCCGTTATTTTTTTATTCCTATTCCTAATTCCCATTTATTTTTCCACTAATTTTTTGATGTGTATTTAAGAAAATTAAAATTTGTAATAATTTTTTTTTCTTCAAATTATAAAATGATGCAATTTCTTGCAATAAAACTTCAAAACGTGCAATTTCGTGCAGTAAACCCCCCAACGTGCAATTTCGTTCACTATAAAACTTCATTAAAACATCCCATTAGGCTTGATTGGGATAAGTAACTTGAATTCGCTTTATTCTGACTTACCATTAAAAAGATGCAATCGCAATCCGAGCTCTACTTATAACTATACAATAAACAAAAAAAAAGCAAGGTTTAACAAAAAAAAAATTAAAGAAAAATATCTCCAGTCTGTTTCCTTAACTCGCCTGTCTTCTCTCTCGTAGCTTCGGTTGCTACCAGCCACTCAGCTTGGGGATTCTCACCGGAGTCTCTTTCGTGAACGCCACTATTCTTCAATCCGCTGATATCTAGCGATGTACCATAGACCACAACCACTTTAAATCACTCAAACAGTCTCATTTAATCCTCACTCTTCAAACGCTAGCGAACATCTGCCGTCTTTTCTTTCGTTGTTTGTTTTTTAAAAAACAACTGCCTAGACAGCTGGTTTAAATTAATTATTGTGGTTCCGCCTCTTCTTTTAAAATAAAGCATAACTATTTTTATAGCTGAATAAAAAAGAATATCTTAACCAAAAACTAATAGATTGATCCCTCTTCGATAGTTGATTTCTGATTTTAATTAAATAATAACAATGTTTTTTCTTTTTCATTACACTGTGACTAAAATTTTAATTAATTTGTATTACGGCTTTTTAAATTTAGGTATTTATCGCCGCACAGTGGGCAAAATCACCAATTTAGGTGGACAAAAGTCAAGTCAAAATTCTGGAATTTCTGAGTGCTTGATCTTTTTATCATTAGTTGGTAAGACGCTCAATACTAATATTTCCCGCCATAGCGTGTTTACAAACATATAGTGAATGACAGAATCATTCCTTTTTACACAAGTGCCAAAAACCGGCTGTGGGATTATCTTTATTCCACCGTAATTTATTATGTTCAAGGTGTGTGCAGTGCAAAATCTTTTTGCTTTTATTTAACAATGGACATTGCTGAGACAGGTAAGACAGTATGTTCCCACATTTGATATTGAATATACAATCCAATCTACCTGTAGAGTTAATTTTGCAATTTTTAAATTTATGCCATTATTGAAGAACGAAAAACTATATAACCCCCAAGTTACCCCAAGGAATTTTTTGTAGGATTTGTTACATTAATCCTCCTAGTTTTAAAATTTTGCAAAGAGTTTTTGCGATTTTTTGCGTTTTGGGTGATACATAATTTTTTTTCAGATAAATCACTCCGAATCACGAAGAAGAAATTTTTTGAAGAGTGGGTTAAGTTTCCAAAAAAAAAGGCCAATACCACTTGATGTTATTTATTCTAAATTCAGCTCATATTAATAATCAATATAGAGATTATAAGCCTCTGAAAATTATAATTTCCCCGTCTTTCCGACAAAATTTCGGAAAGGTCGGACAAATGAAAACTGGAAGATTTTTTGAATAAATACTACAGTTGGCTTGATTCACTTGCATTGGATTTTAGTATTTCAGTAATCCAACCTGCTTGTCAACGCTCAGGACTCCCTGAAAAATGTTTCGAATATTCAAGTGAGAAAAAAAAAAGAAAAGCCAGCGAATTATTGAAGGTAGACTGTGAAAAATTGACTTTCGTTGCAAAGCACGCGCTTTATGTTTCTGATAAGCGTAGTACTTCCAAAATCGTGAAAGGTGCATCTACCTCTCAACAGCCATCTTCTACAAGAAATTCGACCTCTAACAACATTCGACGTTTTTCCCCTCAAGAAGCTTTGGCTCACTTTGTCGAATGAAAAGCAGCCCCAAAAGTATTTCAAGATCCGAGTTGCTCACTCCCACTACACTCAGAAAAAATTATAGTTTTGGTTTGGCTACTTTACATGGGTGGATTCGGACTTCTGAAATCTTCCTAAACATTGCATATAGACTAACTTTGAAAGAACGAAAAAAAACTTTGAATAAGGCAAAGATCCAAAAAGAATCAAAAGTCCAGTTATGTCTTAATGTAGACCAACCAAAACAAATGATTCATCAACAACAATGATGTTAACATGGCCAGACGATTTTTCAAAAATTCGGAAATAACTGCTTCTATAGCTGATTTAGAGGGAGCCCTCATAAAGCGATCCAGGGTTATCCTCCAATGTCTTTCATCAGGATACGAAATCGATGTAGAAAAGTTCACCGAATACACGTCTGAAACTAAACGGCTCTATTTAGATTTGTATTCCTGGTACGGGGTGACTCCCACGATTCATAAAATCTTCGACCATTCAGCATTCGAGCATTCAGATTATTGAAAATCAATGTGTTCCGATCGGACAATTGACTGAAGAGGCTTAGAAAGCCAGAAACAAAGATGTTCGAATTTCAGGAAACGGAATACGAGAAAAAATTCATGAATAGCGACAAATTGTGATTTGTTGAAAATGCTATTAGGTTCATTGGACCCTATTGTTGCTTCACTGGGAAAACCTGTAAAAAAAAATGCCGTTAGATTCAGATGTGCTATATTTACTGAAGTGCACTACTTCGAACAAACAATTATCCTCATAAAAGTCAAATCTTGAGAAACCAAATGACGACATTTAAGAGTCAGATTTATCAGATCAATCTGGATCATTCATATCATATAGTGAAGAAGATAATTTGTTGTTTAATATTCATAATTTTGTTTTATATTTATCTACCGGTTAAGTTTATTAATTAATTATAAATTAAGCCTAATTTTATTTCTGTAGTTGATTTAAATTCTATTCAATGTACATTGATTATTTAAAAAAAAATAATAAAAAAAAAGTTTTACAATCTATGATTTAAAGAGTTTCCTCAATGATTTGAAATATGTCTAGTAGCAGGTTTACTCCACTCTGAGCCGATAATTTGATTTGTTGTATTATTTTTCCCGTATTCTGGGACTCCAAACGTTAAATATAGGAAAGTTTTAGATTTTAGCAAATAAATTTGATCTTTGACCACTGTTCGCTCGCCAAATGTGTCAAAAAATAAATTAATTTTTTTTATTATTTTTTCCATAATCTGGGACCCCAAATGCTAAATATGGACTAATTTCAGAATTTTGTCCACCTAAATCCCACATATTTCCCACTGTGCGCCGGTGCATACAGCACCCAATTCGGTTACTTATGTTATTTCGTGTAACCAACCCTCTTGCTGCCTTATCAATTTTTTGTAATTTTTATTCTCACGATTTTTGTATTAACCCTCCGGCGGGCGCGCTACGGCATTTGGACCGCAATCTGAACATTTGTCACAATATTAGGAATACTAATTGAATTACTGAGCTGGGGGTTCAAGGTATTTGTAGACCGACATGTTCTGACAGGATTAGACAGTCTTGTCCGCCGTCTTCCGGTTTTCCTCAATAGTTATATTGCCTTATTTGCAGTAAGTCTGTAAGTGCGGTCTAAACACCGCGGCGCACAGTGGTTGAAAGGCGGAAAAAACCTATTTTTTGAAGGTATCGGAATATTTTTTTTCTTTTCATTATTAATAAATAGAATAGTTACCTGATACATTCCATCAATTTATTCGGAGATATTCCGATTTTTACACTAATTAAGACCCTTTGAAAATCGATCATTGAAAAAGTTAATTTTTCAACGAAAAATTTATAATACTATAATTATTTTTGCTACTGGCATTTTTATTTGTTGGTGCGATTTTCCTTTATAATCATGAAAAGCGATCTCACATATTATACTACTATAAAAATTATGCTATTTTGTCTATGTTTTAACCCAGAAATAAAATCCCGAATAAACGCAATAAAAATAAGACAAATTTTTTTTTTGTTAATCCATATTTTTCAAGCGCAGCCGAGCGCAGTTTTAAAATCCATTTTTTAAAGAAGAAGATACCTCCAAGGAAATATTAAAACATATTCTAGCTGCGTCCAACTGCGTCTGTAAATGTGTGATTTTTTTTTTTTTATTAAATTACCAATGCTATTTCTTGCAGTTTATTCGCTATGGAGCTTGTGCGTCGAATTAGGTTATTACTAATCGTTAAGCAAAACGTCTTGCCATACTTACTAGCTCTGTAGTATCATTTATGAAGTCATTCTGAATCGTTATTAGGTCGATGATAAAAAAAAAACTTTTTCATCTACCGTGATTTTAGTATATTTGAAAATTATTAATAATAAGTTTATAACAAGACTTCGGATAACTTGGTGGAAATAAACCGATCTCATGAAAACTTTCCTGACTCGTTTTAACAGTAAGTGGCAGGAAGCTCATAAAAATAAAAACAAATTTATTTAAAAAAATGAAGAATGGCTTGCACAGAACCAAACTGATGACTCGGTATCACTTCACTACTTTCAAATAAAAGCTTAATTCGATTCCAGAAAAGTTTTTCAAATACTTTCCCCTTATAGGTAGAGTGCGATAGGAGGGTAAGATGAAGGATTAGTTGTGAATTTAGAATCATTTTGAGTGTGGAGAGTTTCAAAAGAAGAGGTTAATAGGTTGTGTGTAAGATAGAATTATTGATGTGTGTAAGAAACAAAACAGCTTTTCGAGGTAGGTGACGAGGGATAAAGAATGATTAGATCATAGCTCGGTGCTTTTCTGTTCGGATGTCTCTTGATTGCTTTGTGGATTATTTTTTGGGTGAAACACCGGAGGTGGATCATTAGATAGAGGTAGTTGAGCTGTCAATTTTTCTAATTCGGTGAGTGTGTCGTATAGTACAAAGTTCGTTTCAAAAACCAGGTCTACATATTGTGTGAATTCATTTAATTTAAAAAAATTGGTATTAAAAAAAAAGTTCAGCTGTTGTTTGGTATGAATTAGAGAACCGAGTTTTCACTGAAAGAGTTGTAGTTATAAAACCTGTATTGAACAGTCTATCCCACCATCTCCTATCAAAATTATATTAAAGCCGGATAACGCCAATCTAATATTTTAATATGATAATACATTTAATAGTTAAAAATAAAAATATAATGAAAAAAATAATATTTTGCTCCTATGTATAATTTTTTTTTTCTACACCTAACTTGGGTGTTTTCATGAAATAAAATAATACTGCAAGTACTAACAATGATATTAATAGCATGAAACAGCAAAAGTGCTTCAACTAGCCGATCTCGAGTCGAAAATTGATGTATGATATGTTTTTCTATTTTCCCAGCACCGCCGGTTAATCCGAATAGCCGGTTAAGCGGGGCTCCAACCTATACATTTTATAGGAAATTCAATCATGGTTATGATAATATCAATTTTATTTTTTTGCGGCTTACAGATTAGGTTTGGCAAGGTTTTTTTCCGAAAATAGTCGATTTTCAACCACTGTGCGGCGCGCCCTTTCGTGTTACAGATTCAGACATTCTCCGATGAATTATTTTATCATTTTCTGCGCTTTCTTCACAAATTAAAATGTAAGTATTTTGATTTTTACGTTGTCTGATATAGTTTGAATTATTTTTACACCTACTATTATTTTTAGGCTTGTTTTACTAAATTAGTATATCGTGAAATCTAGCTGCGTATTGGATTATTTTCCTTTATAACCTTTACTCTTACCTCAATGCCTTTGTTTATAATTACAATACTCTATACTTTATGGGTTCACTCTGACAGCATCAGCCAAAGAGGACCTAAAATTTGGGTCGAAACGTTGGTAAAAATTAAATATGTGATTCAACAGATATAACAACGGTCAACCATATTCCACCATTATTCCTATGTTCATATGAGCAACATTTATTATAATAAGCAATTTATTATTATATTATCCCTATACATTATACTACCAATTGTAAGTTTTTCTTGTGTGTTTTTAACGCCAAAGCTATTTTAATTTTTTTTTTTCATCCTTTTCTTTATACGACTTATGATTTTCATTCATTAGAAATAGTATAAAATTAAAGCAATGAGTGAACAACAAAAAAAAAGTAAGTTACTGCTTATTTTCTAATAAAATATATTAAAAACAAAGATGCGGTCCAAACACTGATGTAACTCAAATAGGCGAGTCCACCGGAGGGTTAACATTATTCCAGGATAATATCAGTTATTTTCTTTTCTTATAAAGCATTTACACATAGTATAAATTTAAATTTCCATAAATGAGATCTATGCGTTATCAATGGGGGTCAGTTTATAATCAGGCCAGCAGATAACAGCAATCCAGGCCTCCGTGAAACGTTAGGTACCTCAATATATTATAGAGTTTAATAGGACTTATTCTCCATAATCTTCATGTTCTATAGCATTATTTTTTATTATTTATATTTTATATAATTCTATCATTATTACTAATGATTTTTGCTTTTGTTGTTTTGTTTATTTTCCTTGTTTTAATTAGTTGTTACTAGTTCAAGAAATGCCTTTGATTATGGAAGCTTTTATTATTTCGTTCAATGAATAAAAAAGAAAATATAATAATACGAGTCTATGTCTAGAGTCTTTCGGATAACTTATTGATTTGAGATGACTGCCAGATGTGGGTACGATTCTTCTCGGTTTAGACAATATTTTATTTGTGGCCAATTTTTTCCCTTTTCAACCTTTTTTCCATTTATGTCTTGGACAAAAAAGTGATCTACTTGCGGGGGTAGACAAACAGAAAAAAAAAATCATTTGCTGGACTGTAATCCTTATCAGGTATTATGTTCATTTTATTTCTTTTTTAATTTTGATGAGTTATTTTATTAGAGGAAGAGACGAAACCGATAAGAGAATAAATAAAATGTATAGTGTTTATAAACAATAAATTGTAAGCGATGAAAAACTAATATTCTTATTTTTCTATAACCCCACTACGTCAAACTTTAGACTCAATCTGTCAGGGCAAGTTCGATAATTCCACTTGGCTCTGAGCGTAGCATAGATCTGCACCGATGCACATTGCTATATATCTTAAATTTATTCCCCATTAAAAATGCAGATGATTTTCCACATGAATTATTATTTTTATGCAATATGCTTGTGTGAGATCGAAACAAAAGTATCTCAATGTTTTTAAAATAGTGTCGATTAATATATTTAAATAATATTAATAATTGTTATACATTATCTTTTCCTGCAGTCATTAAAAACAAAAGTCCATATAATTTTTAAAATCGAAGAAATCATACTTTGGGCTCCAATTTTAGCCTGTTTTTAGTTGCACAACGCACTAATTTTAAATTTATATTTCAATACAGTGGCCTTTTTTTTCATTAATTATGATTATTATAATTACATCTCCGAAAATATTGCAAATGGGTCACTTTTGGTTCAGTTACCACTATCTGGACCTGTGGTCTTACAAAGGCGTCATTTTCCCAGAAAGAGCAAATCGCTGTCCCCGATGGATTCTGAAGCCCCCTCACCATTTTTGTTCATTAAAACAACCTCTAATTAGGATCTGTGACTTGCCCTGTCGAGTACTTTGGGTTTTACTCATATAACATTAAAAATTAAAGGTTGAATTTTGATATGACCAGTGGAAATCAGAAAACCCTCGTCATGTCACAACTCCAGTTTCCAAACCTTACGTTTGCTACGAATTGACCATTGACGCTTTTTGAATTTTTTACAACTGTGGTGCTGTTCAAAACATCTCAAAATTAGAATGTGAGGTATGCGATATTTTTAAGAATGATTGAATAGTACACAGAGAAGGTAAAAGACTTGTCCCAGGTGTTTGGGTTTTTCCCCGCTTACGTAGTATTTTCGAGTTTTGTCAGTTTTAACCTTTACAGATGACTGCGGCTTCTGGCTAAAAGTAGGATTACATTTCGGGTAACAACGCTTTTTGCCGCCAAATGTTTTCAGTCACTTTGGAACCGTCAGGATAACAACGTAGGTGCTGCGACGGGAGCGGCATACAAACCGTGTCATTGTCCCGCCCGTAGCTACTTAAAAGGTAATTGTATCGAAATTTTTTCATTGCTTCCATCTTTTAGAGAAAGTTGATACGTTTCTGACGGTCTATCGTTGTTTAAAAAATTGGCTGTATTTAAGTATTGGTAAAAAAGAAAGTAAAAAAAAAATATATAAAAACTCAAGGAAAATATATTTAAATGAATCCTCAGCACATTTCTTTTCCCGTCTTCCGATTTATTTTTTATTTTTTTTTTTTATAAATAATAAATGCACCCTGCCCTTGTATAACCTTGCATTGGAGTTCAACCAGTGCTATGTAAAGAGCATCCCTAAATATTTTCCAGATGTTAATTCGACATTTTCTATTTCAAGAATTTCAAGTTTAGATTCGCCCTTTTTGGGAAAATGACCCATCTACATTCGTATATTCAGTCATATTCTTTTCTTCGACGAGAGAGAAATAAAAAAATATCTTTATAGTTCATATATATTTTAAGTAGGGATCCTATTTTTTTCTTATCCATGTATCATTAAGATGGGGATCTTTAACGAGTACCAGACATCGTACTGGCTCGGGAACTCTATTTTACTTCCTATCCGAGGGACGGCATAGGCAAGATTTATACTATCTTAAAAAAAAACCTAGAGCAACCGCCGGACGCGAACCAGCGACCTTTAGTGTAGTAGGCTGCTATGCTAACCACTTGTTGTGATCTTCGATTTATTGGATTAGTCTCCCCTCCGAATAGTAGTGGAAGAATTTAAACCTACACGACATCGGGGGGAGCGGGGTTATTTACTTGTTTACCATTTATCCAATTATTAACTAAATTTGAAACACTATTGTTCTCAGGTGTTAATGTAGTATAAGGAGGATAATTCCAAAAAAATTGTTATCATTGATCGGTTTTGGATGGTTGTGGAAGAGAACATTATTTTTTTTAGCGGTTTACCCGATTTCAAAGAAAGTTTGATACTCTGGTCGTAACACAGATTGAACTTATCGCTGTCATTGTATCCGCTACTCTCTCTACCAATCAGAAGAATGGGTATATACTGTGGCTGTATAATAATCTACATAGATTTCTTCAAAAATATCATTTAGACCCCTTGTGTTTTAAGGATCCCATTTATTATTTAATTTTTGTACATACCTCCTCTTCTGTGAACGTTTATAATAATGTAAGTTAATAGTAGAAGTATGACACTTATTACTTATCTAAACTATATAATCCTAAAGATTGGGACCCTTGTTTGTTTGATCATTATACTTTACCCGCTGTGTATGCAAAACTCTCTAACGATTCATTTCGCAAGAGTTCTTACTGTCAGTGTCCATTGAATAAGGACCATTCCTTCGAATAATCCAGTACGACTTCTTAAAAAAAATATTTAGTTATCTGAGGATGCAATAGAAATCGATCTGTGTTGAGGAAAGATTTCTCGGAAGGAAGTTACTGATAAAATACATCAGTTGCTAAAAGCTACAAGAAAATAAATGTAGAGATACAGAAGTAAATCCTCAAGGGAAGGAAATCCTGCTGTTACTTAGCCTTAAGCTAACTGATCCCTTGATATAGAAGAGGTGGGCTCAGCTGCTAAGGATCAGGCTTCGACTTCCATTAACATCTTCCGTCCTTCGTCCATCTTCTTTCTTAGTGTCCTTACCTCCTTTTTCAGTGTAGGAGGAATTCCCTTGCGACTTGGCTATCCCTTTTTTTTTTTTTTTTTTTTTTTTTCAAATGACAATTTCAGTTCGTCAAACTGTCTTAAGAGAAGCAAAGTATTATTTTTTCCTCCGTAAAAATTTGGATCGCACTGCTTCCCTTAAGTCAATCCTGCATAGCAGGTGGCTTGGACTAAATATCATTCCACTTTTGGAAGAGGAATCCATTATATGCGACTAAAAATCATGGGAAATATGGAAAATGTGATGGGGCATCAGCATACAAGCAAAAGTAATTTTAATAAATTAGTTTTTGTTTTTTTTGAAGACTGAAACAACATCAGTCGGCTACTTCAGCACTTTCTAGACTAACGCTCAAATCTTACAATCAATTACTAAGTGCTGATCGACATCAAAAGAATTAGACCCCTCTGAAATTAAGGATAAGAGCTAAGTGACTCGGCAAAACTATGAAATACCTCTCGCATCCAATCCTTACAATAAAAAATCATTCATAAGTATCAATTTCACACCAATAATTTTTCACAAATAA
The DNA here is from genome assembly GCA_911387785.2 of Aelia acuminata. Classification (NCBI taxonomy): domain Eukaryota; kingdom Metazoa; phylum Arthropoda; class Insecta; order Hemiptera; family Pentatomidae; genus Aelia; species Aelia acuminata. Next base: position 76,855,277 of record OU426983.1, on the reverse strand, counting down.
AGTTACCGATGAAAATCGTGATATTTCATATGTTGCCTGATACATGATATAGCTATTTGGTAAGAAAGTGGAACTTCCTTCGAGGTTTATACCTCGCTCAAGTACCGTTAGAAAAGGTCCTAAGTTTCAGACTTCGGCGTCGATTACCTCGTCGGTTCAGCAAGCGACTTCGAAGAGCGAGCTGAAATACAAGCAGCAGGACAGGGTGATGGAAGGCATCGATCTGTCATTGCCTCGAGAAGAGAATCTATATCACCCTACCGCTGTCAATAAGGCCGAGCGCACATTGAGACACTCGCGACGCAGAGCAGGGCAGAGCAGAGCAAAGCAGTTTTTGTGGATAGTGAAATAGATGAGGGCCTTTCTGAAGGTCGAAAAGTAGATACTTTTGCTTAAATAGTTTTAATATTGTTACGTTATTTGTAATACCTTATTCCGGTTTTGATTAGTTTTTATTCGTCTTACCGTGACACGTTAAATAAATAGAAAATCAAGTTTTCTTCTAATAGACACTAGAATTTCATTAAACGATTCAACAAAATATAATCTCAGGAAAATTTGACTGATTTTATTTCACCGAAAAAAATCAGATAGGGTTTATGGAAATTTAGTTAATGTAAATGTTGATTAAAATCAAACGTAGAAATATATTTTATTTTACGAAGAAATAGATTTTATTTGTTTTTATTATTATTTCTTCTTTTTATAAATATATTTGAGTAAGAAAGAGAGAAAACTGCTATTTAAAAAATTCAAAAACGATTAATCGAAAAGAGTGGGAAATAGACCATGTCTCGATAGAACTTTTTTTATAAGAAATTTGAAGTAAATATAACTTCTCTTTGATAATCTCTACATAATTTATTTATATCCTCATACAGAATGGAGTAGAAGAAAAAATAAACTTTATTGTGAGACGAGATCCCTTAGAAATTAACTGACTACAACAAAAATAAAATTACAACTGGCCAAATAATTAAAGTATTGGTGGATAATGAAAGATAATATTTACATAAAAACAAAAGTAAATATTTAAAAAAAATTAAAAGTATAAAAAATAGTGAATAATATACTATTAATTAAAAAATAAAATCGGAAATAAATTAAAATAATTCCTAATAAAAATAAAGAAGAGATTAATGAAAACTTATTTCATAATGATAATATGTTGTTAAAATCGTATAAGAGGATTTTAATGATGGTGGAAGATAGTTGACCGTAGATATAATCAGTAGCGGATCCAGAGGAGGGGCGCTCCCCCCTGAGAGGTGAGGACGCTTATAAAGCATAACTATTCCTATATGAAATGAGCTATATTTAGTCATTTTTCAAGTACTCTAATTGAAAATGAATTGTATTTAAACAGTTACAGTGATCTATAACAGCTTAATGTACTAATATGTATTTTAAATTAGGGACTTCATTACTCATGAAATGTAAAAAAAAAAAGTGCGCCCCTCCCCTCAGAACATTTCTGGATCCGCCACTGGATATAATGAACAGGAATTGGTTGGGGGTGCAGTCAAAATAATAAGCATAAATATGTGATATTAACATATTTTATTCTAGCCAATGTTTCGACCCAAATTTTAGGTCCTCTTTAGGGCTTTTCTCACTGCAGTTGGAAGGTGAGCGCTCACACAGTTCTTCAGTGCACACTCAGCTTCCAACTGCAGTGAGAAAAGCCCCTGATGATGACCTAAAATTTGGGTCGAAACGTTGGCTAGAATAAAATATGTAAATATTACATATTTGTACTTATTATTTTGACCGCATCCCCAACCAATTCCTGTTCAAGAGGATTTTTAGAGGCATTGTACACGCAATAATTTTGAGCCTAATATGATATGGACGTGGAGCTTAGCCAGACCTCTCATTATATGATTTTAAACATCACGATAAGTTATTATTGGAGACTATATAGTAACTTCAATGTAATTATGAGCTCCACCGGAATCAGACGGAAATAGTTATTTTAAGAAAATTCTGTGTGCAAATTCTTTCGTCTCCTGGTCTTTTCTCCATATACGCATTTTATCACAATATTTTTTACCATGACTTTTGATATATCATTTTTTTTTTGTTTCCAAATCTATTTCCGATTCAGGTTCTGAACTTGAATTCAATAAATCTAACATACTTTCACAAAATAAGCCCCTGCCTTCGGAAAACTGCGGCACAGAAACTGCTCTCCAATGTGCGCGGGTACCTGTGCGATGCAGTTTTTTTTCGTGCCGCCTGCTCTGCTGTGCTGTGCTTCGCCTGCGTGGCACAGTTCAATGTGCGCCTTACCTAAGAGACACGAGCGGGTGGCCACGAAGAAGGAGAACTTGTTTGGCTTAACAACTCACGAGGAAAGCGGGGACCATACGTGATTAAGAAGCACATCAACGATCTGGTCAACAGGGTGTTAAAGTACCCCAAAGGAAATCCCATTATCGTCCATAGTGACCGCTTGGTGCCATATACGGGTAACCACAATGAAGAACAGGCGCAGCGGATTACCACAGAGACCGTTCGTTCGACCTAGGGAGCAGGCACACATGGAAAAAAAGACATCCAGGAGGAATGTCTCTAAGGAGGGGGCACTATAACGTTAAATCGTCAAATATAAAAACATATGGTTTAATACCCAGGCATTTTGTTGGAACAACTAAGCGGTTGGAAGGAACTGTTTAGTTCTAGATTGTTCGACCTCCCTCTACGGCGTTCCACCGGCATTCATGAAGACCTGGAACCTTCCAGAACGTTCATTTTACGACTATATATAAGGAGGGAGTGACAGGATCAGTTAGTCTGAGTCTAAGTCTGTGTCTTGACTGTGAAGCTCAAGTCATATGATTAGTGTGCAATAACGTTATCATTTTTGTAACCTGCTCTTATATTTGAGTTTTATTAATCCGTTGGCATTGGTAATTGTATATTTTTGTTCAATAAATATTCGTTAATCCACAGAAGCGTTACAATGTTTTTTAAAGATGATTATTATGTTAGATGCTTTATTGTTAGTCAGTCACGATTATAAACTCAAATTTTACGTAGTGTGTTGATAAGAGAAAAAAAAAATCGAATATCTCTGATTTACTTGTCAAAATTATGCAGTACACTGTAAGTACTTCTTGCTATAGCTAATAGAACCCAATCCTCAGCGGTCCTATTTACTCGGGGATATTTGAGATAGAAGGGTCAAAGTTGGACGAGGTAGTCCAAGGGCCGAGGGCAGAAAACATTCCCTAAAAGGTAAACAATGTAAGCCCCGCCAGGGTCTCTGGGCTTCATCACACTTTTATACCTAGGCGATCAACTCAACTGCCCTTAGCTTCCCTCCTGCCTTTAACACGTTAACTGCGACGAGGGGTCATTTGACCCCTTGCGGTGACTTCCATTACTGCGAACCATTAAACGTGTATTTGTCGTTAACTGCGAAGCTTGTCACGCATGCTGTTTTAATATTTTTCAGATTTTTTATTTTTTTTTTATAATGCACTAATTAATACTAATTATATATCGAAAAAAAATGTTAGGGGTCACTTGACCCCTTGTCGCATTATAGTTTAAATGTTTTCCTTAATGCGGCAAGGGGTCAAATGACCCCTAACATTTTTTTTCGATATATAATTAGTATGCTCATTAACTTGCTCTTTTAATGCTCATTAAACTTCATCTTACTATTGTTTTGGCATATTATATAAAATATTAATGAATATGTAAATAAAAAATATTTTTTCTATTCTAAAATATATTTTTCTAGTGTTTGAAAGCTGTGAAAGCGGCAGTAATTTATTGTGAATCACATTTATCTAAGGGTGAATCACAGATTCCCCTTCTTTTCTTGTTCTTTGACTGATTCTACTTAGTATTGTTGACACCTGAGCTCTGGTTTATTTGTCTCGTCTCGATTCAGTAAATAATTTCGAAGAAGGTCCGGACCACTGTGACGACTGTGCCGACAAACCGTCTCTTTGTTTGCAATGCTTCAATGATAAACATTATAAAATGTAGTTTTCACATGTTATTTCTATTTAAATAATTTAATTAGTAATATTTAAGTTTATTTTTTTAAATATATAAAAGGTACACCTATGTTCATTTATTTATAATAAAAACATACTTTTGGTTTTATTTTTTATATCTGAATTCTTCCTTTCATGAATTATATAAGCTGAAAATTAAGAAAATTAAAACCATATAGCAAACATTTTATGATTAAACGTAAAAGGAAAGAAAAAAATCTGGTGCGTGCGCGCAACACACAACTTTCACTTACCAACTTACTTAGATAAGAAATTGACGTGTTTTGTTAAATATCATTTCCCAAAGTCACACATTTTTCCACATTCATATCTTATTTTTATTAATCGTTAAAGCCGTTTTTGAGTAAATAAAAAACCCCGTGAAAATGATACAAAATTTATTAAGTAAAGTCCCCCCTCCGGTTGATCAATTTTGATGAAATTTTTACAGACATATCTCGGGCATATAAATAGATCAAATACTAAGTTTAATCAAAATCGTTAGAGCCGTTTTTGAGAAAATCAAAAAAACACGTGAAAATGTTACAAAATTTATTAAGTAAAGTCCCCCTGCGGTTGATCAATTTTGATGAAATTTTTACAGTCATATCTCGGGCATATAAATACATCAAATAACCAGTTTGATCAAAATCGTTAAAGCCAATTTAGAGTAAATAAAAAAAACTCGTGAAAATGTTACAAAATTTATTAAGTAAAGTCCCCCCTCCGGTTAATCAATTTTGATGAAATTTTTACAGTCATATCTCGGGTATATAAATACATCAAATACCCAGTTTGATCAAAATCGTTAAAGCCGATTTAGAGTAAATAAAAAAAACACGTGAAAATGAGCCGTTTTTGAGAAAATCGAAAAAAACCTAAAAAGTTATTAAGTAAAGTACCCCCTCCCTTTTAGCTATTTTGATAAAATTTATGCTGTCACATTGCGGGCATATACCTACACTAAATATCCAATTTCAGGTTCGCACGGTTTATAGTTATTGAGCTCGTCTGTTCACACACACAGAGACAGACCTTTTCGCGGGACTTGGTCATTTCGACTCAGGGGACCCCAAAACGTGTATTTCCGTTGAAAACCGGAAGTCGAATTTTTTCACGATCGCAATACTTCCACTTACTATATATTTCATATATAGGTAAGTGAAAGTAAAAATTACTGTTAGTATAACACAGATGTAGTGGAAAAAATAAGTAATAAAAAATATATTCAGAGGCAACAGAATTCAACCCTGCTTCTGTTACGAATTCTTGTATGTCAGGTATTTGTAAAAAAAATGGATTTCACTTTAAAACATTCATCAATGTTTACAGAGAGTTAATTTTAATGTCTAAGGGACAAGGGGTCAATCAGCCCCTTGACGCAGTTTAGCGGTGTGGTAGCAAGGGGTCATTTGACCCCTCGTCGCAGTTAACGAAAATCCCAGTTTATTTGTTTCGCAGCTAACGTGTTAATTTTATCTTTACCGCGAATAAAATCAGGATATTTAACTCTTTGGCCCTTAAAGCTTAAATAAAGTTAATAGATTTACTAGAACCTAAGATTAAACTCATATTTATAAATCTAATTTTCGGTTCTGTAATCCGCCAGGAACTTGATGAGAAAAAAGAGGAGAAGAGGAAAATAACCGCAGGAATAAAAAATATTTTAAAGTAGAATTGTTTGTAATCTTTGTTTATTATGTCAAGATAATACCAACGATCACATTAAGTATTGAAGTATGAACCCTCAATGCTATCAGTAACTACCGACTAAAAATTTAAATGTACACTGATAATTAGATAAACATATATATGGGCAACATAAAAAGTAGCCAACATATAGGGTATAACGTACCTTTATAGGAATCCCTCTATTATCGATCCTTTCAATGTTGAACCTATTTTTTTCATAAGCGGAATTTGATTTTTCACCTCTTATTTTATTATTATCTAATTACGATATTACATTAGAAAGTCAAAATTATGAAGCTATATTTATTAAACTATAAAGATTTCTTTTTGTAGAAGATCTATGTTTTCATTAACTTTTATATCCCATACTGGTTATTGTTATAATTATAAATATATTATTAGTTACATTAGATATAAAGAAGGGAGTATACATACTTAAGTCTGATATATCTTAATCTTCTTTATTTATTTGTTTCACCCTTAGATATGAAACAATTAAAATTCTACCTATACAAGATAAACAAAGGTTCAAAAATACTTCATTTTAATGCATAAACTTTATTTTTATGGTTTAACTTAACCAGAACCATAACTTTGTCCTTTCCATATAAAAAACAAACCGATTGGTATATCCTACAAGGTCGTTTGTTATATGTACAGATGTGAATTTCTATGATGTAATAAGTCATTTAGTAAAATAGACGTATTTTTTTTAGAGACTCTACTTTAAGCCTCTTTTGTTTATAAATATAGTTATAAGACGATTTTGAAAAATATAAACCTATATCTCTATGAATAGGCATAAGAATTTCTATAATGTCAGAATTATATTACGTAAAATGGACGTTTATTTCTAGTGAAGTCTCTAAGCCCCTCTTGTGTATCAATAAGTTATAATACGATTTTTAAAAGTTAAATCTACCTCCGTATGGACACAAGAAGGAGATTAAAGTTGAATCAGACTCTTTACTTAAACAACCCTTGCAATTTGATCAATATGTATTAGATAATAGAAAATAATAATAATAATAATAATGTACGGTATATATGATGACCTTTTTTTAATTGAGTCCTTCACGTACTGTAAGGCCAAATATTTATAATTATAATATTATTCATGAATTTCTAAACTTTTCACGACCTCAAGGTTATTATTATTCCTACACCCTGGCATCTTCTAAGGAAGAAAATTCTCACCGCACCTCGAAATACTTTGGACAAACTAAAAGATGGATCAGATACTTTGGGGCTAGTGGGAAGAGACAGTTCCTGGGAAGAAAGTTCCAGCGGCGGAAGGTGAGGCGGGGGGCTGGTGATTGATGGTCCGATGGAGTCGATTCATTGCTCAGTCTTCGGGGAGGGCCTTTCCAGTCGGCTCCTGATTTAATTCGGAGGTGAACCACTGGGTCATTCACCCGTCATTTCCTCCGGCTCTCATTGGTGAAATAAATAAATCTTTCTTGATCTAAAACTGTAGTTTTCCAAAGTGTATATTTCCTTATAACTTCATGATGTATAGCACCCATTTTTTTCCCTATGATATACTGATATTTAACTCTTATAAGAATAAAGGAAAGCTCATGAAGTAGCGAAAGTTGCTCATTGCAAAGTGATTTTCAGATTCCAAATTAAATATTTTCATATATGTTCTGTTCAGTTATTAAACTTATTTTTTATTGATAAATTGAATTTCTTTCAGCTAAATTCTTCTTCAAGTCTCTTTCTCTACACCTTGTCTTCGTTTCGTCTTCCGTCAATCCACGGCCGTCCATACTTCCTTCTATTTTATCTATCCACTCCTTACGTAGTCTTCCTGCCCCTCAATTCATTATCATTCTCAGTATTCGGCTCGCATTCATTCTTTGCAAGTTGCCATAATATTTTAGTTTCCATTCAGCTCTGGCTTTTCTATATGGTCTATACTTAAAATCTTGGTCGATATCCTCCAAAAATCATGTTTACACTCATGAAAGAAAACTGCGTAAGAAATTTGATTGTTTCTGATGGGACAGCGAAAATAAATCTTTTTTTTGTTTCTTTAAATGTAATATTTTTGAAAAAGAGAAATTTCATGATAATGCTACTTTTGGGTATCAAAGGTTTTTTTCCGGAAATTGTGTGGTTGTAAATCTTTCATCACAATGAATAAGTGATTTAGACAAATTTCCTCACCTGTCAGGGCATGACTTTTAAAGTTTGGACGGTACTTTTATAAACAGGTTTTCATTATTAACCGTTAGAATTTCTTCAAAAATACCCAAATAGTGGCTACTTATTACGAACATTGAACCAATTAAACAGATTGGTCACCGTGCGATTACAACAGATTTGACGCATAACTACAACCTCCACAAATTGAACTTAAAATAATGCATGAAGACATGATATTAACTTCGTGCGTTGATAAAATTGAAAAGTTTTGAGGAAGACGGTTAAAAAAAAAAAATTGGTTACGATTAAATATTTTTTTTTTTTTTTTTTTGGGACTTCAAGGCTTCTACTGAAGCCCTATACTGCCCAAATGATTAAATAAAATATATTATTATAATTTTGAAAGTTTTTTAGGACACTTCCGTCAAAACCAGGCCTCTTTGTTAACAGAAACAAAAGCGTATTACCGCTCTCACTTGCACTACACCCTCGACCATCAAGAGCGAGCAGGAGTTTTGAAGTTACTCCAATCCAACTAACAGGATTTACTCTAATGAAGGTCTCCAAGATACCGTTAATAAGTATCAGAAGTGGCTGATGAGACCTTTTGATTAATTAGTTAAAGGTCAACCTCTATTTCTCTGATAGAATATAATATTATATCTATTTCTGTAGGAGGATGTACTGTAAAGGATGTACCGATATATAGTAATAATCAATAAATAAATGCTTTAATTTGGATATTTTCATATTGATATGAAATAAACTTAGTGGGTGAAAAAATTACGTTAGCAGTTAAAAAAATCATTATTCGAAAGATCAGTAAAAACTATACAAACTTAATGACTTATTTATATAAAAATAAGTATTCTGATCAATAGTTTTTCGGTTATACATACGATATAATGATACGTGAATGGATGTCTTTCTATGTCTTTAATTAATTTTTTTTTTTACTTAAAACACCTATAAAAACTCTTCGTTAGTTTTTATTGATGAATAGAAGAAGGCATTATTTTTCTCAACAAGACGTTGCTTATCATTTAAGTTGCCAAACATTTCTTTTCTAAATCCAGAACTTAGCGATAGGCGTCAGGAATTAAAAATAATAGTAATAATAATGAAAATAGTGTATGGATCAAATAAATTTAAATCTAAATTGCCTCAGATGCGGCTTCTGGTCTGTATTATATTAATATCATTACAAACATACAAAACTAAAAAGACAAGAACTGACAAGACCATATAAACCACTGTCGTACCTCCTCGACTACAGACCATCATTCATTCATGATAAATACACTACATTTTGCTGTTCAACTCATAACCTCCCAAACCCACTTGTTTCTTTTCTTTCTTCCTCCCAGTTACCCAATAAAGATTAAAAAGGCAATGGCCGAGGGATATGGTAGAGCACATCATTTAAATCAAGAAAACCGAAGATAAATTTTGCATTCTTTACAAATTTGTTAGATGCGCTCCAGCGCAGGCGCAAAATATAAATATATAAAATATAAATAAATAACTTATATAAACAAAATAAATTTATCATTTTTACTTTCACTTACCTATATATGAAATATATAGTAAGTGGAAGTATTGCGATCGTGAAAAATTTCGACTTCCGGTTTTCAACGGAAATACACGTTTTGGGGTCCCCTGAGTCCAATTAACCAAGTCCCGCGAAATGGTCTGTGTGTGTGTGTGTGTGTGTGTCTGTGTGTGTGTGTGTGTGTGAACAGACTAGCTCAAAAACTATAAACCGTGCGAACCTGAGATTGGGTATTTAGTGTATGTATATGCCCGCAATGTGACAGCAAAAATTTCATCAAAATTGCTCAAAGGGAGGGGGTACTTTGTTTAATAACTTTTTAAGTTTTTTTCGATTTTCTCAAAAACGGCTCTAACGATTTTGATTAAACTGAGTATTTGATCTATTTATATGCCCGGGATATGACTGTAAAAATTTCATCAAAATTGATCAACCGCAGGGGGCACTTTACTTAATAAATTTTGTATCATTTTCACGTGTCTTTTTTATTTACTCAAAAACGGTTTTCACGATTTTGATCAAACTGGGTATTTGATGTATGTATATGCCAAAGATGTGATAGCCAACATTTCATCAAAATTGATCAACCGGAGGGGGGACTTTACTTAATAAATTTTGTATAAATTTCACGTGTCTTTTTTATTTACTCAAAAACGGTTTTCACGATTTTGATCAAACTGGGTATTTATGTATGTATGTGCCAAAGTTTTGATAGCCAACATTTCATCAAGATTGATCAACCGAAGGGGACACTTTATTTCATAACTTTTTTTCTAATTTTTAGATTATCTCAAAAACGGCTATAACGATTTTTTCATATTCGTCATGTTTAATGAAAATTGAGTGTTATTTAATATCAGGTAAGCGTTATCATTATTAAAATGTTCTGAGGGGTTTATAGAGCAAATGAAAACAAAAATAAGAAATGAATGTGGAAAATGTGTAACTTTGAGAAGTGGCATTAACAAAACGCATTAATTTCTTATCTAAGTAAGTTGGTAAGTGAAAGTTGTGTGTTGCGCGCACGCACCAGATTTTTTTTTTTAATGAATCCAAAATATTTCAATAGCGTTACAAGCATCATATTATATATATATACTTTTTCCTTTTATAAAATAAAAAGGATTCTGTGTCTTATAAATCAATAAAGTTTTAACTCTAGCCACACCATAATAACTCAACATCAAAGGAAAGTGCTGAGACCGCATTTAAAAAAAAAAAAAGTAAAACTTTCTTCAAAGAAGGGGCTACATAGCAAACGAGGCCATCCATTCCTTTATTTTCTTTAGAATCAGTTCCCAACTCCACAACAAAGTCGATTTCCTTATAATTTCCCATCATTACAGATTTTCACCTTCCATCTTACTTCGTTACTATGTTCGCCTCTTTCTTGGTTGCGACGTTGTTTGCTCAGGTTGTCTCAGTTTCTTTTTTCTGACAAATATTTTACATGAATTCATTCAACATTAGGTCTCACTTCCAGTAAATGCGTAAAATGTGCAAAAAACATGGTACACAGATAACCCTCTGTTTAGGGACGGAGTCTGATGTCAACTCCCCTCACCCCAACATATATATAAAGAGTGATATTTATTGCTGATTATTTAAGGGTTAATAATATCTTGCAATGTATAATCAGCCGGTAACCAATTGGTTCTCATGTATATTTTTTAAATTAAAAGTTTAATTATAAAGCAAAACTGAAACATAAAAAAGGTAAAAAAAAATTAGTGAGCGCCATACAGCAACTTCACAGGAAACACCTTTTTTATTACACTGCATTGAAAACTTGTTTCCAATAAATGATTTTAGTAAAGAAAGTGATTATTTTCCGTGCTAACTATGAAAACAACAACTTTTCAAATTACAGACAAAAGGAAGGAAAAATAAGGCTTGAATTTCAATACTATACAATACTTAATATTGTGTTTCTATAATTTATAAGAAAACGAGTGACATTATTATATATTAAGTGAAAGTATTTATTTTAATTTCTTCACATATAAACAATATAGTTAAAAGTAATGATTACGACACGTACGGGAAATATATATTCTGTGCTCGGTCCAATCTCGACTTACTAGACCTCGTAGCGGAGAGAAAAACTTTCCGCACTAGTGATTAAACTATTTTTCAACGTAATAATTTCTTTTCATTCCTTAAACAAAAAATTGCAATGCCTTTTAGCTTATCTTTAAATGCGTGTATAAATACGTAGATATTATTAAATGTGCAAAGCCATTTTTTTTTTCATTTCATGTTAATTAAAATATGAAATTTGTATTTTTATTTATTTATTTATTTTTTTTTTTTACCAGAGGGACCTCATAATTTATCTTTATTTGTTTTCTTATTTAAGTTTTTCTCAAAGACTCTAAAGCCCACTTTGTAAATTAGTTAAAGGGACTTGTCCCTGAAAAAGTAAATAAATATTTTATTTATTTATTTATATATGGTGAACGGTAATGAATAATTTCGATCAACCATAGGTAAGTGAAAGTAGGGTGGGGAAATGGCCGAGTGGGCTAACGCGTTAGAAAATACGCGTTGCCGATGGCAACTTATGATTGGAACCCGAACATAGCAAGTTCAAAACCCGGAGGCATGGAAAATGTATTCATACTCTCTATCAATACCCCACCCTCTCACCTGACCCGGGAAACCCCGCATAGTTTCAAAGGCGAGGGAGGGGAGAAACAAAAATAAAGTATGTGAAAGTAAAGATATACCTATTTGAGTTTAAAGAAAGTAAAATTATTCAGTAAATATATTACTTTGAACCGTTTGAAAACTGTTTCGCCTTTTTTAGCCAGTAGCCAGGTAGCTATGTAGCTTACCTCTTACAAAATCTATTAACATTCAGTATCATATAAAATAACTGCCCCAACAAAAAATACGATTTCTCATTACTTCTACTAGTAATTATACTATTATTTAAAGAATTTAACCTGATATTTTTTCTTTATTATTTTATGTCTGTAATTCAAACATTGCAATCACGATAAAAAAGAGTTATGTGAAGTGACAACTACTAAATCCTTCGAAGTGACAGCTATGCAACCCGAAAAATGCTGAGAAAGATTAGTCGTGGGTGTTGTACTCAAATCAATTTAGATAGAATTACAGATCGGCAATCAATCTCTGACAGCGGATAGCACTTATCGGCGGGGGCACGTTTCTGGCTCGTCATGATTTTTTTCACTGGCTCCCTAACTAAAAAAATAAGAGAGAGTGAGAGAGGGAGAGAGAGAGAGAGTGAGAAAGAATTTTAAACGTCCAGCTTTCAGATGCAAAACAAAACATCTTTACCATATTGAGTAATTGGTTTTCTCTTGTTCATAACAGTTTAATTATAATATCTAAACGGAAACCGAAAATAAATTGAAAATTTCATTCCCTACGCCAGTAAAATAATTCCTCTTTGGTCATATTTTAATTCCGTTTTATGTCTAAAAAATAAGATATAACTTTTAAAGCAAATTAAAAAACGCCTTGTGCTGCTGTTTTGCCAGAAAAGTTTTCATAACGAACATTAAATGTTTGTTTTGTTTTGCGACGTGATATGGAGTAAAAGGAGGGTACCTTTTTTATTTTCCCATGTCTGACATAACATTATGTGCTATTTCGCCATCATAGTAAACAGGTCCAAATTTAAAATTTTAAAGATATAAAATTTTGTTTTATTTCTGTCATGTTTGAATGAGGAACGAATATTAATAGCATATATTCAAATCTAGATAACCCTCCTTTCTAATTACACAATATGAATTGAAACAGTAAGTAAGCAAAGAAATCGAATAACTAAAAAAACAAAAACAATCAAAATACACGCAAAAATAATGAAACTACTGGTAATAAAATAAATATTATAAAGCATAAATAAATTAAAAAAAAAAAAGGCTTGTTTACATGGTAACATTTTTTTGGAACCAAACTTTTCTTCCCTATTTAACCCTCGAGGTCGATTAATGTGGAAAAAATAGTGCTATATATAAGGTTAAGTTTTTTGATCAATTTTATGGTGATTATTAACCGGTGATGATTATTATTTTTAAAAAGTTTAATTAAACTAAAGCATTTTCCTCACATGATTGTTAATAATCTTAACCATGTAAGCTTGACTGTTCGGTCAATCTTAATCGCCATTTGCGTTTGAAACAGCAAAATATGCTGATGGATAATGCTAAATAATCTAAACAGATTTATAGAGACTAGAAAAACTATACTCTCTAATCTACAACGGCAAGTCTAGGTGTGAGGCACATTCTCGAAACGTCGAAAAAATATAGTTGTTTATTATTGACTGCACTACTGCATTGGAATACTAGATATCAAGTTTTAGCTTGATACAGTACATCAGCTCTATCCATTCTGGCCATGAAAGAAAATTAAATTTTATCTATCGTACGTCGAATTAAGAGTTGACAAATAGTATTTAATTAAATTTGATAGCTGTTAATGACTGGGTCAGTCTATAATAAAATGTGCGATCTCTCGATTTGATTTGCAATTAATTTAACTATCTTGTCCTGCGACAGTAAAAAGCCCTCCCCCTTTCGCGGTATCGGGCTGCCGACAGGTCTGTAATAAAAACGGTTGGGGGGGGGGGCATTTGGCGAGGCACTTTGGAGATAGCAAATGGCTCGTGAAAGCGATGACTCCCGTCCAAACGACCGCTACGAGCAAGTGATAATAAACCAGCCGGAGCGGTGAGGTGGAGTGGTGGATCGGTCAGCCGACTCCGACGCCTTTATGTAAATAGTTTGATCCCATGCACCCTATAATTGCAACTTGATGCGCTTTTGTCCGAGCAAATGACTGGAAAATAATGTCATTTAAATTCACTTTCCTTCAATTTGCATTTACGAGCGGTCCCTTTATGCTCCTATAACACAGGACCGGATGTTTTTTTTTCACTAGCGAAAAATAAATACGAATTCTGTATAAAATTATACTTCTGGAAGAATTTCTTTATTACTTTATATAATTCTGAAACTAAATTGGTTTGTTAAATTTATTTCTTCTTTTCCTATTTTTTACCCTATTCGACTTTATGACCATGCCGGTTTTCCTGAGCTAGGGGAGACATGGGCGAATGTATAGTTGAATTTTTCAGGAAACAGGATTCATAATCGTTACCCCCAAAATATCATAGTTTGTCGTATCTACCTTGTTTAGTTTTCCATCAGCTCATAAGGAAAATATTGTCTTTCGTAGATAAAAGCTTTTGTGTATTCTGCAAATATTGATAAGAACGATCCTCGTATGTATGGGTAATTTTACATTCATCTTTATAAAACTCTCATTTAACTTTATTTCGATCCCATCGGATATAGTTTATTTGCTAATTAAATAATTCCAGTTTCACGATTTTTATTCTTATTTACATATACTTTTAATAATTAATAGTATGCTTAATTTTATCTAAAATTGTATCTAAAAAAATATGTATGTATTTAAAAAGCGACCTTTTGCTTTCACGTAAAGTTTGACCCATTTTAGTCCAGAAAATAAAATTCGTCGATCTAAGGAAGCTAGGCACAATCAAGTGCTATGTTCTAGCAAGGTCCAGAAATACCATACATTTGTTCCTAATCTACGACACTAAAAGGTTGAAATAATACATTTACTATAAGGAGGAACGGATTTGGTCAAAGGTTATTTATTTATTTTATTTTAATGGGAACAGGCAATCCACATCGAGGGTGATGTTTGCCATGCTTCAAGTTTTGAAATGTCAAATAATGCATACGTACATACAAGGTCAAAGGTTATAAAAGGTTGGTAATTTGACCAAGATAGTGAACAAACGCCTGGTTTTTCTTTCTCTACTTAATTATTTTAATTAAGAGTACTCTCCTTATAGAGGTTTGGTGTGCCCCAGGGGAGCTCCCAACCCAAGTGTCCAACACCATGAAGGGAATCAATAAAAAAAAAAAAAAGAGATGGAAAAATAATGTAGACGGATACAGTTAAAAATAGAAGAAAACACACGCACAAAAAGAAAAGATTGACAGTAACCAATTTCCTCTGGTGGCTCAGAAACATAAGGAAATGAGATTTTTATTATAAACCGATTGAGAGAATAAGTTTTTGATACCAATTCTATCTCAACATGCTCACTTTCAACAACACAAATCCAATTTTAACGACACCAAAATATTAAACATACAACAAAAACCTTATAACAGAAAACTGCTTGAAGCCATGTACAAAAAAGAATTATAGCAATAAATCAAACATCTAAGTACAAAATATTCAAACATCATGAGTATTATCCAAACCAAAAAAATTTTTCATATACGAAAACAATCACTTCATGACAAAGCTCATATCCATTTAAAAATAGCCCAGCTGTAGGCCATTTAACCTGCTAGAAATAGTCACGACTCTAACTAAAGAAAATAATGAAGTAGTATATATATTTAAATAACATGATGTATCTATAAATTTATATACGAGTAGATGCTCTGCTCACAGGTAATTTAGGCTACAGTTTTTTAATGTTAACCCTCACAATATTTTTCGAATAATTTAAATTTCTATTTATTTCAGGATCTTCACAAAATGACTGCCACCGATTAATTAATATCACGTTGGGACTATCGTACTCGTATTTTATCGGATGCCAACTAAACTCAATCATTAATTGGTCGTATCAGTAGTGATCTTTTATTGTTTATTTAATTTTAATTATCATAATAAAGAAACGGTTAAAATGTGCTCATAATTATTTTATTTTACTGTTTTGAACACTCCGGCTGACCGAATGCCGTATAATGTGTAAGCATGTAAAGGTTTACCCTGTTGTGTATGTTAGTATTGTAAAGATCTTTTTTATCGCATAAAGCGTAATTTTTTGTTTCTTTTTAAATAAACCATTAATAAATTAATTATTTTAAGAAATAACCATTTTCTAACTTTTGCTATTAATAAATTTTATGCATGTTCACATTGATCTTATTACTTTTGATGTTGGGGACTAAGTTAAAACAAGTTAAATAAAGAAATTATAAAATACTGGAGAATCCTTGCTAAAAACCTGTTAAAAATATATATCTGATAAGCCTCCTTTGAGTTATATTCGTAAGGAGCTATATGAAATTGGTATTTTTAGTTATCGTATGAAAACATAATTTATTTTGCTAAAAAAAAAAAAATGTAGTTCTTAGAACATGAAGACCGCACCATACAAAAGAGTAAAACGGAGATATAAACAAAAACTTGAAAATTTTTAAATTTAGTCATCCTTTTTTTCTTAGAAACAAAGAACTTCAATGGATTACGTAATATTTATATATGAAATCATCGTTGTATATTTTGAAACAATGTTTACAACTATATATTTTTAACCAATTTAAAGTTATAATTGGTATTCGCAGATTGTTCGTAGAAGCAGGAGATTAGTATCAAAGCTTCAACAAAATAACGAGAATTCTGAGAAGGACAATAACCTTTGCCAACAAGCTAAAAGTTTATTTACTTAGTCAAAGTTAAGAACTTTTGATACGAGCTTCCATCATATGAAAATATTTACATTAATTAACCATCCTTGAATAGTGACTTGGTTTTGAATTATGTTTTTCTTCATGGGGGAATGGTAGTATTTTCTTTGAGCTTAGGATTAAATATTCCGGATACATGTGAAAATACTGCAATCGTAAGAGAAAAATTGAGTGAAGATTATAATAAAGATATCACAAACCCCTAAAAGATTAAAGGTAATTTAAATAAAAAAAAAAATTATTTTGTCATTATTAAAATTATTCCAATGATGGTATCGAGCCACTAAAGGAGATTTCGGTACAATGTTGGGATTTATAGATACAAATATAACCAGTTTTTTACATCAGTGCACTATAATTTGGTATTGAGGTTCAAATAATTAAAGAATATGAGAAATTTTCATTGGATGTACCAATAATCTTTTTATAACCTATTACTTTTGTAACAACCGAATTAGAGAAGTATATTTATATCTTTGTTTTTTTCATTCCCTACCATAGTAAAAATGCGAAGGAGCCAATAAAGAATTATACATACTTTTACTCTCTGATAAAATGGCATTATGAAAGAATTTTAGTAAAGTCGAATTTACAACGGTAAACACGCAGCAAGTAACAAAATGCAAATCAAATCTATAGTTACAAATTTGTAACCCACTAGCGCAGGAAAAACAGGCCAAAATGGACCATGATTTGAACAAAATTTTTGTCTTTGTGTAATAAATGTTTCAACTTCAGATAAGTTGTAGTATTCCATATCTGCAGAATCCTTCGGAATAATAGGAGGGGGGGGGGTCTGCATTTTACTTTTGCTGCAAGTTGGTTGAGTGATGCATCGTTTCTTTGATATCTTGTGAATCCAATGAGGCTATTACGATGACAATACAGTTAGCAAGTCAAAAATTATAACAGATTATAATTATAAGTGAAAACCCATATTTTGTGACTGAGCGATGCTAAAGCAAACAAAATGATTATTAATTTAGATAATATGTATTTAGATAATCATAAACTCAGAGCATATTATGTAATCTGAGGTAAGTGAAGATCGGATTTTCGTGTTAAATATGGGTTAACAAAAATCCGTGTTAACAAAAATCTGTTACTAGGCATGAGAAATAACGGATGTTAAGCTACTTAGAAATAAATTATATTGCCAATCAAATACACAAGTAATTTAAAATATATGTTAGTACCTAATAGCTAAAAGTATCACTTGAATAAGTCATAGAATTATACTAGAGCCGGTATAACCTGAATGTTGTGCGTGTTAGGTAGATACTGTGCTCCGTAATTCTCTCAAGAGCATAAGTCTAACAGCGGTAAAAAGCTTGTTTTTGTTGGGTTTATTAGTCAAGGGATTTTATCTAAAGAATTTTATAATAAAAAGATAATTTTTGAAATAATAACTGAATTATTTAATCTTCCTTTGGAATTGTGACATCAGAGTTTTAATATTTTAAGCATGCTTTATTGTTATATCTCATTCGTTAGATTTTATTTATTTAACATCACTATGTGGCCAATAGTGACGCTTGTTCTTCATTTACGCAGCCGATCAATTTTATTATATTTTGATAGTCTAGCTTTTTATTCAATTGTTTTCTTTGAAGGGGATGGGCTTCGTAAATTTTCGGTTGACGCGTTCTGTTATGCATGTTTGACACTCAAATAAACGTATGACAGTGACAGATGCGTTGTGACATGTTTGACAGACCTGTATTATTACATGTCTTGGATGTCAGTGTTTGAAAGATCTTTCTGAGTAGCCCAATAACCAGTTTTCAGCCTGCTTATTATAGAGGATCCATTGTGTTGTAACACCAGGAGGTGTTAGGCTTTTTGGAGATTGCAAAGCATGTCTGTACTTTCATAAAGTGGGCATGAATTAATCTTCTTCTTTCCTAAACGTGATTTCGATTTTCTTTTGTATCATTTGTGCTCATTGTTTAAAAAAAAATTAATCTTCGATTATTCGGGTCGCAGCTCATAGTAACTTCTTTTAATCCTTAGTGCATTATGCCACTCCTCTCCCCCTTTGCTGTTGCTTTTCATTCAAAGCTTGATTTATTTTTCTAATTTAATAATTTAGTTACATCATTTTATGAAAGTGAATTGTTAACAATCACTGATTTACTCATTTATTAACTCCACAAAGTTATCCAATTTTTTTTATTTTTTTTTAATTTCGTGTTTTCGCCTCTACCCTAAAAGGTCATTGGCGTCTAATGGTGGTTTATACCCATCTATGGAATCCCGAGTATTTAAGGAACTTGAATAGAGTTGTGACTCTCTCTTCGTTGTCTTTCATAATTTCTTTTAGAGAATCAGAAAGTCCAACTTTTTTTCTAAGCTTTTCAAATTGTGGGCACTCTAACAGAAAGTGTTGTACTGATAGAGGAACATTGTCACATTTTTCACAGGTTGGAGCTTCTAGCCTCCTAAGTAGGTAACTCTGTGTGAAATGACAATGTCCAATCCTTAGACGGCACAGCATTACTTCTTCTCTCCTTGAAGTTCTGTAGCTAGTATTCCATCTCCTACAGTCAGTTTTTACCTTTGTTAATTCTCTAGTTTCTCTCGCCCAACTCTTCTCCCAATTTGCTAATTGTATTTTCTTTGTTTGTAGCGTCCAGTCTTCTAGGGTAATCTTATTAAGTTTACTAATTCCTGTTCCTTCTTCTAGTCTTGCTAAATGGGCTGCCTGGTCAGCTCTTTCGTTGCCTGGAATGTCGCAGTGGGCAGGAACCCAGACGAAGTTAATGGTCTTGCCTTTGCTTTTTATATCCCACCATTCATTGAGGATTTCTGTAATTAGCGAATTTCGTGGATTTGGACTATCAATGGCAGCCAAAACGCTCCATGAATCCGTTACAACAGCCCAGTTCTTTTCCCTGGATTCTTTTTTTAAATCGTCTCATTCCGCTAGTAAAGATGGAATTTCGAATTCATTCATTAGATTAATTCATTCAGTAATTAATTCGAGTGGTTTACAGTAATTTTTGCGAAATTACATTAAAGGAAAATTAGATTAAAGGAAATATGGTGAGAAACATTAAATGAAAAAAAAAATTTCTAATGTTGTTGAAACGCTATTCTGATTGCAGCCTTCCATATTTTACGCTCGTATTCTCACAGCGTTATCCCTTCGCATATTTTTCCTCATCCTTTTCATTGTCTACCACTACCTCTCCACTCTCCTCCCTTAAAAATCCACATTTTTTTTTTTTTAATTTTTACTTCAATTCTCATTATTTGTTTTCTAATAGCATTTTTTTATGTTTTGTCATAACTTTAGATTATTAAATATAATACATATAAAATATAATGTCTTAAAAGAATTTTAAGAAATTATTAAACGATCAAACACCACTGATTCACATCCTTTTCGTGCTTGGGGAACACTTCACTGATATATGTAGCCTAAAGATCGACTTACTGGTTAGCTACACCAGAGCAGCCAATAAGGCGTAAGATTAAATATATCTTTGCTGTCATTGGCTGAGGTGAAATGGTTCAGCCCATTTCTTCACCACTCAACTATCAGTCACCGTGTCCCCGCTTCCAACACCCTTAGTTCCAATATTGCTGTCCCTGCGTTGGCTGTGTCATATTTCACTGTTACAATTTTACATTGTTACATTTGTTGATTAATGATATTGTTTATTTTTGTTTATTATAACTTTAATCTGGGAATTAATAAAGTAATAAAAAATGGAAAGTAATGAACCAAAGTTCTACACTCATGAAACCTATTATGGGTTCAAAAAATATTTATAAAACGAAACTTAATAATTCCCAATGTCAGACAAACAATAAAAAAACAAATAATTAACAATGTTACAAAAAGTATCAAATTGTAACAACAAAGTAACAGAAAAGTAACCATTTGATTCGATCTTCATAGCCAGACTAAGACTCCAGTCCATTGCTTCTTACTTCTTATATACTGGGTGTCCCAGACCTAGTGTAGAAAAAAAATGGGTAATATTGCATGCTAAACAGGATAGAATGGCGTAAAAACGAGTTTTCTATCTCAATCTGTTGAGGAGATAGAATTCTTTTTGTTTTTATTTTTTAAATCTTACTTTTTTCTGAAAAATGACAGTTTTCTCTACTTTGGTTTAGCGTAGAAACAAAAACGATGATATTTTCTTAATCAGCATTGAATTTTCTAAAATATGAGGTGCGTCTGGTTATTTGAAATACATTTTCAACGGGACTTTTAACGCGCTAAGCACAAAACATTTATTAAAACTTAAATTTTCAATAGTTTTTTAAAAGTCCTCACTCCCCACTGGAGCACCGTAGAAGCTGTCGAATTTCCTAAAAACTGCGAAATTCAGTTAGCTTTTTAGTGGTGTAACCCATGATACAATTGCACTATACCTTTTGAGTCTAAAAGAAGTTTTTCTGATGAAAAACACGCTAGAGAATGTCACTGCTGGGGCAATGAGGAAGAGCGCTAGAGCCTGCATCCAATGTAATTGTTTGATCTCGGATCAAAGATTGACTGAATGTATTGAGGTTGTAAAATAAGTAATGAAATAGGAATAAAATTTCAACATCTGATAAACGCTCAAAGAAAAACATTTATTGAAATAAACATAAATTTGATCTGAATAAAGAACAATAGCAAGAAAGATAACACCATTAATATTATTATGAACAATCAATTAAGTAAGAAGTTTGAACAAACAAATTGAAAACAAAGAACGCTTTATGTTTATCTTACAAGGATTAAAGTTACAAAATTATAAGAAGCTTCTATTAATGAATTACCATATATACAACTAAGAAAGAGCTCTGTGAAATGATAAATTATAGATTTTAAAATTATTTTAATTAAAACTGAAGAAAGAACACAATGAATAGTAGAATTATACTAAAGAAAATTTCTTTGAACTAAAACCATGGTTAGTACTTTTCTTAGTAGCGGCGAACTGGTCATTAATGATTGAATTGATTAATGACTGTCTTAATAAGCAATATTTCGGCGAGCTTCGTCTCAGGTGAGTGATACGTTGTATCCGGTGAACAGGGGGGCAAATGGCAGGGGTAAAGGGGGGCTGAGGCGGAAGACGGGTGCGGGAGTCTTCCTCCCCTCATGTGGGAACATCAGGCTATAGTGCCCCACTCACTGTCTGTTGTTCCCCGCTTGCCCGATCCCCTGCAACGCCTACTGTCACCTCCTTGTGGTGCCCCCTGGGGAGTTGTTACAACTCGCGAACGACAGAGGCGCTGGCACGGGACCAGTCCTCCTTAGGCCATGGTGGTAAGCCCCCGCCATCATGCCCTAAGTAGGAGCATCCGTAGGACAGTTTGTCCGGCCCGCTATCCATTCGGGAGTTGAGGCGGTGATGCCAAATGGTACCACGGGGATGACGCTCTCCGGGCGTCATCGTTGGGTGGTGCCGAGACCCCTCGGGGTGCTCAGTACGGACGTGGTGGTCGTGGTTACTGAGACCACCAAGCGCCGACCTGTAAAGGTCATGAGTGTTTGTTGGGGTCAGGCTGGTTAGCAGGTTCTGTCCCCGTCCTCTCTCTCCTCGCCTCTTATGGTGCAGGGGTGGTCGGTGTAGGCCACTGGCTAGGTACGATCACCCTTGGGCCCCGCCATGAGTGGATTAACGAGATTCCCTCTGTATCCGGTGAACTGAAACAATAAAGTCATTTACTCACTGTGATTGGTGACACTGGTCTTACTCAATAAGAGGAGCTGGAACTTCAGCATACAAATCTCGAGCACACATTACTGGCATCAGTGAGGAGTAGTGGCTCGCGTGGGTTTTCAGCAATGGCGGCTTCACTGGGAGTCAGAAGGCGAGACGCGTTCCCGTCGGCTGTCGAGCTGAGAGTGAGTCTTCGTGGCCGGAATCATGAGTGAGGTGGTGGGGAGCGCGCGAAAAGGACAGCTGTTTTCATAGCCTCCTACGGAGCTGAATCTAAAGATAACAATAAGTTGAGGAGACATTGGATGGCGGGAGGTTTCAATGTTTGAATTTAACTTTGAGACTGAACAGTAATGGATGCCGAACTTCCCATGAGTTAGAGTTAGTTTTACTATTTTAAGACTAGAATGAACAATGCATGAATTCTAAATAATATAAAAAGGGATATAATAATCTAAATTTAAAAAAAAAAATCCTACATAAAAAATGTTGAATATAAGCTAGCATAAGTAATGGAGGAAATTTTGAACACGCGCTGCAATAATCCATTTTAATCATCAGATAAACTTCTTTTAGACTCAAAAGGTGAAGTGCAATTGTATCATGGGTTACACCACTAAAAAGCTAACTAAATTCCACAGTTTTTAGGAAATGTGACAGCTTCTAGGGTGCTCCAGTGGGGAGTGAGGACTTTTCAAAAACTATTAAAAATTTAAGTTTTAATAAATGTTTTGTGTTTAGCGCGCTAAAAGTCCCACTGAAAATGGATTTGAAATAACCAGACATCTCATATTTTAGACAATTTAATGATAATTAAGAAAATATCATCGTTTTTGTTTCTACGCTAAACCAAAGTAGAGAAAACTGTCATATTTAAGAAAAAAGTAAGATTTTAAAAATTAAACCAAAAAAAATCTCCTCAACAGATTGAGATAGGAAACTCGTTTTTACGCCATTCTACCCCGTTTAGCATGCAGTATTACCAATTTTTTTTTACACTAGGTCTGGGACACCCAGTATAGTCTGTATCCGAACATTCTAGAACGTTCCCGAATAGTGTGGAAAATTCTCGAACAATCAATAACAGGTACTAAGAACAGTTGGTTACTGTTCCAACAAATAGTCTAGAACTCTTTTTAATCGTATGGTATGTGTTCCACGTTACAATATTATTAGTATGAATCGAGATATCTGATTTAAAAAATAATTTAGTTTTTCATTGCATTCACAATTCGTTTGGAATCTATGCGGCAATGAGGAAATTATATTTTTATCAAAATACACAAAACACCTTTCGAAAATAACATAGAACAAGAGATTTTTATTTATTTTTTTCTTATATTATTCGTTATAGAAGCTGTGAACTTAAATTTGTTCCTATGGTTGGAAAAAGTAGCATTATTATACGTATAGTAGGAGCTAATTTAAATTTTAATTATTTCAAATTATCCTCAATAGAAGTTGACTATTTTCTGAAAATCTAGAAGTACTCATTTTTAAAAGGAAAGAGGAAAACAGAAAGAAAAAGATGCTACCGACCATCTAAGAGTATCAAACGAACTAGAAGAGCTATCAGATCCCGGAAAATTAAAAACAAACTTCGATGAGTGCGCCTCAAAGCGTCTGCCGAACATACCGATAAGCCGAAAATAAGCTGTTCCTAGTGATGAGAATTCTAAAAGCAGGAAAAACTAGAACTTCACAAAGTTGGGAGTTCATTAATTTTGAAAAATGAATCAAATTCGTTATTACTTTTGGCCTCTGATTATGCTCCTACGCGAGTTTTTCGCCCTGACTGACAAAATCATTTTCATTGGGAATATGGATAAAGAAATATGGCGAACTATTAATTTTTTAAATATTTCGTTGGTGATTTTATTTATATTATTTTTTTGTATTATTTCAAGGGGTATCATAAACGTTTTTCAATTGCATTTTGTACGCCTTAAACAATTCTTTTTATCTTATTTTCATTAACACCTGTCTGCAAATCGCGGAAATAAAGGAATGTGATGGGTAGAATTATTTTGAAAAAGAATTCACTTCTGTCTCCGTTTGAGAAATTTCGTTAATGTCAATTTCAAATGGCGCAAGAATTTCATCGAAGTTTAAACAATCGTTTTTTTTATTTACCGTGATTTAATTTAACATGGTTTGAACTTCGGGTTTGATTTATGTGAGTAGTTTTGTAAAGTTATTCAAGCACGTGTAGTATTCCGATGTTAATTGAGTAATATTGTCTTATCAGCCAAGTTGCAGTCTATGTCTTACCGTTAACAAGTATGTCTCAATTAATACAACTCAATTAGGAGTAATTTGTAAAACCTTGATGTTCTGAGCACTTAGGATCTAGTATTTGGCTCACTGCGACCAAAGCTAGAGTGCCGTTAACAGAAGTATGTGACAACCGTTATAGATTTTAATTATCAGCCCGCATCTGTTGGAGGGGAGACAAGCCATTATCGGTAATTACCTTCCCGTCGGCGGATGACCGCAGGCCGCCATTACACTCTATTTGCGGGAACAAGCTAAAGTAGGTACAGGTCCTCCTCTGGCAAACGTTCCTACAGTTGCTATTAACAATGTAACTAAGATAAAATCGGTCGGTCAGTTGTTCTTATTGCGGGCCATTAAGTAATAAATAAATTTCTTCGTATATAAATAAAATCGTATTTTAACACTTATGTGGCGTAAAATACTTTTAATCAAGAAAATAATAATTTACAATGCCACACTACAACAATATAAGTTCAAATAATCCAAAATGTATGTAGCAACACTTTAACAAGAACGTAACCATGAGACCGATCTTCAGAGCCACCAGAACAGTGTGGAAGGTTCTAGGTAGATGGAACTCGAACAGTTTGCTCCAACAACAAGTCTATTCAAACTCTTTCAAAGCATATATTTTTTGTTTTGGTTCACGTTAAAGTATTAAAAAATAGGTTTTGGGTATGAATATAATATACATAAACATTGAGAGAAATATTTTCTAAGTTAGAAGAAAAATCATTATTTGCTTAGTTTTGTTCATATCGCTCATCCGCAAGAAGATAGTTACAACTCAAAAACTGTTTTTTGGATAACATGTGAAGTTTCAACTGCATTCTCACTCAATTTTTCGACATACCTACAAACAGCGAATAGGGAAAATAACAAAAACCTAGAAAATAACCTTAAAGGCTCATATGATTGAAGTAGTTGTACGTGTTATTAAATGAAATTTATTGTTTATTACCAAACTATGTAAAATAATCTTATTCAAATGTAAGAAAATTAAAAATGATCGCAATGAAACTAAAAATCTTCATAAAAGAAATAATTACAAAAATTACTAATTATGTTAATTACAGAGGAAAAAATAATTATCATTTTATTTATTAATTATTTGCAAAAACAATAAATGAACTTTTGAAAGATGAAAAAAGAAAAAAAAAAGTTCTGTCTCTGTTCCAATACTTAAAAGAAATATGATATTACACTATAATTAAACATAATAGAACGCCAATAATCGTGGATGGCAATCGCGAATACAAAAAAAAAACTTATATACATTATATCCAGTTCTAGTCATAGAGAAACATGAATGCATTGTAGAGCATCTGCTACAAAACCATATTTTATATCTAAAAGTCATATATCCATTTAGGTTAAACCAATTTTTAAAAATGATATAATGTCCTAGGCTTTCTTCTGTGCTTGTTAGAAGTCTAGAACTTGTTTACGTTTCAAGACGATATTCTGTGCAACAACCTACAACAGAGCAGCAACAGAGGACAGTTCATGTACGACTATAGTATAATAACTATAATAAGCACCTGCACCATCAGCATCGTTAATTTTACATAGTCGACAATAATGAAGAAAACTCCAATTCTAGAACTTTAAAAAATAAAATATAATAAACTTATGGAAATAGTTTTACTTTATTGAACACATCATATCCGTAAGCCACCTTTAGGTGTAGAAAAATACACATTATTTCTTATAAAAATAAATTAAATTTAGAAATGATTTACATTTCTACATCATTAATTATTTAAAATTAATTTGAGGATTTTTTTTTTTTTTTTTTTTTTTTTATGATTCCCTTGTCAATGTTCTTAAATCAGCGCACGGTTCTGACCCATAGCTCTTGGCTATTCAAAGCATTGAAAGCGCCTCTTCAACAAAGGTTCATGTTTAGAGAGGCACTGCTCTTGAGTTCTAACGTAGTTCAATAGAACTCTTTCCTCCCTAGACTGTTTGAGCTTTGCACTCAATGCCAGACTGTTGAGTTTAAATCAACACGGAGATCAAAGGTTAAAAAGCAGGTTTTTCTGCGAGGAATTGTATCAAAGTGCCAATGGAAATGTGAGAATCAATTTCCTTTACGATTTCCTAAAACCTAACTACCAGAGATAGTTGTGGTGTAGTCGACCATCTTCCGATTCGGAAATATTTTTTTTTCTTAGTTCGAAATAGCAGTTTTTTTTTATCGAAATATTATTCGGAATTCAGATTAAATAAAAAAATAAAAATAAATTACTTTTATAAAAAGGGTAATTTTTGAAAAACTTTCAGTACATATCCTGTTCACATACTTTAGTCTCATTTACTTAATTCACAAAAGTAGATAGATTGAAATATTTTAAAAACTACGAACGGACTTCATCTAACTAAAACTGGGTTTGAAAAAAAATTAACAGGCATAAGGGAATGCTCATTCCTAATATATGCTCCCGATGAATCCCTTCAAATATTATTTCTAATCAGATTTATTAGAGGTGAATTTATTCCTCATTCATTTAAAAATTGAGATTATTTCTTCACGATTTTTCTCAAATGAATTTAAAAAATATGGCTACAGCAGAAATTTTAACAAACATTATAAGGAGATTCAAAGGCGTTGAATGAGATATCTTTTCCCATGACTGTCCCAGATTAACCGTAAAATCCAGGAAAGAGGTACTGCTGAGTGCTTTCCTTCCCAATGCCTGACATGTCATTATTTGATCAGAGAAAGCTATAAACTTTGCGGATAGTCGACATTCTGTTGAGAGGTGCGGATTCATAATGGATTCAAAAAGAATGTTTTGTTTTCTTCTACAAAAGTCACAGTTTTATTTTAAAATATTTAATACGTAGAATGTACAAGTATGTAATATAAAATTATATGGATTTATAAAAATTTTGAACTTCCTGACTAACGGAATTACGCCCATTGTCTATTTACATCATACTGTTTTCGTGTTTGTTTGTTTTGTTTTTTCTGCATTTTATATCATGTTTTCTGAATAAAAACAATTTATCATAATATTTTATTATAATCGTTATAATAATAAATATTTTTTTATAAAATTAAATGCTACAAAAAATACAATTATTCATATAAAAATATAGTACCAAGAAGTGAGAAAAGTACGATTCAGGATTAGCTTTAAAAAATATATATATGAAAAGCTCATGGACTAAGCATTTTATTCCCATAAATTTTAGTCCCCTAAGAATAACAAAAAGGAAACATATGGTATTACATTTGTCTGACTAAAATTAAATCAGTAGGATGGAATTATATATAGGACATATGAACATTATCCTAAATTAAACATAGGATAATAAAAATACAAATAGTGTTTACACATTGTTCTAAATATTGACCATTTTTACATTTGTGAGGAAGATTGATTGTCTAGGAGATGGGTGAATAAACGGTGTTTAAATGTTGCCAAGGAGGATGCGCTGCGTATGGAATTAGGCAGGGAATTCCAAAGATGGGTTGCACGTACTGTAAAGGATCGCTCAAAGGAGGCTGTTCTACGTGTAGGAACATACAGGTCAATTAATGACAACTCCAATCTCATAAATTTTCGGAAGTTTCTCTTTGGAAAATTTGTACCTTTCTATTTTTTGTTAAGGAACAAGAAAGAAACATAAAATCATAACATTTACATACAAAATAAGAAAATGCGAATTTTCCGAAGAGAAACATTTTTAAACGTGCTCTTCTGAAAATTTTTAAGATTTGAGTTTGTCATTCTGACAAGTGAACGGCTAAAAATATTAATAAAAAATTATTAAAAAATTATTTTTGTTATTCAAGGTGTTTTCTCGAATAATGTTGAAATTGGAGTTAGCGATTCTGTCGACTGAAAGGTTCATTTGATCGAAGTAATTGTACGAGTAAATAAAAGATTTTTTCTCTAAACAAATAAATAATATACTAATGAGAATCACGATCGTCGTTGGCTGAAGAAGAAGATAAAGACCAATCCTTCAGGAGCAAATAAGCCTGGTAGAGAAGACAGAGCATTAGTGTTCGATCTTTATTAGGGTCATTAGTACGATGGAGGGCTGTAATTTTGTTTGTCCCAGCAGGGGGTGGGAGGGGGTTCGCTACGCTTCTTAATTAGTTCGGTCAGGGGGTCAGTACTGGCTCTTTTGTTCTCTATTCCCCTCTTTTCCTTAAAGGCAAAATAATTCTTAAAAAAAAAATCAACTTCAATATTTCTCATTTGAAATATTTATATTTCAATAGGTATCTGTCTGAATATATATAATTTACAAAATAATGACTAAAATAATCAGTACCACAGGGTCAATTCGAAGCTGTTGTAGCATCACAGGTAACTACACTCAACAGCCAAGTACGAACGTCTTGAACATTGTTATTAATCATTGTGCTACCCAAATTACATATTACAATACGAATGTACTAAAGACCCCACATTTCCTATAGATATGATGGAAAGACCTCCATTATTTCGAATTATTTCACCGACATTTGAAAATCTCTTTTATCTATTAATTGAAATTACCTTGAACCGTTAACTTGTTTATTTTTGACTCAGATCTTATTTATTTGTATATATCAATATCTCTATATTATCTACAGAACCATTAACCGTATAAGTGTAATATTTTATTTTAACGTGTGGGTCCTACGTTAGGCCGATATCTTGACCTCATATATTTTCAAAAATATATTTATATGACTCACAAGGACTTCATATAGTTCATTAATTGTTCACAATAATTGTTTAGGTTTTATTATCAATGATTTTACAAAATTATAGTTTCATAATAATTTTACATTATATCCACAAGCCCACAAGCGGTTTTTTCTTTCACTCAACTATTTCTTCTGGATATAAAATGTTACAGAGAATTTTAATTCACATCTAGATGAATCTCGAATTTTTTCCCGACAAATATTAATTTTTTCAGATTTCTTGTTTAACCCATTGTTACACGCTAAGCGGCACTCCATGCCACAATTTTGGTAATTTTGAATTTTCGTGTTAATTTCTTAATTCAACAAGATGAGCGCCACAGTAATTCTTATCGGATGTGCTTAGAGTAGGAAAAAGGTGGAGCCGAGTTTTTGTGATTTACAGGCAGTGTCTAGCAATTGATCAAAGTTAAGAAGTCCATTTTTGCGGCATTCCGTGCCGCTAACGTGTACGAACTGTTTGGATTTTGCAAACTTTTTCTGTCTACAATTTTAAGATGTATTGTGGAGTTCAACCACTTGGGCTATTCAGATCATCAAACAAACTGACAGATACAGTAAAATGCCTCATTGAACCAATAAAAAACTCGAACCGAAATCTCGCTACTGACTTATAAATGGCCTAGGAAAGGTCCATGCCATGAATGTGAAAAACACAGAAACAATAATACAACTGTCCTGTGTTCACAATGTACGTCTAATTATGTTTCCTGTTTTTGTTCGTATTTTGGTGATTACTTTTCGTTCGAAATTATTTATTTAAAAAAAAAAAAATTTACATTACTTTATCTATCTCATAAATGCCTCTTCTTATTCTTTTGATAAAGACGTAAATGTCGAAAAAAAAAGAAAAATACCGATGCGGCACTCAGTGCCATTAGCGGGCAGGAATGAAAGTCTATGAGGCGCGTGTAACAAAGGGTTAATACTTGAGGTGCAATTTAATTTATTTTGTTAAATAATGTTGTTTTTTTTTCAATACATAATATTTTAAGAAAAGCATACGGAATTATTTTATAATTCCTAACGTTCAGTTGATTTTCTGTAAATAAAATTAATTGGATCAGAGATGAACACCACATTATCGCCAGAGTTAAGAGTTTAGGGAAGGCTATTCAGGGCTGCAATTTTTCTTTCCTTAGAAGAAACCAGTGCCCCCCTGACAGAAACCACGCAAGAGATATAGTAAAGTCTTCTAATCTAGTATTATTTTATTTAAATAATAGCTTTATTTTAAATAGGATAGAATGTGAAATTAGTTTTCTAAATTAA
The DNA here is from genome assembly GCA_911387785.2 of Aelia acuminata. NCBI lineage: Eukaryota > Metazoa > Arthropoda > Insecta > Hemiptera > Pentatomidae > Aelia > Aelia acuminata. The sequence goes on along the minus strand of OU426983.1, from coordinate 76,824,429 downwards.
TTTTGGTTTACACAAACATGTTCAATTTTAATAGGTTCTCTTTATGTTGTATGACTTTCAGTACGTCTTTCAGCTCAGTTATAGAAAAAGATCTAGTGTATTCATATATGAAATAACACAATACTATTTGCAAAAAAAATAAAAAAAGAATCTATGAGGAAATGGAATAGTGCGTTACAAATAAAGAACGAGTCAATACTCTACTACAAGTTGGCAAAGTAGATCTATTGATCCGATGACAAGCTTTAAGAGGTTGTGGATCTTCAAGGGTTCTTTGTTGAAAATAACTTTCCAATTATTTCTTTTTTCGGTTGAGAGAGCCTTGGAAGAGCCTAAGCTACCACAAGGAAAGCATAATGCTTTTATTAAAGCGAATATTTCCTTCTGGCCTTTATATTCCCTTTTACGGCACTTCTTTTTCTCTTTTTTCTTTTTTCGAATCGATATCACTGTCTTGTGACCCATATCTCGATTATAAATAATCACAAAGTAGGTTAAATCCTGACCCAGTACTTTATCATTTTCAGCAATAAATTTTTCTACCTCTTTCAAAAAATAAATAAAAGCCTTATTGACGTCAGTTTCGTAATATTAGTTTAAAAATCCATTTAGTATATCCTTTGTTATTACTTCCATATAATAATAGTAACACTAGCGTTGGTTAAAATAATTTTTATTAGACATACTTACTTAAACAATATTTGATTCATCCATTCGATTCGATCTTCAGAACCAGACTAAGACTCCAGTCCATCGCTCCTTATATTTAGTCTGAATCAGAACAATCTTGAAGGTTTCCGAAAAGCTTCCGAAGATTCTCCAATAGTCTCGAACATGTACAAGAACAGTTTGATCCATCTGTTCCAACAAGTCTAGAACTATTTAAAATCTGTTTTGTGTTTTGTTTTGTTCCAAGTTAAAATATATTTACCACTTTCATTTTAATATGAATGACTCAAAAAATAAAGGTGTTAATTTACTCCGGTTTTTAATAATCCTGTAGAATTTCAATGATGTTGGAGAAGCTTTAGCTATGCTTTTAGAAGAAAATTTATAGGAATGGTTAGATATATGACGAATGTCCTCATATCTTATAATTTACTAAGGACCATATGATAGGAGAACAATGTGAAAATGGTGAAGAAGCTACTTGAGGAATACAAAAAATTGAGAATAAGGGAGAGGGAGAGAGGAGAAATATAGTATTTTATAAAGATGGATAAAATAGTAAGTATAGATTAAATTATGGTTGGTTGGTAATTGGATATTTAATTTCTGTGTTATGAAAGAAACTTCCTAGCCTTACAACCATAAATAAAAAATCTATTTCTTACTTGTAAGAAATCTACGTGTAAAGCGTCAGGCTGAATGAGGAGCTTGATTTATTCCGAAAAGGAAAATAAAAAAATAATAAATAACAGCTTTTAATAGCTATAGGATGTGTGCTTTTTGTTATTTTGCGTTTCTTTCTGTTTTGTTAACCCGGCGCTGGTCGCGCCCCTCCGTGGGACACCGTTGGTCGCGCGTGAGCAAATTGCTCACACCTCAGTTTTTGGCTATTCAATTATTTTTAAGCAGCATTCTTCGCCATATTTTTGTTTCTTTTAATTTAGAATATCTTTATCATTAAATTATTAATCTGTTTAAGGTGTTTTCATCAGTTTAATGCACTTATTATAGTTTATTTATAGGAGTGGAATGAATAGAAGAGAATAAATAAGAATAAAAGTCTTTATTAACACTATTTTTAGTTTAAAAAAAGAAGTAGTTATTGTAAGAAAATAGCAGTAGCATACATTACTCAATATTACAAAAAGAAAAATAAGAAATTTTTAGTTGAAAAGAAAAAAAAAATATAAAAACATAAAAAATCGCATAAAGTTGGTACGTTGATACTCGCATTCCGGCACTAGTTCTGGCAAGTCGACGGATTTTTCAAGGAAGACTGGAGATTTGACCTCCAGTATTACCATTTTGCTCAACTTCAAGAAGCCAGGAATAACGATCTAAAAACGAAATACCCCATTTTACTCAAAAATATAAAAACTAATCTAACCTTTTACTAAAAAAACCTAAGAGAAGAGAGGAAAATACTTAGTCATTTTTTTCTTCCGGATTATCCTCCGAAAGCCGTAATATCTTCGACAGACGTCTTGTTCCACTCATTTTCCGAACTTAACTACCAAACGGAACAGCTACAATATTTCATCAAAGAAAGACAAACGTCTACTGACAAGATTTGGGCTAATTACTGCGGAGATGGACAAGTCCGTGCAGGTCCGTGCAGGCAGGGAGTGGCCCGCACGGTGGCTCAGTTCTGTGTCACGGATGGTCGCGCTGTGAGCAATTTGCTCACGCTCCCGTTTTATCGAACAAAACGTTTTATAGGGGCTTAGCGCGACAATTGTTTTTTTCAAAAACAACTTCCTAAAGTCAATTAATGTATAAATGACAAATAGAAAAAATGTCAGAATAAAATAAAAAGAAATAAGCCAAATACACAAGATTTTCGGCAAGTGTGAGCAAAATGCTCACAACGCGACCAACGGCGGGTTAATTTGTTAGTTTGCTTAGTTTAAAAGATTACAAATAATTTCATTGATATAAGACAGAATCGTATAGCCGTTGTGTGCTATGGAGCGCAATGCTGGGGTGGTCACTGGTATAATCAGGTTGAATAACTATTACAATTTTTCATTAAAAAAGTATTTTAACTTCCTCGTAATAACCCTAACTACTTCTTATATTTAGAAACAAACTTACTTCCGAACTTCCTTTCTTTATACGGTGAAATTGCACTTGAAATATATTCAGAAATGTCTTTCGATGCCTAACAACAGATATCCTAATATATATCAGCCAAGGAAATAATAAAAAGAATTTTTTTTTTTTCAAAAATTGGGAACTTCTGTGTAATCGTTTTAATATTTTATTAGACAATTTCGAGAGCTCTGAATTTAATGTAGAGAAGATTGTTGATAATATAAAAATAGGTTTGATAAGGGTATATAGATTAGCAGCTCAAAAAAGCATACACCATACTATGTATAAACAGCTAGAACCTTTGCCGACCTTGCTTAGTGATGCTAAACTGGACTCAGTAGTGATCAGCTGGATTTTCAAAGTAAGGGAAGAACTATTATATTTAAACAAATATACCTTTTCTGCCTCAAATAAATGGTGTTCGCTATGTAACCTTAAGAAGGACGAAGACATTTTCCATTTTATTGCAATTTGCCCTATTCTTAGCGAAATCAGAATACAATATTTTAACAAAACTATACTCAGTGAGGTAGAATTTGAAGTTAGAACGGTAGAATATTTGAACGGTAAAAACTGGAATAGTCGTGTTGGCTATTGTAGAGAGGCTTGGTATTACAGGTACGAATTAATAAAAGAATTTAATTATTAATGGAAAACAGTTCATTTATTTATTCTTTTTAAGATGTAGTAAAATAGTTTTTGTGTTACTTAGGTATTACATCATTTAAAAATATTAATCTGTAAAAAGAGAGAAAGATATTTTATTTTATTATTATTATTATTCATATTTTATTTATTTTTTGTTATTATTTTTTAATTTAAGCTATTGCTGGACTCCCTCAGACGGTAATTACCATGAGGATTGTCTTCAGCTTAAACTTATTTTGATTTTGTAATTGTGCTATTTCATGAATAAAGACTTATTATTATTATTATTATTATAAGACAGAATCTATGGACTGGTTATATTTTTCTTTAAGTGGGTGTACTGAAAAAAGGAGCATTATGGCCCGTTGGCGTGAAAAATGCTTATCTAATATTTTTTTTGACAGGGAAGCTCCAAAAAAATATTTTTTTTTAACCGTGCGAGACCGACCGTGTCCTCCCCATGATAGTCTGACATTTTATATCAAGTCCGAAAATAATAAAGTTTATATAAAAGAAAATGTGAAAAATTAAAGGAAATATTTTAAATGTTACTAAGTATTATAAGCTAATTTTATTTTTTAAACGTTGAATGTATTGTAACACTTATGTGGGTTAAACAATTTTTACTGAATGAAAATGAGAATTTACAAAGCCACACAAACTATGAAAACACAAATTATTGAACATGTTACAAAAAGTATCAATTTGTAACGATATAGTAAAACAAATGTAATCTTATGGCTTGAGCTTCAGAACAAGACTAACTCTCCAGTCCATCGCTTCTTATATTAAATCTGAAGAAGAACTATCTGGAATGTTCTAAGCCAGACGGTACTCGAACAACGAAGTCACAAACATGTACTAGAGCAGTTTGTTCCAACTGTTCCAAAAACAAGTCTAGAACTATTTAAAATCATATGTTTTGTGTTTTGGTTTGTTTCACTTTACCCTATGTTTTTTAAATTATAACCTACCATAGACCTTTTAGTAGACGAAATAACCTTGAAATTTCTAAAAAAAAAAAACTTTTTAAAAAAGGGGGAAATCAAAGAGAAGCTAAGAAAGGGGAGAGTGGGAGGTGAAGGTGGTCCTCATCAAGCTCCACTCTCCTACTAATGACTGCTTTCAGCTGCAAGATGGAGCGCTCCTCTCTATTCCCGGCTCCTCGCCTCACAAGACCCCCCCCTTCCCCCCTCCGTGACATTCACGTCACTATAAACCTGTAATCGGCCTCCTACCCATCAATCAAGCCTTTATATCTCACTTTACATCAACAAAAAATATAAATATAAATTTATCTCGTATTTATTTATTTGTGAATCCTTTATAAATTATCTACTTGTTCTTCATTGCATGAAAAAACAAAAAACTATATTAGTCTCTGTCAGTCCCGAAAGTTTTCCTCAGCATATTCACCATATCTTAACATTCTTCGTTAAAATATCTGAAAAATCACATTTGAAACGATTTAAGGAGCCCAAAATGTATATTGATATGTTGATTCATAAATTTGTAGCGAACATGCTGTTTTATGTGGTTAAAATCTCCTTCAGAACATTTATAATTTTTTTGTTAAGTTGTAACTTCCCTTACACCTCTGTCAATTTTATTATTGCTGAATCAGCCTGTGATTTTTTTTTTAACGTATATTATATAGCATTTCTAAGTCTATTTGAACCTTTTCCAAGTCAACAGTAACCCTTTCCAAGTCACAAGAATTGAAGATGGTAACATTTTCGGATTTCTTTCGCACGGGGGTCCAATTTTAAGTTATCGGGGACAATATTTTTGAAAAAAATTGTTTTATACATCAGTGGGGGGGGGAGCGCTCTATAAAAAAGTTATAATTTCCGATTGCTTTCACATGGAAGTCCAATTTTATGTTATCAGGAATGATATTTAAAAAAAAAAAGTTCATTTTTTATTTCAGTGAGGAGGGGGAGGGGTTGCGCTACGAAAAAGTTATATTTTCGGATTTCTTTCACACATGCGTCCAATATTATGTTATTGAGAACAATTTTTTAAAAATATATTCAATTTGGATTTTAGGTTGCGGGGGGGCCCACTATGAAAAAGTTATATATTCGTCTTATTATTTCCAAAACAATGACAATAATCTGCACATTCGTGACTTTAAAATAGTAACTCATTTATAGAAATGCGAAAAGTCATGAAGATGAAAATTGCTACTGAATAAAACCGGAAAGTCTTAGATTAAATAATATCCACAATGTGAGTTACTATTTTAAAGTCACGAATCTGCAGATTATTTACATTGTATTGGAAATAATAAGATGACTATTTAACTTTTTCTTAGTGCGCCCCCCCCCACAAATATGCAAATGGAACATTTTTTAAAGAACCGTTCTCAATAACATAATATTGGAGCCACAGGTGAAAGAAATCCGAAAATATTACTTTTTCACAGTGCGCCCCCCCCCACTGATATGTAGCATTTCCAAGTCTATTTGAACCTTTTCCAAGTCAACTGTAACCCTTTCCTAGTCCCAAAAAACCCTTTCCAAGCCAAGTGGAACCTTTTCCAAGTCATCTGTAACCCTTTCCAAGCCACAAGAAACCCTTTCCAATTCAAACGTAAACCTTTCCAAATCAAATGGAACCCCTTCCAACTCAATCGTCACCCAATCTATTTCAATTGTAACCGTTCCAATTCAATTGTCACCCTTGAAAAAATCTATTGAAGATGGTAACATTTTCGGATTTCTTTCACACGGGGTCCAATTTTATGTTATCGGGGACGATATTTTTGAAAAAATATTCAATTTGGATTTTAGTGGCGGGGGGGGGGGCACTATAAAAAAGTTAGAATTTCGGAATTATTTCACACTGGCGTCCAATTTTATGTTATCGTGGACGATATTTTTAAAAATAAAAAAATTCATTTTGTATTTCAGGGGGGGGCACACTATGAAAAATTTAATTATTCGCTCCCCACCAATGGAAACTTTCCTAGCGTCCACTTATAGTTTAAGTTTGTAGCCAAAATAATATGAAGCTAGCTGACTCGGGCGAAGCATTCACACTCAAACCGGTCGTGCGCTGTTTCTATTGGCTGAAATCGTAGGTTTTTGCTTGTGATTCCCAAAGGACGGCGACAATCGGAAAAATGTACATAACCAAAAATGTTCGTCTCGACAAACTGGAAAATTGACACCTTTGAAAAACCCTGAGACCATTTTGAAATTATCGCTGAGAATTGCAGTTTTTCGCTTACAACCATTTTGATTTTCAAGAACCGCGGTTTGGCGCTTATAACTCGCAAATTAAGGCGAAATGAGTGATTTGTATATTTTTCCCGGTGCAGCGATTAAGGAAAGCTTTAAAATAATGCCTCATTCATGAAGTATTAAGGAATTTATGGCGTACCGAAAAAAATGGCCTTGAGAAATAATATATGAGATTATTTAACTTTTTTCGTTGGCTCACAGACCTTTAACATCTTTGGCCGCCTCTATATCACTGATCATAATTAAAATACTCTAGAAACATAAATACATATAATATACTTAGCTTTGCCCCAATAACATTCATGCTTTGTTATTAGGAAATTGCTAAATATAAGAAAGAGATCTGGTGTTAAAAAGGTGTCAAACATGAATTGGCGAGAAAACCATTCAAAATTTATTTAAGATTATCAAGACAAATCATATACGATAATGAATACACGTATGGTGTAGTGGTTAGCACGGCAAACTACATTACTACAGGTCACGGATTCGCGTCCCGCGGTGGCCCTAGGATTTCTTAAAGGGAACAAAAACCCTTAGCTATCCCGTCCCTCGGATAGTACGTAAAACGGAGGTCCCGAGCCTGTGCGATGTCAGCTCTTTAAAGATCCCAATCCTAATTATACGTGAATAGGCAAACTTTAGGACTCCCACTGTAGCATCGTCCGATTAGCCTTATTAGCATAATGTGGCAAAAAAAAAAAAAAAAAAAACACTTTGTATTACATATTTTTCGGGGGCAAATTAATCAAAACATAATTATATGTTTTGTGTTTTACAAGTAAATCTATTCATATATGTGCTTAAGTATGCCCCAAGCTGATAATAATGAACGGTTTTTTTATGAAGACAAGCTAATGTAAATTTAGGTGGAAGCTTGAAAAAAAAAAGGAATCTCAGGTCAAAAGACCATTTTCAGGTGGATATTGAATATTCAGAATCCTTAATATGCATTACATGTTTTAAGGGACTTCAAACTTTTTATCCTACCTAATTTATAAAGTTTGTGGAATAGGTTGAGAAATAAAATTTTAATTTATAATATTAAATTTAATTTATTTGTTAGTAGTTCTCTATCACAAGGTTGGTGAACTGGGATAATCTTCTGGAATAGAATTTTTAGTGCACAAAAACGTTTCGGTTTCGTGGTACATTAGAAGTTTCATGCACCTATCTATATCTACTTTATTTAATAAGATTAAAGAAAATGTTTTAGAAAAATAGTAATAGAGTCTAAAACGAATGGAAAAATGTTTTGTTTTTTTAACCTAAAATTCAAACATTTGAATTTGTTCAAACATTTGATTAAATATCTTTTATTATGGCTCAAACCACTTAATAACAAATTTACCCCATCCAAGCGGGAAAAGACGACTGTAAAGGATGTGGTGGGTAAGGTGAGGAAAAAATCAATAAAGTTAATAGGTAAAATAATGGGCTCTTCCAAATTTTAACAGAGAACATATTGAAAAAGAATAAAACTTATATATAAAATTAAACCTCAAAATTATAATAAAAATGTTTAAGAAAGAAAGGAAAAAAAAAGGGCAGCTTATATTTCTATGAATTAAAAATAAAGAAAAAAGATAACCAAACTTCTTGAACAAGATAACCCATTTGGTAACAGTTCGGAGATATATCATTCATTAGATTTCTAGAAATAATTGAATTTTTCATGCATGGATCTCTCCCTATCTATCCCCATAGGAATAATTTAAAGGTAACAAAATATAATACACATAGGTGTGATTCCAATTAAGGTAGTTTTCTGGTAATTCACACATTAATTATAAATAATAGCCAGTGATTTGTAATAAATTGAAGTTTCGTATGTGTTTTTTTTTTTTTCTTTTCTATTGGAGAGAGGTGGATGAGGCAAGGAATATTGGATTGGCCAGCACCGAAGGGAAAAAAACCTTCTCTTTTAGAGCCTTTAGGCTGTTTGCTAGGCAGGATGGCTACTTCATTGATCCGCCCATCGGCCCATCCCTTAAATTAGAAATGACCCAACAAACCCAAGAACTTTGCAATTGGAAACCAACGACCATTCAAAGGAGACGTCTACTAAAATAGGCAAGTTCCCCAAGGTCAAAACAGGACGCTCCCAGCTTCGGTTTTCGTCCTACCGATCAAAATTTTCAAAAACGCAACACAGATGATATAATAAAACAGAATACAAGAATACTGTATTTATGTTAATAAACATTTTACAGGGATATGGTGAAACTAAAATTTCTTACATCATTATATGCATAAATATAATTATTATGATGATGATTATATTATGATATAATGATTATTATATCATGATATACTATACTATGATTATATATATTATATGCACAAAAACAAAAATCTCTATAATGTCATTAACATATTGAATCATATATTATGTAATTATACTCATTGTAATTTATATTGAGTAAATAAGTATTCATTATAACTAAAGTAATATTTAATTTGTCAGTAAACAAAAAAAAAAAGCAAAAAAAGATAGTATGTCTGTATTTTCTGTTGGACGTAATAGGGATATAATATTAATCTGAGCTTATCAGCACTATTGTGGGGGTCACCTGTGGTATAATGGTTAGCATGGCAATCTTCAATACTAAAGGTCGCAGGTTCGCGTCCCGCCATGCCCCTACAATATTTTTAAAGGGAGTAAAATATCCTTAGCTATGCCGTCCCTCGGATAGGATGTAAAATGGAGGTCCCGAGCATGTACGATGTCGTTAAAAATCCCTATCATAATTTTACCTGGATAGGCAAAAAATAGGACTTCCACTGTAGCATCGTCCAATTAGCCTTAGTGGCATAAAGTGATGTTAAACTAACTTAAAAATTAAACTTAATGCACTATTGTAAATAGATGTTAAATGTTGTTTCCTATATTTTCATATATTGGGCATTCCATTATAATATGATCCAGGGTTTTCAACTTCTTTAAGTTATAAATTGTACAATTGTCTGTGTCGATAACATAAATTACGCCATTGATAAATAATCGCACCAGAACTTTACTGCTCATTCTCAGCTGAATAATCAGCCTTTGTTTACTTAAATATTGATACGTTGTTCATCAAATAACTTTCCCCTTCACCCATGCTAATATGTAATCTAAAAATAACGTTATATTTGGAATCGAATGTTTGTTTGATGACTACGGACCTGATTTGATTCTGATATCTTCCCAAGATCTCGGTGTGTTGTAATATCTCAGGCATGTCTGTTAATTAAGAAGTATGTATTTTCACATCCCAACGACCTTAATATAATAATAATACTTAATAAATTCTTTATTATTCTTTAATAAATTCGTGTCCCTTAAGAACAAAATTAAATAAGATACTGAGAGGGCTTTAGAGCCTTGAAGTTTAAATAAACAAAATGAATTGATACAAATAATTAGGAAACCTCTAGTTTAAATAAAAAAAAAAAAAAAATACACATTAAATATACCACCTATTTGAGTAAACCGATAAATATTCTTGAAATTTACGCTACGTATAAGAATATCAAAACATTTTGTTGGAAACTCCTCTATAGACATAGACAATAATTTTTGCACCCAATTATGACTCTTTCCAGAACCATTAATCTAAATGGCTTGCACCAAGTTTCTAACCAAATGATGATTAGGAGTATTTCGGGAAGATATTTCTGTAACCCGGAGGTTAACTACACCATATCCATTTTTATTTATTGATTTAAATTTTGAACTATGGATTCTAATACCATGATAGGGTAAACCATACAGTTATTGACACTCTGTTCAGTTATTGACACCCCAACTTTAACTTAAAGAAATAAGTAAACGAGTCCTAAATTTAGTTCAAGATATACATGAATCTAATGTTTGAAGGGTCCTCTAAGTCATCTATGAAGTAAGTGTATAGCAAAATAACCATAGGGAAGATTTCACAATTAAATCCACAGGGTGTCATATAGTTGTTGCACTTTTTACAATAAATATTGCCATATGGTAAAACTATTGAACTTTTGATCCAAAAAAACCTCTTGAGTATTTAAAAGGATGGATGAAGAAGGAGCTACAGGAAGTTTCAATTTGATCTCTTCATAAAAAGTTTTTTTTTTAATTTCACCACTGAAATGTAGTCTTAAGGACGTCAATAAGTGTCCGGTTTACCCTAAATAATTCCACTTATTTATCAACGCATAAAAGTTTGAACAACGTTTCTTAAGCTGTTTCTATAAGTAAAGAACATAAAAATTTAAAAATGCATTTACCTTGGTATTTAAATCCAAAATGTCAAATTAAAAGATGTAACACAACTTTCGCTTACCAGTTTATTATGTGATTTTTTTGCACCGTTCAACAACCGGGGTCCGATTTCGCGATGATCCTATACTTTCAGGTTAAAGTAAAATGACAATAGATCTGGAATCATGGGGTTGTTTTTCAAATACTGAATTATTTATCATTTCCCTGAGGTGACATTTTTTTTTTTTTTTTAGTGAATAGAATCCTCTTTCCATCTAGAGGGACCGTACGTCCGACGTTTTTTTAGCAGACAGGCTACTACTCGAAACTTCGATTGACTTAGTTCCTAGATCTTTGTAATAAGTCTCGTATGGTTTGGCAGGATCACAGTAAGACGGGAGTAGAAAAAGAGTAGAATAAAAAAAAAAAAAACTTAAATTATTGAGTGGAATCTAGGGACTGGAAGTCGAACCTAGGGCTTTTAGTTACATCTAATCAACTTAGGATAGTGGATTATATTTGACACTTTTCTTAACACCTGAGTGTTGATGATTAGTAATATCGTAACTTTGTTCTGCTTTCAATGGATTCAATCAGTAAATTACAGGGAAAGCAGGACTAATTCTTAGGGAGCCAGGATATATTGCCGTGACCAATTACAACAGCCAAACGGCACGGTGGCCATCCAATGCCGTGTCGTGCTCTCCATCCATCCACTGTGATGAGTTTCATTCCATCCCCCACTTCACAACGATTCTATGTGACAGACAAGAACATTTACCTCCATTCTTCTATATTAGTCGCAGAAGCACACAGTCAGTAAAATTAGAAACTGGTTATGGTAGATATTTATAATCAGAAATCAAATAATCGAAGGAGCTCAAATTTTAGGTGGGCGCAAGGTTCAAAGAAAAATATGAGACCACATTTTAATATCAAATCCTAACTGAAACAAGGAAAAAAAGTTTAGGGGGGGGGAGCAAACTTGGTTCTTGATTGCTTTCGGTGCATATAATTCTTAGAAATGGAAATTGAACTGGAGAGAAGAAGCAAAGGATAATTGTTTCCTCCGAGATGACTGCGGTATAACTTGGGGAACTGAAAGCAACTTTGATTAGTACTTATATAAAGTCTATCTTCAGCTTGTTTCCTTTCAGTTCCAAATTGCTTACCTTTTTATAGATGTCCCCGAAATCTATATATTCCGGGCCGGGATAGCCGAGCGTGTAGGAGCGCGACCCGTTGTTGCACGCTCGAGCCGAACGGCGGCGGTTCGAATCCGCCCTGGGAGGGTTGATTTTTATTTCGTGGAGGCCCCATATGCCACACATGGCCAGGTAGGGGTACCAAAAAAAAAAAAAAAAAAAAAAAAAAAAAAAAAAAAAAAAAAAAAGATGTCCCCGAAATATACATAATATTTCAAAGAGTTGGAAAAATCTTATCTGATTATACTTCTTTATCGGAGATTAAAAAAAAAAATTAATAAATAAAATATTATTTTTAAAAACATAAATAATTGTATTCTCCTTTTCTATGGCTAGAACTAAACTTCCACCATTCTTATATTTCATTTTTTGTCTGTAGCACAGAAATAATTTTATTAATTTATTGTCAGCACAACCCTGATGAAGGACAGATTGGTAGTATTCGCTGCATTACAGTGAGTACAATCAAACTTATTTCTCACCCTCCTCTGTGGAAAGACTTAAAAGTATTTGCCAATCCTAGACTATTTTTATAAGATTCGGCATTGTAAAATTAGTGAAGTCCAAGTTTAAGCTCACCGTATGTACATGAGTTGTGAGTTCCTATATAAGTCAATAAATATATATAAGTCAGTTCGCCGTTTATGTTCATAAAGTGGATTGTAACCAAAGCAATTGCTATTTCTTATACGTACTCAGTAATTACTCTGTTACTATTGCTATAATTACTTTGTTGTAATATAACTTTAATTATAAGGGCCCTTTTACCATGCATGCTTCATTGTTTACTTAGGTGAGCGAAAATATTATAAGTTTATATTTGTTTAGAAAATATAATACCGGTAACATTATAAGGAAGATAATAACAGTCTATGTCTCCAAGGAGAAAAAAGAGAAGATGAAGTAGTAGGTCTTATTTAAAAGATCTTCTATTTAGTTATAACGCTGCATAACGCAGATATAACCAACATTAAAATTTAAACAGTTTTTTCAAATAAAAAAAAAAAAAAAAGGTTAAATATGTAACGAATTAATGAGACCACTTGTCGTTTTATAAGCTCCAAAACTATATGAGTTTCATTTTCCACCTTATAAGTTAAAAAAAAATTTGTTGAATGTCGCATTGCGTATAATTTACCCTTCTTTTCTTCCAATGTGCGAACATATTAGTAGACTATAAGATGAATCTAAATTAACCTTCTGTAGTGTGAATTTGAAGATATTGATAGCAAGGGATGAGGCTCTTTTTAAGAGGATCTACCCAAGAGATAATATAGAATCGCTCTATTTTCTTTATATAATACAAAGAATATAACTGTTTTGACTCTAAAAAATTAAATAAAATATTTCGTATATAAGGTAAATATGGAAAATAAGTCACCAAATTTAGTAGGTTTCCTTATCGTTTGCAGTAAGTATATCGTGACAGTTTGTGAGTCAATTCTACTCCAAAAAAATTAAGCTAATTAAAATTAGTTATAAAAAATGGTATCAAAGCAGTTATAATTACAAGCGGTGTAAGTGACTTCTGAAAATATCCAGTTAGATGCGGAATATAGTAGTAAAAATGTTACTCTATTGATTGGTAAAGAGATCGAAAGGGTTTAATTGCAATGATAATTTTAAATAAATAAGTAAGTGTTTTAAAAACTCATGTTTCGAAATTTTTGAATTTTCGAAATTTTGAAATCGGTCAAATCTGTAAAAAATTTATAATTTTCTTTCTCCCCCCCCCTCCCCCGAAAGACCTATCCAGGATAATATTTATGTGGTATTAACCCTCTTATACTTCTATAACAGCCGAGAATCAAATTTGTTTCAAATTTCAAGTAGTAAAAATATTTTTCAAACTTTAACTTTGATTTACTCAAAATAGGAAAAATGTTACTCAGACATCTTGTCTTATATGCTCTACAAATGATTTTTTTGGAACCCCTAAGACTGCTGCCTTCTATCCAACGGTACTTCCTGTCTGGTCTATCCTTGCCCTCTGTCGGGTGGTCTTCCAGGTGGTGGTCCCCTTCTTCCAAGATTGAAAACGTCCAGTCCGACGGCTTCTTTCCACCCGTAAACAAACTGTTTGTAGTACGGGAAGTTCCGCTCTGTCATTAACTCAGGGAACTGGTTCTCCCCCAGGACGTAGAGCCCAGTATCCATGATGAGCTTGGACCTCAGTGCCTCAAAGGCGGTGCAATTCAAAACGACATGCTCAGCCGTCTCCGGTACTCCGCATGCTGGGCACAGGGGATCTATATCCTTTCCAAAGCTATGGAGTTTAGCACGAAAGGCCCCATGCCCAGTGAGGAATTGCGAAATCCAATAGTCCGGGAGGACCCACTTTGCTTCCAGACGTCCCCGCACAGTAGGAAAGTACTTTTTCAAGGTAGACCCTTTCGTGGTTGCTGCCCACCGCTGGTTCCACTCTTCGGTAGTGTCCTCCCGGATGATCTTTTTCCATTTTCCAGGGTCTTCTTTTACCCTTGCCCGGATATTTTCCGGAAGACCAGCTGAGCCTTGAGTTTTGAAATCCCGTTTTAATTTGTCTTCCCGCAGGATGAGGTCGAGAGGAACCCCACCTGCCAGGACCTGCACCGCCTCATGAGACACGGTCCGATACGATTTCGTAACCCGCAGCAGAGCCGTCCTTTGATATGTCGCCAACCTACGTTTCTGCCTTAGTGTGAGATTCTGGGACCACGCCGGGGAGGCATACCTCAGAATACCCAGGATCACTCCATTGTAAATTGCCATGTTTGCTGGATATCTGAGGCCCCATAACGCGCCTCCCAAGCGGCTCAGGCCATTCAATGTTTGGGCGACCCTATTTCCCAGATAGTCCAAATGAGGGGTCACATTAAAGCGCCTACCAAACCTTACGCCGAGGTAAGTGACCACCTCACTTGGACATATTCTGGTGCCTTCTATACTGAGATTTATAGGGTGCGCTCTATCTATCTTTCCTTTTATCAAGATGGCCTGAGTCTTCGCTGCGGCCATCTTTAATTTTTTTGCCTCACACCATTGGCTTACTAGGCTGGCGCATCTTTCTGCTTCTTCTTTGATTCCGGCTCTGCTGTTAGACGCCACAACTGCCGCTAAATCGTCAACGTAAGCCGTTGCTGGGAACCGCTCTGCTTCGAGCACCCCCAGCACCTCGTCAAATACTAGCTTCCATAGCGCCGGCCCGAGAACAGAACCTTGCGGGCATCCTCTCTCTACGGATGCTTCCACTTCAAAAGAGCTACCGCGAAATTTCACGCTCCTATCGCGGAGGTAGCTTTCAACGAGGGTATACAGGTTGCTGGGGGCATCGTACTTTTGCAGCTGCTGTAGGATCAGGGGCCACCATACGCTGTCGAAGGCTGAGGATATGTCAAAGAGCAGCAACATGACATACCGCTCTACCCTCTGCTCAACGTCCTGGCGAACCTGAAGTAGTGCATCAGCGGTTCCCTTGCCTTTTGTGGAACCGTATTGCCGTGGATGACTGGCCCTCATCAGAACCGGTTGTAGGTTTGTTAAGATGAGATTCTCCAGGACCTTGCTCATCACAGGGAGGAGACATAGAGGTCTATATGATTTAGGGAGCTGCTTATCCCTGCCTCCTCCCTTGTAGAGTAGTCTCAGATCGGCGATCTTCCAGCTTCTCGGAAAGTATCCCCTATCAAGGCAATCATTGAAGATTCCCAACAGTTGATCTTCGATGTAGGGGATACTGTTTTTCAAGATCGCCGCATCTATGGCATCAAGTCCTGGAGCACGACCAGTTTTCTGCTTATCGACGGCAATACGGAGATCATATATGTCCCATGGTGGGCATAAGTCCGTGCCTGGGGGATACGCTGTGGTGCGTCTCAAAAAATTGTCGGCTGGATCGTCCTGGGACGGATCATCCCTGGGATACGTCACTTGTATGTAGAGGCTAGCCGACTCTTCTAGGGTTTCAGCCTGCCGAACACCATCAGTAAGAGCCGCCATTGGCTGTGGCGAAGCCAGCTTACCCATAGCCACCCTATATGGGATACCCCAGGGATTCTTAGCAGTCACATCGACGATGAACTCATTCCACGACCGTCGCTTCTGTGAGCGCACCTCCTTGCGGTACAACCTGGCTTTGGACTTATACTCATTCCGAAGTGCAGTGCGCCTCTCGTCACATCTGCACTTCTGATATGACCGCCGAGCTTTGTAGAGCTCTCTCTTCTTTGTGGTTAAGCCCGGCGTCCACCACGGAACAGGTCGAGCCCTTGCTTTCCGATGTTGGAGGGATTTTTCAGCAGCATCACGGATAGTGTCGGTGATTCTGGAAACTCTGCGATCTAAATCATCTGCGCACCCCGAGTCTCCTTCTTCCCATTCTTCGTCGGCGATTTTTTCCTCCAACATACATCGGAAAGCAATCCAGTCGTTCCTACGGGTTACATAACCCTCGTCGATACCGTGGGAACTGGTTATGTCCTGTACAAGACTAAACACCATGGCTTTGTGGTCGGAACTCGTTTCAGATCTGAGGGACCAATCGATTATATGACCTGAGAGAATCGGCGAGGCTAGCGTGACGTCAATCCAACTCTCCCCCATTCCCCCAGAGAACGTAGGGATGGCAGAGGTATCGTTAACTACGACTAGCTGATGCCTCGCAATAAACTCCCCGAGTTTAGCACCTCTTACGTTTGTTCGATTGGATCCCCAGACCGTGTTCCAGGAATTGGTATCTGAGCATATTATCACATTCCTGCTACGGGTAGTGATAATCTCCATGGCAGATATGTAATCTTCGATGTTGCTACCACTAGGTAGGTATGCTGAAACAAGAGTGAAGGAAATACTACCCCACTTAACTTGGCATGCGACACTATCTGCCATAGAATATTGTCTCAGATCCATCACGTCGAGGTTCGGGTTGTTAACCACGATGGCAGCTCTAGGCCTCCTCTCTCCACTGCTTAGAGCTATTACTCTCGACGTGAGACCAAATCCCGTGACCATGTTCCCACGGCAGGTTGGTTCCTGGACCGCCATGATGTCATAGCGTTGACACAGAGCGCGAAGCTCGTCTGCAACAACTCTTCGACGGCCCATGTTTAACTGGATGATGTTAATCTTACTCATAAAAAGTCCTCTTTGCCATCTCTTGGCACCATGTCAAGTGTGTAGGGCACTCTCGGCTCCCCGCCTTGTGTTTAGTTAGTCTTGTGTTGACCTTTGCCTTCACGCAATTAATACAAGTTGGGTCAGCCTTTACCTGCTTCTTGGGGCATTCTTTCATTATATGTCCACTAGCAGCACACCAGATGCAGACTACAGCTTCCGCTGTACATGTGGCTTTGGTGTGTTCATAGCCCTGACACTTGGTGCAACGAGGGGCATCAAGGTAATCCTTAAATGTCAAGGACCACCATCCTCCATTTAAACTACCAATTTCCAGCAATTGGAACCGAACCATTGGGTGCACTTCTAGCACCCAATTCTTTGTGAAACCATTTCTAGCCACTGAGGAAAAAACGGGGCGGAGGTCGTCAGTGACTAATGGGGTTGGGGCCGACTTCTCGGGTATTCTTTCCCATAGAAATCTGGCCAGTTCTTCCGAGCCCCATGAGTGGGGCACTCCCCTCACTTCCATCTTCGGCTTCTTCCTGAGTGCTAACCTTGCGTGCAGGCCGTTGTCACGTAACCCCTGCCACCCAATGACTTTTGTGACCTGGGAGCTGTCTTCCAACCGAACGAGGACTGATCCTGCTTTAGTTTTCCGAACTATGGAGGCATTTACGCCTATTTGAGCCGGGGATGGAAGTTTGTCAATTATTTCCACGGCACTCTTTCCTGCTCCGCTGATTGTGAGGTAAGTCGCCTTTGACTTGAGAGTCGGTTTCACCGGCAGGGATTTGACGATATCTGCCATTGTCTTTGGCTTTTCTTTCAAGGTCGGTTCATCCAGTTGTGAAATCTTACTTACCTCTTCAATTTTATTCTCGCTGGAGGCTGCAATCCCTCTCTGTCTAGCCTTCCTTCGGGTTCGCTTGCTCTGGACCAGTTCAAACGTGTTATTTTCGGAGACTTGTGAAAGCACAGAGGTCGAAACTTCCGGCTCTTTAGAGGGTCCAGCCTTAGCCTGCATGCGTTCCTGCGTTACTCTCCCTGGAATACTGGTATGCATCACGTTTTCTCGTGTTTGATTCGCTAGAGCGTATTCATGATGGGCATCAAGTGTCTCCTTCACTACCGTTTTAACAAGGGCTGCAATTGAATTTTCATTGTAAGAACCTTGGTTCCTTAAATTAATAATATCTAAAATTGTTATAATTCTATCAGTCCTTTCGTTAATGTAATTCCTAGTAGTATTGTTCATTTTTTTGTCAAAGTTTTTCAAAAAGACTCTTAGGTTCGTTTGAATACTTCTAGCCTCTCTTATCAGGCTATCTGTATTGAGTTCTTCAGACTCTTCTTCTACATCTGAACCCTTATTCCTAGGTCGTTTGGCTGAGGGCCGTTGGTCCTTAATGACCTTTCCCTCAACTTCCTCGTCATCCATTTTATCACTATTTTCACCGATTATTGCAGAATGGATTATAATGTAACCTCAACTTTCAATAAATGTTCGTAACCCTATAGTTGTTAAAATACTTTTCTTAGTGTATGACTTACCTATAGTCCGTGTTCAGTCCACCAAAACTGTCTCTTACCTCACAATATAATAGGCTTTTGCACAACCACTAATCCAGCATAACCTTTGATGTTCTGGTTTAAACTAAAAAATAACTTAACACAACAAATTTAGTCTTTTAACAACAAATCCGAACAAATACCGGTATATTTACTCACCATTACGCATAATACTAACAGCTAAGCTGAAGACCAAACCGATATCCTTATGAATATAATTAAGTAATGTAGCTGACCCCAATTGTGAAATGCTTTACCACCCAACATTTAGGTTAGAAGAACTACGAAAACTATTTATGTTTTATTAATTTGAGTCCTAAATTGCTTTTTTTTTCTTTTCTTTTTTTGTGGCCCATCCCCTATAACAGCAAACCACCTCCAGCCTGCTAGATTAAGTTATTTACGTTTTTACATAAAATTGTGAAAAACAAAAAGTCAAACACGAAGCTTGTTTAAAACTCAGAAAGATGCCCAACCTTTAAAAATTGAACTAAGATGTTTCTTGTTGCTAACTTCTTCTAAACCGGATTATATAATGGAATGTGAATCTAAACCATTTCTTTATAAATAGTATGATTATTAGACTTACTAACTAATAATTTAGTCGTTCTTGTTTTACAATTTATATTAGTTTGACATAAAAATAAGTTAATGCAAAAAAAAAAAAAAAAAAAAAAACTTCTTATACTACCTTTGCAAAAAAAAAATAAAAATAAATTAACAAGTTCTTTCGTATACTTGATGCATAAAAAATTGTCCAGAGTAATTTTTTGCCCTAATCACAAGGCCCTTAATAAGACCATGATTTTATAAACTGAAAAAGGCTAACCCAAATTAAATTATTCCAGAGGCGAACAAGGTACTCCGAGATGTTTTAATGTAAGGGGCTGTAATTAGAAGATTTTACTTTTTCTAAACCTTAACCCTCTTGCTTTTTATTTTACTATTTTATGAAGCTTAACCTCACGGTGCTTGGAACTTAAAATCGAAGAAATTTCATAGCGAAGAAATACCTAAACTAAACTGTTTTTTGAATCTAAAAAAACTTACAACTTGTGTTTGTTATTGACTGTATGAATATGAATACAGATTTATATATGCTACAATATTTGTATTCACGTGGGTGAGTACAAGTTTATTCGCAAAGAAAAAGTTCAT
The DNA here is from genome assembly GCA_911387785.2 of Aelia acuminata. NCBI lineage: Eukaryota > Metazoa > Arthropoda > Insecta > Hemiptera > Pentatomidae > Aelia > Aelia acuminata. The sequence continues at coordinate 76,804,522 of OU426983.1, read as the reverse complement.
ACAAAAATTCATCACCGAACAAGTTGTCACCATTAAGCAATTGAGGCTAAGGTAGAAATTCACAGCTTATTGCGTTAATTTTTTTTTATAACCAATTTCTTTGTGGATGCATTAAATATTCTCATAATTTTGGGCGAATATTACATTTTTTTGAAATTAGAATTTTTCCTATGTATTTACTGGAAAATTGGTGAATACGTATCGATATTCAAATAAAAATTAAGGAATAACTAAATTTGCATTCGTATATATAAAGAATTATGCCTTACACTGAACTGAGGAATATTTAAGTTTGTTCCATGAAGATTACGATGCTTGATTATTTCTAATGTCGAGAGAAAAAACTACCAATATTTTCTAAAATGGAATTACTAGGGAAGATTCGTATAGTAAAATTAGAAATAAATAGACTAAGATAGGATTAATCAAACTAAAAACATCAAAATGGAAGAAATTACTAACGTTTATTGTGAATTGTGACGATTTGATGACCGTTCCTTCGTTTGGATTTGAATAAACAAGCTGGTTACTGAATAATAAAAGAATTTGTAACTTTAAGTTTTGATTTTTACGAATTGATTGATTGAAATTATAAAATTTAATAAGTTAAAAAAGATGGTAACCGAAGAATTCGTCCTTTTCTTGTCAGACGGATTGGCCTTCACGAAAACTAAAACTTGACAGGAAAAATAAACTTTTCAAGAGATTAAAAAACTTTATAACACGTAGAAAATGTTGATAAGTTCGATTGCTTTAAGTTCTTTAATCTTTCAGAGCTAAATGGAATTATACTAGAAAAAAAAATATTTATTCCTACATTTTTTTCTCCACGCTACTTCCTTTTATTTTTATTTTTTTTTCCTTAAAATTTAATTATTCCTTCTTATCCTTACACCATTATAACACTTCTGTGGATTAATAATATTTATTCAACGAAAAAATATTATCCCAACCCAACAATAGTCAATGCCACTCGAATTATAAAACACAAATATTAAAGCAGGTTACAAAAATTATAACTTCGTAATACAAATCACAGTCAAGACAAAGACTAAGACTAACTGGTCCAGTCCCTTGCTCCTTACATATAGTCGTAAAAGGAACCTTCTGGAACCCTCCAGGCCTGCGTGGATTTAACTCGAACAACCCAGTCCCAAACAGGTGCTCTGATGGTTCGCTCTATCCGCTAGTTCGTTCCAACAAAAGGTCAGAGATTTTAAACCAAATGTTTTTATTTGACGATTTAACGTTACAATATTTACATTAAGAGGAATTCAATACAACATGAACAAATTTTCTTTTTATATACTTTAATAATTAATTTGTCTCGAGTTATTAACTTCAGATTAGTGAAAGGTCATCATCCGTCGGATAGACTTCAAATATTTTCAACTCAAGTTCTTTCCTAGTTTCCAATTTTAAATATTTCAGTCTTACATTAGTCGTGCAATCGTTATTATGTCTATGTAGCCTGCAATATACCATAAATTAAAATATTTATAATATTTATTTTTACATTATAAAACTTCATTTGATAAAAAAAAGAATGCAGAATATACCAGAAATTTTAAAGAACTTTTCCATCTTGAATTTTTTAGAGTAACTTTTCAGAATCAGTAATTTTTTGGTGTTATTTGGTCACGGTGTCTTTCCATTTTCATTTGATTCATACGAATAAATTAAAGTTAATTTAATATAAAATTGCCCGTCTAATAAAAATCTATGAAAAAATAATGGGCTTCATTCGTCTTCATAAAGCGAAATTCATACATATACTGCGTTAATTGTATCAATTTTACGCTAGTTAATTAAGTTCCAAATCAATATTTCCCAATAATTTCAAACTGATATTTAATTAGACAGTATTGCTCCAGGATGCTGCCCCAATAAACCTTTCTAACCATTTTCCTGGATTTAATAAATCTGAATTGAAAAAATTCTGAAGGCGAAAGGTTAATAAACTTGGCCAGTTTTCACATTTTCTCATAGCAATGGTTGCAGTGTTTTATTTTGTTGTAAATAGTGTTGGAATAGATGCTGACTCGATAAATAAAATGTTGTTGCTGCCTATAAAAAAGCGAAATATTTTTACCGAAGTCAGTAAAAAATCAAACACTTTTAGTATCTACTAAACTTCCCCCTTCCCCACAATTCCACCTTTATGTTAAACAACTGATATATAAAAACCTACCTGACCTCCTTTTTTTTTTATGGTGCACACAGGGGTATTTGACGCGAAAAGTTGGTCAAAACTATTTCCTTCCATTTTATTAATTCAAAAGTCCTCAAAATGGCTTCTATATTTGTAATAGACATTAAAAATGTTTTTTAGCAGTTAAAAAAATACTCTAAAATAAAAAAAATTTTCATAATATAAATAAAATTAACATAACTCCACCGACTGTGAAATAGGCATCCTTGGGTTTACCATTTATGTTAATATTATTTTCTCTTTATGCATTGCACCCATGAAATATGCTTGTAACTAATTAAAGATTTATTATCATTTATCTATTACTATTATTTTAAAAAAATGAAAATAGTGTAGAATAGGTGAATATAAAAAGTTATGGCGATAAAGAAAAAAAATGTGTTTTCCTAATTCATTAATACCTCTTCGAAACACAACTATATCCCAGGAAGAAACGCACCAACCTTTCTTAAAAATTCATATTAAATTTAATTATTCATTATTCACTTTCCTCGTCACTTAATGAACTTTCGGAATCACCACTATCGGTTAAGTTGGTTGGGGGAGACAACATTTCTAAAGTTTCCTTACAAAACCTGATACCTTTTTTCTTGAACTTCTGATACCCGTGATAACTGGATCTGATGTCAATATTGATCTTTTAATTACATCCAGATTGCACTCTGTCCGGGAAAATTTTCTGGTCTTATTTTGTCTATAAACCCGGAAATGGTTATTTCGGATTTCTGCTGCTTCCTCAGATAAAAGACCAATATGAAGCAGAGGGCTTTTTACCACTTCTAAACCATTCCTTAAAATTTTGTGAACAGATGGCGTCATAGCATACCATTGATAAAGTTTCTCCGTATCCGTTGTAAATTTTAAAGTAACAAATGATTTTTCAGAGCGTCCACCCGATCTTGAGCTTTTAATTGATATCGTCCGACTTAGCCATTTCTTGTTGCTGTTTCAAAAACATTTCTTTTCCTTGAAGAAGCATTCTATCTCACTTGGAAATTATGCCACGAAATGGATGATTTTATTTTAGCTCTTTCACATACTCTAGGTTATTACAATATTTCCCAATGAGAAAAGACTCAAAAAATTCCTTATTTTTTTTTTAAAAGCTAATGTTTTGACTTTAAAAATATGTCAAATAATTCCATTCAGGTTACAGTTATTCTTCCAGAAGATCCTAAAATACAAATAAATGAAAATATAACAAAATTGAATTTTTTTTATTATATAATAATTGCCTCGAACTATCCATTATATGATAATGCCGATAGATCAGTAAGAACAAAGAAAATTAATATATTTTGTAGACCAATACTTATGAGCACAGACGAGCTAAAGGCTAAGGTCAGATTCGAATTAGAATATCCGCTGGATAAAGGGTCTGGAAGAGATAAAAATCATCCTGCATGATCCAACAGATCCTCTACTTGAACTTCCAGTCATTATTCACCAGAAATTTCTAATATCAAAAAATGGGTTTTGGCCAACTTTTAGGGCCAAATACCCCTGTGTACGGTGCTTCACTTCTACGAAAGAAAAAGGCAGAATGTAATTTAAAAAAAAATAAAAAAATAGATTTTCTTTATTTATTTATTTTTTTGCATAATACTGATAGTGTTTTATATTCTTAGGTTTCGCCAATTCCTCAATGTTGGCAAAATGTTGTGTAAAATGAATATTGTATAATTATAATATGTATTAGAAAAAGGAATAAAGAAATATGTAAGACCATCCCCTGATACTTATCAGTGCCCTAGATTGTGGCCGATTAAAAAGGTAAAAAATAATTGCTGCTTCTTTTTTCAAACTCCTAACAAAACTTCTTCTGATACCATCAACAGTATGTTTGTAATAAATAAAAGCTGTGACCCTTGCTGACTAAAAACAGCATAATAAACGATAGACCCGCACTCAAAATTTGTCAAGTTTAATAGCTTACTCTCTTTTCGCCTTGGGGTAGGTACACGTAAATTGGATCCTCTTTGCTTCATATCCTATCACATTGATCTCCCGATAATGAAAAAAAAACCGAAAGAAAAGTAACACGTTAGATGGATATTGAGTGCCTCCATTAGACCAGTAAGCCTTCAGACACTAAAATCTATCTCCTAAAATTTTCGGTCGGATAAAACGGCATTTTTTGGCTCGATACTCGCAAAACTGTTCTCATTGTTGTTATGAATAAAATTCACATCCCTAAAAGATAGACTCTATTTTTCCTTTAGTAAGAATATACCTACATATTTCTAAATAAAACAAAAAAAACTTCAACAAAGTACACGAGTAAATTAAAAACAGGTTGATTCGGATAAAAGAAAGGGAAATGTCTTTTCGCTCCTAATGGAAAAAGAAACTCCAATTCAACTCTAGAGTAAACACTGGTCGCGTAACGCCCTGGCTGCATACTTTTCAGCGAGGAACATTAAGAACAACACTAAAAAAAGGAATTCATGAGTCATTGAAGATACCCAAAATTAAGGTTTTCATACCTTAAAGTAATTAAAAATTTCATAAACAGTCGTACATGTCATGAACCCCCTTATTTAAATAACTTAAATCATCTTGATTTCCTGATTGATCTGTGAAAAACCTACATATGGTTCTATGGCTCCTTATTTTTTTAAATGTTTTAAATGAGGTCTTTTGATATACCCAAAAATGTTCTCATGTCCCTGTAACATTGATATTAGTAGAACTGTGGCCTGAATTACTTTTTTATATAATTCTGTTTATGTTTTTCCCTTTTATGAAACAGAGTAAAGAGATAGAAGATTACTAAAAGGGAAGGGAGACTAAAACTTAGCATCTCTTTCGCCACAATTAGACTCTCCACTGTCGCTCGGTGAAAGGATAACTGGATTCAATGCTCTTTATAACTTGCCCTAGGACTCGTTAACCGGCTACGTTCCATAATTAGAGGGGAGATCCAATTGTGTCGTCAAGAGCTCGACGGCTTTGATCCGGCCTTGGCTCATCATTCGAGTTTTGAGTTTGTGGTAAAGAAATATGAGAGACCGCTGTTTCAAATCACGATAAGAGGTCGAGTGTATACATTTTTCACAAAGAGTATTTTTCATTTATTATTAATTAATTTAAGAGATGTCCCGTAAATTAACAAATAAAGCTACCCTTTAGATTGGTCACACACATAAATGTAACGTCCTGTTATCAATAATCAATAATCAATAAAAAATGAGTACATTTGGGTGAAAAACGTATAAATTCTACATCAATGAATTTATTTTAGACACAAGTTTTAATCATGTATCATCAAATTTTAATGTTTTAAATTATTTATTTTCTTCATTCAGGGAGTAAACACATTATCTCATCAGTCATACTGTAAGATGAAACAAGATTATACAGTTTTATCTGTTACACTGAAACAAGTTCTAGACTTATTTGCTGAAACAGTTGCATCACTATATCAGTACAGGTTCTGAATCTTACGAGAATCTTCTACGCCCTTATAGAATATTCAATTTCGGACTAAATATAAGGAATGGACTAGGAGCATAGTCGAGGTCTGAGCATCGAAGCATATGGTTATTTTGATTTCACTAGTAGTTACTGTCTACTAGTCACTAGTAATTAATGATTGTTTTTTTCTCTTCATACATTGATTCGCACCTGTCAGCGATCAGCGACAATCAGCGAATTCGTGGTCCGCAGCAACGCATTAAAACGTATGGCATTAAGACATGAGGGAAGGAAGGTGCTCAGCAGCACCTCTTTCCGGGCTTGACACTAATTCAGGTGAGGAGGTCTCTCATCCAGCTTCTTTTTAGCCGCCTTCCAACAGGCATGTCAGCCGTGGCCATTTGGTTAATCAATCTGTTGTTGTGTCCTTCCAATTTAACAAAAAAGCGTGAGTAACGCGTTCGTATGTGTTGTTGGACAGTCGGTTGTTTAATTCTGTATGTAGAGTTTGGTTACTTACGGATCTGGGAGCGTCTGTAATTAGTCTCAAAATCTTTTATTGGAAAGTTTGCGATTTTTGAAAGTGCGTCTTTTTAGCTGAGGCGAAAATTTTTGAGGCGTATGTCCAAATGGGTTTAAGTAAGTAGGTGTATGTATTCAGTTTTTGTCTGATTTTCAATTTAGAAAAAAGTGATTAAAGTATTTTTAATCGTATGTTCAGTGTCTTTTTCTTCATTTTAACATTAAATTCAAAATACTACACTTTCCGAAAATTAACATAATGTAGTTCCATTAAAAATGTTTGATTCTCGGGCTCGAAGTATTGTTTACCTTTTCTCCTTTTTGCATAAATTTTAATTAAGAATTTAAGATTTTAAATATGAAGAACATAAATAAATAAATAATTTCCTGTATTTATGCATTGTACATTTTACAGTGAATCAGGCATATCATATATATAATTACATTTTGTTAATAAAATTAAACTCATGATAAGATTACATGATCTATGTAATTTAGAAGAATAAAAAAAAGAAGAATAAAATAAAAAGAATAAAAAAAAAAAATAAAATTAGAAAATAAAATCAATTAACCAACGTTTTGGTATTTATCTTCTGAACGGTTACTTCTCAGTATGGACTTATCTTAATACTCTATCATAAACATACGTACTTTTAATATTTCGATTAAAAAATAAAACATATCGTTTAATTGAGCCCTTTCATTAATACATAATAAATTTATTATTTGGTCTTCAGGGTTGTCTTTATAAGGTAGATAAAGACTATAAGGATATAGTCTTTTAAGTAGCGGTTTCTAGCATCTGAGTACATGGGGCATTCTAAAAATATATGGTAAATAGTTTCTGTTTTTTTTTAAGATTACATATAGAACATATTTCATCTGTACATATGTTGTATTTTTTCGCATTGAAGAATATTCCGACCTTGTGTTTATTGCTCAGTCTTAATTGCATCAAAATTCTTTGTTTTACTGTACTTTCAAAGTTTTGTAAATAATACGCGCCTTTATCATAATTACAAATTTTCCTATAGAAATCGTTATATTTAGATTTGTATACTCTGTCATTATCGCAACTGGTTGTGTGATTTTCAAGTGTTATGGCAATGTCTTTTTTATGGTGTCTCAATAGATCAGCAGATATATATTTTGAAATTGTAGGAAATCCTAGTGTCTGCATTATCGTGTTTACGTGAGTAAACCAATTTACTTTATGCCGTATTTTTTCAAAATTAATAATTATTTTTTCATAACATAATTTCGTCAGTCTGTTTGGTGGCATGTCTAATACTGTTATCCCGAAGTTAATTGTTCTAAGCATTATTTTAATTTTTACTTGATTGCAACCTGTTTCTAGCCTTAAGAAATGGTTAGGGGTATTTATGGGTAGGTGAAATAAATTTTTAACAAATGAAAGCTGTAATTTCTCCATTTCTTCGAGATAACCTAAGGAGTATATTTCCGATGCATATAAGGCTGATGCCTCAGAGATCGCTTCGTATAATTTCATTTTAGCGTCCCACGAATTGCACTTACCCCTTATTAATATTTCCTTAACCTTTCCTAATGCTCTTGTACCCTTTCCGACAAAATGTTTTGTTGCAAAATTAAATTTTCCAGTGCAGCTGAATGGAACCCTAAATATGTAAACTTATTGACATATTCGATATTTTTGCCCTCATATGTTAATGTAGAATATTTCTTCACGTTACTGCCAGCTCTAAAAATAATTGCTTTATTCTTTTCTACATTAACTATTAGGTCACTGGATTTACAATATTCTGAAAGGGCATCTAACTTTCTTTGAGCATCCCTATGACTATCTGCAAATATGATACCATCATCTGCAAAAAATAATGCTAAAATTTCTGATGTGGGGCAAATATGAAGAACATTAGCAGTTAATAATTGAATAACAGAATCAGAACAGTATAGTTTTGGAGCTTTATCAAATCTGTAAAACATAATCTGTCAGCAGGAAAACCCATAGATGTTCAATGGTAATCTTTTATGAGAAGACGTATGAAATCTTAGTTTAACTGTTGAACAGAGAATGTGGAGAGCGATATACCGTAGCGAATCACCGTAGCTCGAAACATTTCTCCTGATACAGTGCTAATCCACAAAAGACAGGTAGAGGGACCAGGAACAAATGGGACATAATTCCACAAAGCGTTAGGAGATTTCGCGGAGGTCTTGTGGCATTCGTCTTCATAGAGGGTCTACATCGCTTGTTTACTTCATTGTGTCATAAATAAGGAAAGATATATATATATCGTTTGTCCCATAGCAACCTAAGGTTGTTGTTACTTATGAAGCATGGATCATTTTATATAGTCCCAACAGAAAACTTAAATAGTTTTAATAATTATCAATTAACTTTTAGCGTTATTCTGATTAATAATTATGAATTCAACGACAAGTTTTCACAATGGAGAAATAAACATACCAACGTTTTTTACTTACTTTAATATTAATAAACTTTTTTTAAATTAATTAAAATTTCAAACTTGACAATATAAATGTTATATGTTTGATTTTAATAACAGCGTTTCACGATTTCGGTAACTGTAAAACTTGACTACTATAATAATTTTCTCTTAGTTAGATTATGTGGGAAGTTGATGTAATTTGTTTTTTTACTTCTTGTGATATTAACATCAATATCACTGGTTGGCAGTGGTTTTTAAACATATGTGAGTAGTTTTTTAAATACTGCACTTAAACATTATAATAATTATTGTACTTGACTTCGATTAAAATTTCATAATTGATTTATACATAAAAAATTAATGCAGTCAATAATGTCATTTGATTTGTTTATATATAACTGGATAGCAAATATATATAATATAAATCAATAACTGGATTGGTAACGGATTGCGTAAATAATATGAATCAAAGGGAATTATAAAAAAAAAAAAAAAAAAATTAAGAATCACCTTGTTAGAACTAAAAAATAGGGAAAAAAGAAAAATGTTTTGTTAAGGTTTAAAAGATTTATTTTAATGTAATTTTTAGGCGTCTCATTCAAATTCATTACAATGACTCTTTTGAAAATTCCAGATATAAATTTTAATCGGATTTTATTTTTTTTTTTTATCGATACTAACCTCTGTCAAAAAGTCCATGTCATATTTATTTTGACGTCTCGATCATTTTGATACATTTTCAATTTCGAAGATAGAACATATGACTTCATCTGTCTCATTTACAAACAGCAATCAGACGTCGATAAAAATCGAAGAAATGAAAAGTTGAATGACTGAAAAAAATTTAAATTAAAAAAAATAATTACTGACATTTAAAGAAAACAGAAGAGGATGTGATACATTACACGTATGTTTTGAAATTATAAATAGCCGGTTGTGGACTCTTCAATGCGATAAAAGATATAAAGTTTGGTACAATGAGGTACAATGACTGACTTATGATAAAATAATTGAATGAAAAAGAATAACAAATTATACATAAAATGATTAAAATAAATAATTAAAAAATGAACTGATCGTGAATCTATTTCCAAAAAATACATTATTATTTTAATGTAACGAGTTATCAACAAATGACGAAAATTTTATTCCCTTCTATAGAAGTCTTCCTTTAACCGACTACGAAATTTTGGCAACTTGCCTTTGGGTCCTACCCCTAACTGATAAAATCCAAACTCACAATTCGTTTGAGCTCCGTTCCCAACTTCTGTATAATACGCCGACATGGACCATTCATGAGAAGCGCCATGTTCGGCTGAAAGAGTTCCTTCCAACCATTGTGAACAATAAAAAAAACCCTCTCCCCCTCTTTGATTATAAAATGTATAACAACTTCTTCCGCAGCGTAATTCAAACAACGCGGTGTGCTAATTAAATTGGGCAACTTTCGGTCTTGTTTAGATTAATTAATTAAAAAGTTACAATGAACGTTATCTGTGTTGGGCTATAGCGTCGCCTCAGTTCAAAACTTTAACATCTCAAAAATGACTGTTTTTTACTTATTTTATTCATTGGATTTAGGATAAAGCGTAGAATTTAGGGAAATGCCATGCCAATATAGCAAATCACTTAGTAAGAGTTAAAATTAAATGTTTAGATTAACAACTTGTTTTCAGGGCTTCGATCCCTACACGGAGTCAACATTGAATATTCGTAGCTAATAATATGATGTAAGAATAAAAAACATAAGGATAAAAAAAAATACTCCCTTGGAGAGCTTATAGCTTCTGTAAGCTTCTTACATCTCTTAAGGCGCCTTGTGTTCACAACTATTTATTTATTCTAGAAAAGAAAGAATTTTTTTAAAAATTATAACTTTTGACATTCATAATTATATGTTGCATAGTCTCTGATTGATCTTCATATTACAAATTTTACACTATCTGGGGGTTTATTATGACGGTTTATTTGGTATTTTCCTGACATTATAATTTGGAATACAATTTCTTGGTGGTACTTACATTTGTTCTGACTCACTGAAGCGTGCCTTTGTTAGTCTGAATATATATTATATTAAAATTTAAAATATCACTAAGTTTTTTCCATATTTTTATTTGCGCCTGTTGCAATTAAGCTACAATCAGCACATTAGTTATATAAATATTATTTTGTAAGCCCATTTTTTAAATTTAATTAGTTTTGATAATGTTTATTTTTTAAAGCCACTCTGTCGATCGATTGGAATATAAAATGAATCGATTGGACAATAGAAAGCGGATAACATGGTTGAAGTCAGCTGTGAGATTGAAAGAGACCATGTACTGTTGTCAATATAGGATTATCCGACTAGCCATTAACGACCTTGGGAAACCTAATAGCCACTAGAGGCGGTGGACCGTGGAAAAACGGTTTTCCTGTTTTCCAGACACGGAGGCATTAATTTCCTTCAAGGCGCGGGGCCTGCGGTGTGGCGAGGCCGGCTAGAGACGGCAGCTCCATTCCCGACAACCCGTTATTACAGCTCGCCCTTAATTATATGACGTGACTAGAAACTGTGGATGAGCTAAATCTCTTAATTTTATTTCATTCTATTTTGAACATAGTGGTTGGTACAAAGTTCAACATAGTTTATGATCGAAATTCTTTGATTTTGGATAATGATAAGATAATTTTTTTTTCTTTTATTTACGTAACTATATGAACGATTTGTAAAAATATTTAATTCGATGTATAAAAAATAAGATTTTTTAAATGTTAACATAGCATTCTGAAAATCCTTGGAGAATATTCTTCCTACCGTATTCTAAATTATAACAGTCACAGGGAAATGTAAAAATCCCTGTGCGTCGTTAATTTTTATATTGATGGTATTGTCCCACATTCTATAAGAGCTCTATTTGATTTTCTTTTTTAAAACAAATATAAGATACCATTATGGAAAGTTTGGCAAAACAAAATTTCATGGTTCGTATGAATATAAACGAACATTTTAAATCTAAAATCCCAACTAGAACGTTTTAAGCCATTTTAGGAGACAATTTTTTTTTAACTTACAAATGATGTTCGTCAATGTTGAGGACCTTTTTGTCTTGGTGAAGTAGTCTAGTAGTGAATACTTTCAACGCCGTCACAAGTAAAATAGATTACAATTTTTTCAAAAATGTCTTTCTCTTAATTATCCCAATACACCATGTAGATCTAATAATGTATTCTTCTTAAAAACGTATAAGGATAGACAACCAAACGTGCTTCACAGTGCCACGACTTATGGATTTTTATCCATTACTAGATCTACATGGTGTATAGGGATAACCAAACAAAAAAACATTATTATGTTAAGTATTAATTTTTATTTTATTAACTATTATATTTGTATACAATATATTATTATTATTAATTACAAAAATTATTTATCCATATTTTGATTAACAATCTGCTAAATACTTCACAATAATAAAATATGTGCTCCCTCATCCAGGTTATATTTAAGTTAAGAAACATCCAGGCATCCACCCCAAAATACCTCGAGGCGGAATGTGTGGCTTCGTGGTGGACCAAAGTCTTGTGCTAACAAGTTCTTGTTGAAAGTCAGTCTATGGTGAAAGTTTTTGTAGTATTCTGTGGCTGTATCTAATTGTAAGACTCTTGGGATGTCCAAGTTCCATTGTAGTATCTCGTCACGTAGCCTGGTGCGTCTCCTATTTTCCTCGATACTTTACTAAGATTGGTTGTGATCTAGTGCGGTCCCCGGGGGGGGGGGTGGGGATGCTCCCCTCAAAAGTTCAGGAAAAAATACTAAATTAAGTTTATTAATTTATGCATAAAATTTCTTTAACATTATGTTGACCCGTTGTATTTAAGTAGATGATTCTTATGAAGTTCCAATAATTATTTTATTTTATAGTAACTTAATCTATTTTTGTGGGTAACCACCTTGTTTTAAATTATTTTAAATAATTAATTTTTTAAAGAGAAAAGATTGAGCTCCGCCGGGAGTCGAACCCGGGTCTTCCGTGTGACATGCGCGGTATGCTAACCAACTGCACTACAGAGCTCGCTTTCAAGCAAAGCCAATCCTTCCTCTTCACTGATAACTCTCCCTCGATCTAGCAAGTTTTGCGAGTATTTACGGGAGGTGGAAGAGGAAGGATTGGCTTCGCTTGGAAGCGAGTTCTGTGATGCAGTTGGTTAGCATACCGCGCATGTCATGCGGAAGACCCGGGTTCGACTCCCGGCGGAGCTCAATCTTTTCAATCATAAATATTTTAGATATTTGAGTCTGCCGTTATTTTAATGCTTTATGTTATATTATGAATTTAATTCCTGTTTTTTTCCAATCCCCACTCATCCAGATTATTTCTGGGACCACACCTGGGTGTGTTTTTTGGATAGTTAGTTGAAATTATTTAGAAGAAAAGATATGAGGTTCGGTTCTTTATTATGGAAACTCAATATCAAAGTTCTTTGTAAAGAAGATATATTGTTTTAGGACTTATATATGTACTTTTTTAGATTTTTTTCTACCCTTCTTTTCAATTAAAAACTCCCAACAGTAAGTGATAATAATTTTCAGTGTTAAAAATTATTGCGGAAAATCATATTTGTTGATATATAATAGATAATAATGCATTTTCAACATGGTTAAGTACAATTTGCCTGGACCAGAGCCGCATGGGAGTTTAACGATAAGAGATTGAACATGTTAAATAGAAAGGAAACTTAAACAAAGACTACAACTCCTGCATCCTCTTGAAGAAAGACAACCCAAACTCAAGCTAAGATGGGAACTCAAACATCCGCCGATAAAAGGACCCGAAGGAAAGTTATTCCTTACATGGCCTCCTCCTCTTTTTTTCTTTTTTTTTTTTTTTTTTCTTGGACATTATACTAGTCTATAAGGAAATATTAAAGACAAACATAGAAAATATATATGAAGAAAAGTATAAAGATATATAAAAATTAAATAAAACTGTATTGTGACGGAAGAAACCAAAACAGGTGTTTATTTTCTTTTTATGTTGTAAAAAGTCCTAGAATTGTTTGGAACCTTAGGCCTATGGAGGGGTGGGCCAGGGAAAGTCAGCTATCCCCCTCCCTACAAAATATGATAAACTAAAACTATAAATTCTTATTTATTTACTATGTTTCTTAAGTAATATGTAAACATATATATTAATTTTCAAATAACAATTGGTTCGGGGCCCGGTGTGGCTGTGCGGTAAAGCGCCGTACTCCCATGCCGGAGCTGCGGGTTCGAGTCCCGTCCAGGGTGGTGCTTTTCTTTCGTAGGAGAAGTATCACCCAGTGCCATGGGTGTTAGTATGGGCAGTATAGGGCTTCTGTGGAAGCCTTAAAGTCCGAAAAAAAACTAAAAAACAATTGGTTAAATTAAAAAAAAATTAATTGTGCCATACATAGCCAGAATATCTCGACCCACTCCACCGGTCATAAGATTACCATTTTATATATATATATATATATATATATATATATATATATATATAAATTAATTAATTAATGATTAATCAAACTAACTTAAAGTTTTTACCTTTCTTAAAAATTTAGCTTTTACTTATTTCAATGATTTATGACTTATTTTATTGCTTTCTTTCGATTTCATTTTTATTTCGATAGCCTTATCTTAAGTACTCATGGCATTCAAGTTGAAGAATGACCATTCATCCATCTTCTTTCCATGGCTTCAAATATCATTCTCCTTCTCTCTCTTTTCTTACTTATTTTCATCCGTGTTATGTACGGGGCTATCAGAGTTACAGTGTGAAGATGTTTGTATATGAAATTTCATTTGTAAAAACTTTCATTAAATTTTTCTTCATACACGATACTTACCTTAAGGCTCCATAAAAAAGAAAAAAAAAAAAAAGAAAAAAAAATCGTCCATAAACCGTTTGAATCGGTTTTGAGAATTCGATTACCATTTTTTTTCATTCAAAAGCTCCGAAACGATTGAGATTCTGAACCAATTTGGTTCGTTTCAAACAACACACAATGTGACACAAAACTTACAGTCTTACCAGAATTGGCTTATTTGTAACATTCAAAATAATCAAATCGTTCCCTTTGGAAAATTACAAAATTCCCGAAACGATATCTCTGGGTAATGTAATTAAATCCACACGAGTTATGTAATTAAAGAAGTGAGTGGAAAATTGATTGAAAGCTCACACCAAATCGAAATTAATCCGATTCGATCACGTCTGGGACGGCCCCACGGTTAGCTCAGTGGTAAGAGCGCCGCAACGTAGATGCGGAGGACCTGGGTTCGATTCCCAGCCGTGGTCGAATCTTTTATCTTCTAATAAAATAATTTAAAAATTATTAAATAAATATTTAACCAAAAGACCATAAATAAATATATTATTAAAAATATGATGCTTAGAGAGTTCCAAGCGGGATTTAGAAAATCTTATTCAACGGTGGATAATATGATGAATTTATTCAGCTTGGTTAAAATAAAATTGAGCAAGAAAAGGGGAAAGGTCTATGTCTTTTTTGTTGATCTATCCGCGGCGTTTGATCGCATTGACCGCCATGCATTGATATACAAATTAACGGAATTAGGAGTTTCCTCTAAAATCATTCAAGTATTAAAGAATTCGCATTTATCGACTAGTGCTTCGGTGTGGTGTGGCAATGGCCTGTCTGAAGAATTTGAAACGACTATGGGCGTAAAGCAGGGATGTCTATTGAGCCCACTTTTATTCTCTCTCTTCATTAATGACTTAGAGAATTATATTGATGGGGGAGTGCAAATAAATAACACCGTTTTTAAGTTATTAGCTTATGCGGACGATTTGGTCCTCCTTGCAACGGATCAGCCTTCATTGCAAACTATGATAAATTCTCTTTATAAATATTGTCTGAAATGGAATTTAAAAATTAATTTGACAAAATCGAAGATAATGGTTTTTAGAAACGGCGGTAGAATACCCAAAAATGAAACATTTTTTTTAAATAATGAAGAAATTGAAACGGTTATTAACTATAAATACTTAGGTATCACAGTTTCGCCAAATCTTTCCTTAGATAAACATTTTAAAGAACGAATCCCAAAAGCTAAAGCCGCATTAAACAGTTTTAATCAATTAATTCTAAACAGGTCCGTTCCTTTTCAGGTAAAATTGAATGTTATAATGCAGTGAGCAGAGCCGTTGTGTTCTATGGAGCACAATGCTGGGGTGGTCACTGGTATGATCAGGTTGAATTACTATTAAAATTGTTCATTAAAAAAATATTTAAACTTCCTCGTAATACCCCTAACTACTTCTTATATTTAGAAACAAATTTACTTCCGACCTTCCTTTATACGGTGAAATTGCACTTAAAATATATTTAGAAATGTCTTTCGATGCCTAACAACAGATATCCTAATATATTAGCCAAGGAAATAATAAAAAGAAAAATATTTTTTTTCAAACATTGGGAACTTCTATGTAATCGTTTTAATATTTCATTAGACAATTTAGAGAACTCTGAATTTAATGTAGAGGAGTTGTTGATAATATAAAAATAGGTTTGATAAGCGAATTTAGATTAGCAGCTCAAAAAAGCATACACCATACTATGTATAAACAGCTAGAACCTTTGCCGACCTTTCTTAGTGATGCTAAACTCGACTCACTAGTGATCAGCTGGATATTCAAAGTAAGGGGAGAACTATTATATTTAAACAAATATACCTTTTCTGCCTCAAATAAATGGTGTTCGCTATGTAACCTTAAGAAGGACGAAGACATTTTCCATTTTATTGCAATTTGCCCTATTCTTGCGAAATCAGAATACAATATTTTAACAAAAGTATACTCAGTGAGATAGAGTTTGAAGTTTATTTGAACGGCAAAAGCTGGAATAGTCTTGTTGGCTATTGTAGAGAGGCCTGGTATTACAGGTACGAATTAATAAAATAATTTAATTATTAATGGAAAACAGTTCATTTATTTATTATTTCTAAGATATGTAAAATAGTTTTTGTGTTATTTAGATATTACATCATTGAAAAATATTAATCTGTAAAAAGAGAGAAAGATATTTTATTTTATTATTATTATTATTCATATTTTATTTACTTTTTGTTATTATTATTTTTTAATTTAAGCTATTGCTTGACTCCCTCAGACGGTAATTACCATGAGGATCGTCTTCAGCTTAAACTTATTTTGATTTTGTAATTGTGCTATTTCATGAATAAAGACTTATTATTATTGTTAAGTAGTTATATGAAGGATCACCAGGAAAAGACACTTGTCCCTTAAAGATTCTCCTCCTCCCTCATGTGTATGTGAGGCCTCTCAGCATACAAGTGGCAACTCACACTGACCGAGCCATCTGACTCGTCCATCTGACTACTTTACCACGTATGCTCATTCAGGAAAACATAATACAGTTATCGTTCGCCTTCTAACTCCGTGCAGCCATAATCCAATTGTCACTGACCTTAACTGCTTATTTTATAGCAGATGTATTGACATTAAAATATCACAAATATATATATATATATATACCATGAAAAGGGAGTCTTTATTACAAGACTCCAGTTATTTGACCACTTACAAAAGATTTTAGAGAAAAAAAAATCAATCGCAAAATGCCTAATATCCCAATAAAAACCTTACTCACGTGTTGAAAACTAACTAAGAGAATAACAAAGTAAGACTTTTCGTCAATACTAAAAGACTACAAAAAGACGATTCGTTGATTGGCCGAAATAAATGCGAGGTTGTTATTCAATTGATAAAAAAAGAAAATAAACAATAAAAAAAAAGACAAAGTTTTTGATTGTTGAGAAAAAGAAACCTCAGAGAAAAATAATAATCACCTCTGAGAACGTATAATTAAAAAGTTCTGAGGAGTAGCAACTTTTAAATTTAGTTCAAATAAAAGTTAAATGCACTCCAATTGTTGTTACTTCATAAATCTGTAGGAAGTTGTTTTCAGTCATTAAAAGTTTTTTTAATTTTCTGTATAAAGTTTTTCTTACGATCTCAATTCACATATTATATGGCAATATAACTAACTACACATTGGTTGCTTCCGCTTCATCAATTGCATTCCCATTATGTTAGGATTACATATTATGCTAATGAACATGTTTGTCGTTAGCATAAAATAATTATCAAATATGTTTCTGAACAATGTCTTATCTATATTTCTGAATAAATAATAACTATTTTATTCATGCTTATAAGCAATAAATATAAAAAATAATTTAGTGATATTAATTAGTTAAGCATTAAGTGATATAAGTTGAACAAGCAGGTAAAGAAATCACCCATTGATAGCACTCAAATAATATTATCTAACATAGAAGATCCCTAGGCCGTCTTTTTTTCAAACGCTTAGGGTGATTGTCTGATAGCGGAAAGGACTGGTATCTGGATCGGGCTAAATTTGCGACATATTGAAATTTAAGTTCTTTTTGGATGATTATTTTGTTACGTTATTTTTTTGTGGAGGCAGATCTTCGACTGATGGGAGTGGTGGAATATAAGATCGCGGCAGAGGATCGAGCCGAATGGAGGAGGATTGTCGAGGGGGGCCAAGGTCCTACAGGGACCATAGCGCCAACAGAGTTAGTTAGTTAATTTTGTTACAAAATAAGGAGCATTAAGGATTTTAAGGATTGGATACGAGAGGAATTAGATGGTTTAGTGAACCTCAAAGTCCAAATAAAAAATAATTTTAGTATCATAAATGTTTTGTTTTTCTTAATGCCCTATATGTAGACAAATAATTTTGAAATATTGATCTCATTTCAGAGAAACCATCTAACTACCCTATTTTCGCCAAGTCCTGATCTATTGTCTATAAATGCACAACACATATTGGTTCAGGACTTTTTATTGCTCTACCACTGCTTGGAGAAACTCCATAAAACTATTGAAAAGGCAATAAATTGACATCGAATTTTCCGTTGCTAAGTTGAAAAAGGGCTTGCTTCTCGCCCAAGTTGCTCCAGGCTTGGGGGCTTGTCACGTCTCTATAACTTTATTACCAAGCTTATCCCGAGACCTCATCTTATTTCAAAACTTTCTCTCTAGGGCTAGCCTTTTTTCCTATCGGTAATAATATGATGAACATTGTGCGGTGTGTGGTTCAAACTTACTTTTAACCTGTACCACCTGGGATAAGGTAGCACCTGGACTCTAACTTACCTATATTATGTAATGCGGTTTTTCTCCTACTTATTCAAACTAAATATAGCACATTAGTTAGTCTAAATAAATAAAAACTAGAAAACAATCTTCAGATTTTAATTTTACCATTTCAAATAAAACATTGAGTGTTTCCTCTTTAGGATCTTACTACTATATTTATATCAGGCGTTAGCCAATGGTATGGCAATATTTTATCGAACCTTTTGGGGTCGACGTCATATTTAATTCTGGCACGTAAAATTTACCCAAAGTTTTTTCATACTCTGTTAGGAATCACATCAAACAGATTGATACGGGCGAATCAACCAGGAAATTAAATATTAATTAAAGGAGTAGAACTTAATTACTTATTTCTGTTTCTACTTCCAATAGGGAACAAATTCATTTATTTCATTTTTTTAAGTTATATTTTTAAATGCGGTTATAATTTAGCAAAAATAAATATTTCTTAAAAAGTTGACTACCATTGAAAAAAAGAAGATCCGAAAAAGGCTGAATAGCATAGTTCTGCTTAGTATTTTACTATTTCAATTGATGAAAATATATCAAAGGTAATATGAACAAACAATTTTCGTGAATAGTTCTAGAATGAAAAGGATGGCATAACACTTCATTGTTTGATAATGTTTTCCCTCATTCGGAAAACAAAATAAATATTACAGAAGTTTTGGTCAATTTCACATTATTACTAAATTTTCGCAGTGTTCCCTGACTAAAAATAGTTTATTTCCCACACAGTTTTTTTTTTTTAAATTTGCATGTAGTTTGTGTAATCTTGGTAAAGTGTTAAAAAAATAAATTAAGTCTAAACTGGAGGGAAAAAAAGCTCCCTGGACACCTACAGTTTGTTTGTAATTAAAGTTTGTGTTCGACCATTGAGGACCCAACAGTTAATATTTAGCTTTCTGTAAAGGCTTTCAGTCGTGCGGATTTTGAACTTCACAGGATGTTAGTTAATGAGTTCATTCCCCTCAAATAATTACTCTTATGCCACCTACCTAATAGAGTGGTACTTAATCAATTGATCATTTCTGTTTAAGGTTCATCAAGTGTTATCCGTATAATGGTGAATCATTTTTGTTGATTGAAAACGGATTCACTTTCGCTGTCGTTCTTAACACATTCGATGCCATGTGATTTTTTTTTTTTTTCTTTTTTTTTTTTTTTTTTTTTTTTTTTTTTTTTTTTTTTTTGTTTATAGAACATTTCTGTTTTAACATACACATTCAGAAATCAAAAATAGAAAAAAAAAGGACAAAACATTTTTAATATAAAAGCCGATTATGAGTAATGGTTTTGTTCTTGTTGGTAATCTGGCTTGTATAGAGTATTTATGGACCATAATCGCAGTAATAATCCCTTCAGAATGAATGGGACAGGAGACAATACCATTGGTCTGGAGGCTTCATTCCCGAATTAAGTTTCCTCATTTTAGTCTATGAATACGACTTGTCTGTCACTTCAGATGATAAAGGAAAAAAAAAAAGGATTTTTCAAAAGCTTCTCCTACCTACAATAGCTCTTTTCAGTTTCCATTCTCCTAGTTCAAATGGAAAAAACTAGAACAGTCTGTTACCATGAAAACATGGTAATAATTCATGATATGTTAGAAACAATTTTGTGGATTTTGTTGGATTTAGGCTATGATGGCGTTCATCAGAAAAATTCATAGGTAATGAAGTAGCTGAGCAAATAAGTTTTTGTTTTCGATTGTAATTTTCTTAACGTTCACATTTTTTTTTTCTTTTTACATAGTACTATTACGGGTTCATTTAGGTATTATATTACTATGTCCTCATAATCAATTGTAACATTTATCGCCATTAATTTATAGAAGTAAAAAGGATAACGCGGAAAATGTTTGAAATATAACTGGCCATTTCCTAAGGCGAAGGGAGCTGAGGGTCGAAAATGTATCTGTTTTCCAGACCAATTACCAAGGGCTTTGGCCCACCCTCAGAATCTAAATCATCCGAAGTCGACCCCCTCCCCCCGTAACCCCTCGCCCAACTGAGCTAAACGAATAAGCTTATTCTTAAAATTGATATCACATTCTTTATAGAGACATTAATGATAATCAACAAGTGTGAGAATTGGTTGTTTGTTCAACATTTTAATCTCTATCCAAAAAACAGGCCATTTTTCTGCATTCATGCAACATTCACATTCTGCCGTTGGATTCTAAAAGCAAATAACATTTTTCTTTCTCAATTAATGGCGAAAATTGATTATGAATTGATATTAATAAAATACCTAGACGAACACTAAGCAGTTTTAATGCACAAAAAAAAATAGTGAATATAAGAAACCATCAACAAAAAAATAAAAATTTATTTGCTCAGCTACTTAGTTTCCAATTCTACGACCGTTATAAAATCCTAAATTAGCCTAACAGCTAATTCTCTTACGACAGAGTCTTACATTATTCAATTTTATTTATTCATATGGCCGATTATGAAAAATTTTGTTGCACGTTTTTCCAACAAGCAATAATCACTGGACAGATTATTCATTAATATTATATTATGCGTAAATAGATGGAATCTACATTTTTTTAAACCAATTAGATGTACTTATAATATTAATAATAAAATACGTAAATTAATAACACCCTTAAGTATTTATTTACAATAAATGATGACTGATAAATTTAAATTGATTCTTTATTTATAGATGTTATCTTTATACGACACGTCTAATAATAAATAATGTTATATATTTGTTATAATGTTGGATAATTTTTTTCTAGCTATGGCTATACTGGAATAAAAATAAATTATAAAATCATTTACTAAAGGTTTCAACAAACAGTTCAGCCGCGTTCCAGGACTCTTTCGCAAGCGCAGTTTCGCTTGCGAAAGAGTTTAGAGTTTAGAGCGTTTAGTTCTATCTATTTATCGTTCTATCTATTTCAACCTAATTTACCAACAAGCGGCAAGGCAATTCGAAGAGGGAAAACATACCAGTCAAAAAAGGAGAGAAGGGACATGCGCAATAATGAAATAAGTTTATGACTGCAATGTTGTAACGAATTCTACCGTTAGTATGAGAGTCACTAAAATACTGTCCTATTTATTTCTTAAACTTTTGTACATTTCTATTTTATTTGTAAAATCATTTTTACTTTCACTTACCTATTATATATGAAATATATAGTAAGGGTAAGTATTGCGATCGTGAAAAATTTCGAGTTGGGTTTTGAACGAAAATACACTTTTTGGGGTCCCCTGAGTCCAAATAACCAAGTCCCTCGAAATGGTCTATGTGTATGTTTTGTGTGTGTGTGTGTGTGTGTGTGTGTCCTGTGTACATACTAACTCAAAAACTATAACTCGCTCGAACGTGAAATTGGGTATTTCGTTTGTGTATATGCCTGCGATGTGACAGCAAAAATTTCATCTAATTTGGTCAAACGGAGAGGGTACTTTATTTAATGATTTTTGTCTAATTCTTATGTTTTTTTTCGATATTCACAAGAACGGCTCAAACGATTTTCATTAAACTCGGTATTTGATGCATGCCTTTGCTCGCGATGTGACAGCCAAAATTTCATCAAAATTGATCAATTGCAGATGGCAGTTTATTTATTAAATTTTGTCTTAAATAATTTATTTTTTGAAGAGAAAAGATTTGGCTCCGCCGGGAGTCGAACCCGGGTCTTCCGCGTGACATGCGCGGTATGCTAACCACTGCACCACGGAGCTCGCTTCCAAGCCGTGCCAAATCCTTCCTCTTCACTGACACCTCTCCACAGAAATCACAAGTTGTGCGAGTATTTGCGGGAGATGGACAATTTTGGGCATTTCTTGAAGAACTTCAATTTTTTAAATTATTTTATATTAATTTAATCATTATTGTGGGTAAACACCTTGTTTTAAATTATTTTAAATAATTTATTTTTTGAAGAGAAAAGATTTGGCTCCGTCGGGAGTCGAACCCGGGTCTTCCGCGTGACATACGCGGTATGCTAACCACTGCACCACGGAGATCGCTTCCAAGCTGTGCCAAATCCTCCCTCTTCACTGACACCTCTCCCTAGATTTCACTAGATTTTGGGAGTATTTGTGGGAGATGGACAATTTTTTTCCGATTTTGGGCATCTCTTGACTTCATTGCTGAGTAGCAACCGGGGGCTAGACTTTGGAAGATTTTTTATACATGAACAGTAAATACTGGTATACGATATATGATGTCAAAAATATTGAATAGGTTCGAATATTAACTTCTCTCCTAGGCGTTGTATGCCAACTTTTCCACGCAACAGCTAATTAATTGGTTAAAAATTCTTTCCACTAATAATTTATTGTATTCCCGTATACACCTGCAAATGGAGTTTATTACACTTTTACAGAAAATTTGTTGTCCCCGAATAACCTTACTGAATTATTTATTAGTCATCTAGGGTCGTCCCTCCCATCTCTTCAAACTCCAATTCGATGCAATCAAGGTATAATGGAATCAATCCAATATCAGTGTGATTTCTTTTATTAGAATACGCTTTTATGTTTCAAAACGATGCTTTTACTTTTCATTATATTCATGTCATGTTCCTCATTATATTTACTTCTCAACGTATATCTAATCTTTAATTTAAGAAGATTTTGAAAAGAAAAAAAAAGGGGGTGTGATCATTCTGACATTCCTGACATCATTTTGGTCTTCGCTGTATGTACTACCTACTTAGATTTATTAAAATAAATTAGTATGCAATTGTAAGTTTAACTTTTAAAAAAAATCTTTCAAAAGTTGAATTGAAAGATTGAAATGACAATCAAAATAAAGAATAACATATCCCCTGGTCAGGGAAACATTACATTGGCAAAAGATGTGGAAGGGGAGGGAAAAAAAGTTATATCATTCTTATCACTTTCATACTAATCTATGTTATATATTATTTGAAATTATTAATTCCAAAACTTTTTTTTCTAGTATAAATACCACACCTATATTTTGCCACCTTGAATTGTATAATATACCTTCCATGCATCTATCATTTTTGTTAAAAATCAAATATCAAAAACAAAATTAAACAGATATATATATATATATATATATATATATATATATATATATATATATATATATATATATATGGGTTAGTTGCGAGCAGCACCATGCGAGTTGACTCTCATTGGCACGCGAGCTGCTGCAGGTGGTGTGGCGAATGGGGAATGAAAACAAAAAATGTTATAGTAACTTGTTTCTTTCCCACTCTAACAAAGTACCTGACTAAATTCGAGTAACAACTGGCTAGGTTGTTAATCCTAGCTTCCAGCTAGCTCACTCTATGTAACTAGCCAATAGGCCAATAGCTATGACGCCAAAAATATGTTATGTGTTCAAAGTTCCATCACTTAATAGATTTTTTTATTAAAAAAAAATACAGCCGAAAAATAATTTTAATGAATGTATATAATAAATGAATGTATATAAATACATTCATGACAGAGATATGATAAAGATTAATTGTGGTAATATCCTAATTTTAAGGTCGATAAATTCCCTCGTAGAGAAAATAATTGTTACTCAATTAGCTTCGTAGATGGTTGATTGCCAATTAGTGCCGGAATTGTAGAGGGATTGGGTAAGTTTTAAGTTGCTTCCTGGAATGAAAGAAATACACTGACCATGAAAGCATTCTGTAGTCCCCTTTATTAAGCTGGTCATTTACTATTCAGAACTTGGTGAAAGCATTCGCGAAAAGGCCCGGAGCGGATGAAAAGAAGGTGGAAAGGAGATCGAAGCAAGCTATAAAGGGTTTCTGATTAGGGGATACTCAAACAAATGAAAATTGAAGATGATATTTTGCTTCTAACGATAAATATAATATTTTTTTTTTCTAAAAAACGTTTAATGAGAAAAGTTTAATATTGATTCAAATCACCTACTTAAAATGTTTCATAGTTTTTATAAAATATTGCAAAAACTCATTATATTTAATTATTAAATTTGCTACTTAAATTTAAATCAAGACATTTTACCAAGAACAGCATTTTCCGTATACTAATTTTAAAAGGAAGCAGTTTAATCGAATTGGATTCATATTTCACAATTATTCGCTGTACAGGATTTTCCTCCCCAGCAAAATTTTTCCTTGAAAAAAATTAATTAATTTTTGTAATTAAAAGAAAAGACAATCGAAACTTGATATATTTTAACGTCGTTCTTTCCCCTACCTAAAGCTTTTAGGGTTTTACGTTTCTTTTTTTTTTTTTTAATATTATATAGGTAATTATCCATCAAAGGGCTCATAATATTTTAAACGTTTTTTTCCTTTAACCCTAGTATTATGCCTACTTAGGGGGCAAGACAGTGCTACGCATTAATGCTGTGTGTTCGTTTTGCATTCTTAAAAGTGAATATTCATGGCCAAGGTGCCCTTAATGATGTATTTAATAAACTACCTACCTAGAAAAATAGATCAAAAATTTAATCCCCTTTTTTTGAAATTTATCTAAACTTGATCATCAGTACCTCGAGGAAATCAACGACTCGGAACACCTGAAGTTATCGAAAACAAAACCCACGAATTTTAGAATATAAACTTACTATAAAATTACATTTGAATTTATTTAATAAGCTCACTTGGGTGGTTATCAACTCAATTTTCGATTAAAAAAAACGTATTTCATTCTATTGAAAAAATTACCAAATTATGATCAACAGGTAAGAACTTTGGATCAATGCCAACGAATTAATACAACTCAAATATTCCAGGAGGTTACAAAATCGATAACGTCATAGCACACTAATCATATGACTTGAGCTTCACAGTCAAGACACAGACTAAGGCCCGCTTTCTGCAATATAGTTTAAACTTAAATTAACTTAAACCGGATTATCTTTAATCCGAGGTTTAAACACTGATTCACTTTCTACAGCCTTAGTTTAGTTTAAGCTCGGTTTAAACCTAATCATGTGAAGGTTATTATGTTTTTGGTTGGTACATATTTGTTTACATTTCCTTGTTGAAACTTCTATGGAAAGAGAAGGTAATGTAAGGGTTATGGAAAGATTATTTATACATATTATTTAGTTTTTACTAAATGAGTTTTTTTGCAAAAAGAAGTAAAAACTTTTGGAAGAGAAGAGAGATATTTTTGAAACCAAAAAAACAGATTTCGACACTGTCAAAGAGAAGGTGGATGAATGGAAGAAATCGGCGAATAAATTCAATGAAACGAGCGGTGCTGTTTTCAGAGATTTAATTTGTATGTTAATAAAACGTTCTTTATAATATGATATTATGCCAAAATAATAATAACCTCTATTACATTTCATAAATTTTTTTCAAATAATGTTGAACCTTTTTATTATTATTATCATTTTGTTTGAATAATAAATGATTTAAGTTGAGCGATATATAATTATTATAGCTTAATAATAATAAAATTACATCATTATGAGATATTCAAGTGAAACATAATTTACTACATAACCTTGATATTAATTATGAACCAATTACAATAAAAATAATGCACGCTAAGGGCCGCTTTCTCCAAGTGAGTTTAAACCGAGTTTAAATTTAATCCGGATTATCTCTTGGTTTAAACCAGATGTGAGTTTCTTCAAGTCGGTTTAACCTCTAAACTTGGTTTAAACTTAGATTAAGTTAATCCTTCATTTTTCCCGGTTTAAACTCTGAATTAGGTTTAAACTGTAGAGTTTCTTCGGGTATAAAGACTCAAGAGTTATTGATTAAACATTTATTATTTGTAGCACATCAAAAATTAAAATCATCTGTCTTCACACTCTATTAACATCATCTGGTCTAAAAGTAAAATTACACAAAAAAAATATATATACATCCAAATGATATTTACATTTAAAGAAAAAGAAATTAGCTGTAAATAAATAAGAAAATAAACTAAGGAAATTTTTACATAAATTAAATCAATTAAACAAAATAATATTATATAGTACACAGTTAAATTATAACAGGTG
The DNA here is from genome assembly GCA_911387785.2 of Aelia acuminata. Taxonomy (NCBI): domain Eukaryota; kingdom Metazoa; phylum Arthropoda; class Insecta; order Hemiptera; family Pentatomidae; genus Aelia; species Aelia acuminata. The sequence continues at coordinate 76,777,820 of OU426983.1, read as the reverse complement.
GAAGGTTAAATGATAATGTTATCAAAATAATTTGATTAATAATTTCTATTGTGGGGAGAATCCCTACATCACTCCTCCTCCAGTGCGCTTAGCACGATAAAAAGAAAATTTATACATTAATGATATATTATTTAAACTTATTATGAAAACTATAATGTTCTATATTTACGTACAATTATTTTAGTTATCTAAAAACCGCGTAGGGAAACGAACAGTTCTCCCATGCCTGGTCTTTTTCAGATTTCCTTCATCTTCTTGGGGGATAGAATGCGATGGTTCCTGGTCCCTTTCTGCTGCTGTGTCTGTTTTGAGTCGTTGGGGACATGTTTCCTCGGTTGATAGCAAATAGGCTGGTTTCAGTCTATCAATGGAGATCGTTACTGTTTTTCCTTTTATATCAAGTTGAAAAAATTTATCGTTTCGACTAATGACAGTAAACGGGCCTTCATATGATGGTTCCAACGGCTTTTTGATACGATCTACTCTAACGAAAACGTGCGAACATTTAGTTAGATCCTTGTGAACAAAAAATTTTCTTGTAGAATTGTGTTGCACAGGAATAGGCTTCAGATTCTTGAAAGTTTCTTTGAGTCTTGAAAGGAAAATTCCAGGGTCTTCCACAGGGTTAGTGGGTTCATCAAAGAATTCTCCCGGCATTTTTATTGTTGCACCGTATACCATCAACGAAGGTGATATATTGCTTTCTGGATTGAGTGCTGCTCGAAGACCAAGTAGTATGGTGGGTAAGGATTCAGTCCATTTAACGGTGTTTTTAGCCTTTAGTGCAGTTTTAATTACTCGGTGAAGTCTTTCAATTTTACCATTGCACTGTGGGTGGTAAGGTGTGGTTCTGAACAATTTAACACCACACAATGCACTGAAATGTTTAAATAAGCTTGAAGTGAATTGACTACCCTGGTCACTAACTATTCTTCTAGGAGCTCCGAACCTACAGATCCAATTAGTATAAAACGCTTGAGCCACTGTTTCAGCTAAGGAGTCACTCAATGGTATTACTTCCATCCAATTGGTATAACGATCGATGCAAGTCAAAGCATAAATTTTACCATCAGATGGAGGAAGTGGTCCAATTAAATCGATATGGACAGTAGCAAAACGTTCATCTGGTGTCTGGTAGGTTCCTATTGGAGATTGAACATGTCTGGAGACTTTGGTCTTCTGACACGGAAGGCAAGCTTTGGTCCATTGTTGAACATCCCTCCTGATATCTGGCCACACATATCTTGATGTTATTTGTTTTACTGTTGACTTGATTCCTGGATGGGCCATATTGTGAATTAGGTTAAAAATCTGTCTTCTAAATTCTTCTGGAATGTATGGTCTGATATGATTTGTGCTGATATCACACCACAGACTTTTACCACTAGGAAGTTGTTGGCGTTTAAGCTTGAGCGAATTATCATTTCTAATGAGCTGATCTAGTTCCTTGTCCTTTTCTTGAGCATCAGAAATTAAATCAAAGTCAATAGTGCTTACCTCTTCAATTCGAGATAGGGCATCAGCGACGACATTTTTAGATCCAGAGATATGACGGATATCAGTAGTGAATTCTGATATGTATTGTAACTGTCTCTGCTGGCGTGGTGATGCCTTTTCGTTCTTCTGCTGAAATGCAAAAATTAAAGGACGATGATCAGTGTAAATAACAAAGTGTCTACCTTCTAAAAGATGTTTAAAGTTTTTGATAGATAAATACATACTTAACAATTCCCTGTCATATGTACTATAAGATTTTTGAGCATTGCTAAGTTTTTTTGAATAAAAAGCTAGTGGTTTCCAACTATCTCCTTCTAACTGCTGAACGACACTTCCCACAGCAAAGTCACTGGCATCAATGACTAGAGCAATAGGATATTCAGGAGATGGATATGTTAATATTGCAGCTTCAGCAAGGTCTTTTTTACATAATTCGAATTTGGTAATCGCCTCAGGTGTCCAAATGATTTTTCTGTTGTCCTTCTTCTTCGCGCCTTTTAAATAATCATGAAGAATTGCTTGATTTTCGGATGCATTCTTTAAATACCTACGATAAAAATTTACCATACCTAAAAATTTTCTTAGATCATTCACGGTTTCCGGAAGTTTGTAGTCCATTATAACCTTAACTTTTTCTGGTAATGGTTTGGATCCCTCCGGTGTAATATGATATCCGAGAAAGGTTAATTCTTTAACACCAAATTGTGATTTAGAAATATTTATTCTTAGACCGTATTGACTCAATCGATCAAAGACTAATTTTAAATGTTGCCTGTGCTCTCCTTCAGATGACGAGGCTACAAGACAATCATCAATATATGCAAAGACAAAATCTAAACCTGAAAAAACTTGGTTAATAAACCTTTGGAAGGTACTGGGAGCATTTCGCAGTCCAAACGGCATAACATTAAATTCGAATAACCCAAAAGGTGTTGTTATAGCTGTTTTGGCTTTATCCTCTTCGGCTACTGGAATTTGAAAAAATGCTTTAAAAAGATCTATTTTTGAAAATACCTTCTTATTATGTAGAATATTATGAAAATCTTCTATGCGAGGAAGTGGATACCTGTCCGGTGTTGTGAGGGAATTAAGCCTGCGGTAATCACCGCAAGGGCGTAATGTACCATCCTTTTTAGTTGCCATGTGAAGTGGACTCGCCCATTCCGATTTAGATGGACGGATGATCCCATTATTCAGCATAAACTGGAACTCTTCTTTGGCAAGCTTCAACTTTTCCGCATCTAGCTGTCTTGGCCTAGAAAAAACTGGTTTACCAATAGTATTAATATAGTGCCGGACATCATGTTGCAAATTAGTAGGTATCACATTCGGTTTAGCTAAATCTGGATATTTTAGGAGTAAATCCCCATATCTTTGTGAACTAGATATAGTACTGATTATGTCAAGTTCGGAAATGGTATAAATATTGCTTCGAATTTTTGAACCAGTCACGCCGTCAATCAGCTGGCGATTTTTTAGATCAATTAATAAATTAAAATGACTAAGAAAGTCGGCACCTAAAATACCTTTCTTTACATCAGCAATAATAAAGGGCCATCTAAATTCCCTTCGGAGTCCCAAGTCAATATTTACTGTTTTAATGCCGTACGTTGGAATAACTGTACCATTGGCAGCAAATAATTTAAAATTGCTAGTAGCATTTCTATCTTGATTTCTAGCCGGAATTATTGAAACATCTGCACCACTATCTATTAGAAAACGCAAACCCGTAGTTGCATCTTTAGCAAATAGACGGAATTTGCGGCTATCATTTTGATTTCCAGCAACAGAATCAGCCGCTAGTTCTGCCGCTGGTTGGAGTTTTCCAACTCTTTCCAAGCACATGGTGGTTGACATTTTTCTGGGTGCCACCTATTTCTGAATCTAAAATGATAAAAACAATATTTACCTCTAGGATTGAAGTTTTTTCTTCTCTTACTGTTAGAGCTATTTCTTGATGATGCGCTTGAGCTTCGACTCCTCGAGCGAGATAATGAAGAAATTTGGGCTTCCAGAGCAGACATTTTTGAAATAAGTTCAGCCATAGTGTCATTAGATGAAGTTGACTTGACAGAACATATGTTGGGACTTGGGTTCATTTCAGATATTTTATCTGCCATCAGAGCAACTTTTTCCAGAGTCTCTTCACTAATTAAAAGAACATTTTTCATTGTATCTGGCAGTTTATCAAGCCAAAGGGTGCGCAATACACTGTCGGTAATACCATCTCCCGCAAGGCTTTTCATTTTTCTTAAGAGCTGACTAGGCTTCAAATCTCCTAACTCAATCTCTGAGACTAACCTCTTAATCTGCCTATTTTCAGATTCTTTAAATATGTTTAATAGTCTTTGCTTAGCCACTGTGTATTTATTTTTCTCGTTTTGGTCTTGGATAATATCCCAAACATTTTCCATGTATCTGGGTTCTAATTGAGCAATTAAATGATTGAATCTAGTCCTCTCAGTTGTAATACCATTAATTTCGAACTGTGCCTCGACCTGGTAAAACCACATCTCTGGCCGTTCAATCCAAAAGGGAGGAATTCTAATACTCACTTTGTTGAGCTCAATGTGTTCCATCTTCCTTTCGCTAGATGATTCAGTAGGCTCGGCGTCGTTGCCCATTTCTTGACGAAAATCACGTCGGGGTCACCAATTTGTAGAGTTTCTTCGGGTATAAAGACTCAAGAGTTATTGATTAAACATTTATTATTTGTAGCAAATCAAAAATTAAAATCATCTGTCTTCACACTCTATTAACATCATCTGGTCTAAAAGTAAAATTACACAAAAAAAATATATATACATCCAAATGATATTTACATTTAAAGAAAAAGAAATTAGCTGTAAATAAATAAGAAAATAAACTAAGGAAATTTTTACATAAATTAAATCAATTAAACAAAATAATATTATATAGTACACAGTTAAATTATAACAGGTGGAAGGTTAAATGATAATGTTATCAAAATAATTTGATTAATAATTTCTATTGTGGGGAGAATCCCTACAAAACTGCAAAATATAAACAAACATACTCGCTCTTGTTACTCAAGAATTATTTTTTTGCACTTGACTGAATACAAAAATGGAAAATATACATAATTGAAATTTTAAATGACATGGAAGAAGAAGATTATGATGTTTTTGTTGCCAAAGAGACGCATCAATAGACGCCATCAGTTAATCCAAGAATATCTTCAGAATATGTTAAATCAGTGAAGTAGAATTGAGATGAGAAAAAAATGTTTCTTAACGTGCATTATTTTTTTTTGTAATTGGTTCATAATTAATATCAAGGTTATGTTGTAAATTATGTTTTACTTGAATATCTCATAATGTTGTAATTTTATTGTTATTAAGCTATAATAATTATATATCGCTCAACTAAGATCATTTATTATTTAAACAAAATGATAATAATAATAAAAAGGTTCAACATTATTTGAAAAAAATTTATGAAATGTAATAGAGGTTATTATTATTCTTGGCATAATAATATCATATTATAAAGAACATTTTATTAACATACAAATTAAATCTCTGAAAACAGCACCGCTCGTTTCATTGAATTTATTCGTTAATTTCTTCCATTCATCCTCCTTCTCTTTGACAGTGACGAAATCTGTTTATTAGGTTTCAAAAATGTCTCTCTTCTCTTCCACAAGAGCCAGAAGAACATTAATTTTACACTGATAAAAGTTTTTTCTTCTTTTTGCAAAAAAACTCATTTAGTAAAAACTAAATAATATGTATAAATAATCTTTCCATAACCCTTACATTACCTTCTCTTTCCATAGAAGTTTCAACAAGGAAATGTAAACAAATATGTACCAACTTTTTAAAAAACATAATAACCTTCACATGATTAGGTTTAAACCGAGCTTAAACTAAACTAAGGCTGTAGAAAGTGAATCAGAGTTTAAACCTCGGATTAAAGATAATCCGGTTTAAGTTAATCTAAGTTTAAACTATATTGCAGAAAGCGGGCCTAAGAAACATTTTTTCTCATCTCAATTCTACCTCACTGATTTAACACATTCTGAAAATATTCTTGGATTAACTGATTGCGTCTATTGATGCGTCTCTTTGGCAACAAAAACATATCATAATCTTCTTGCATGTCATTTAAAATTTCAATTATGTATATTTTCCATTTTTGTATTCAGTCAAGTGCAAAACAATAATTCTTTAGTAACAAGAGCGAGTATGTTTGTTTATATTTTGCAGTTTAAACCTAATTTAGAGTTTAAACCGGGAAAAATGAAGGATTAACTTAATCTAAGTTTAAACCAAGTTTAGAGGTTAAACCGACTTGAAGAAACTCACATCTGGTTTAAACCAAGAGATAATCCGGATTAAATTTAAACTCGGTTTAAACTAACTTGAAGAAAGTGGCCCTAAGGCTGTAGAAATTTAATCAGAGTTTAAACCTCGGATTAAAGATAATCCGGTTTATGTTAATCTAAGTTTAAACTATATCGGAGAAAGCGGGCCAAAATGTTTGTTTATATTTTGCAGTTTGAACCTAATTCAGAGTTTAAACCGGTTAAAATGAAGGATTAACTTAATCTAAGTTTAAACCAAGTTTGTACTACCGAGGTAGTAGGTTAAACTTACTTGAAGAAACTCACATCTGGTTTAAATCAAGAGATAACTAACTTAAACTAACTTGGAGAAAGTGGCCCTAAGACTAATTGGTTCAGTTACTCGCTGCTCATATATTGTCGCAAAACGAACCTTCTGGAAGGTTCGGGATCCTCCTGGGAGGTTCCAGGTCTCTGTTGAAAAGATCTAGGCCTGTCCACATGCTTCAACGGTTTGTTCCGACCAATTGGGATTCTACACCATATGTTTTTTTATTTGCTTATCGATTTAACGTTACAATATTTAAAATATGTTCTGTTTCTTTGTTTGTCTAACGTCACTTTATGCTACTAAGGCTAATCCGACGATGCTACACTACACATAGTATGATACATGCTAAGTGGGAGTCCTAAACTTTGTCTATCCAGATATAATTAGGATCGGGATCTTTAACGAGTACCTGACATCGTACAGGATCGGGACCTCCATTTTACGTCCTATCCGAGGGACGGCATGGCTAAGGATTTTTTACACCCATTAAAAAATTCTAGGGCCACCGCTGGGCGTGAGGATTTATTATTGTAGGTTGCCATGCTAACTGCTATACCACAGGTGACCCCTAAAATATGTTGTTATAATTTTATTTTACAGTAAATTAAATATATTTTCTAAACAGGTAATATGCAAGGGTAACTTTACATTGTACGAACCTTACCCTCGAACAGATAATCCCCCGAACATTATGTGGTAATGCTTCGGCCGGCGTACTAGAACAGTACTATTTACACTAAAACGTGAAATAATGTCTGACCGCACCTATAAACCTTAATACAAAAATTTTCATTACAAAGAGGGCTGACTTGGAACTGGCGACTGCTCTGATTTTTGCTCTAACTTATTATGGATAAAAGCAACGACAGAGAAATGTTAAAGGAAGGTCTGCAAGCTTATCTTAACTAATACAAAAGCGATACTAGTGCTATCCCCGAACATACTAGCGATACATACATACAGTTAGAGTCTTATTTAGATTAGCCGACAGGGGTGAGGTTACCACAGTGTAAAGGCACCTTAATTAAATTTCTGAATAAATCAAACAAATAATGAAATTAAAAAGTCTCTAGCCAACTAGAATATTTGTAGCCGCATAAGTTTGCCGAAAAACAGCTAAAGAGTATTAATTAGTGGAAATAGTTGACAAGTAATTTTATAAAATTCTTTTTTAAACAAAAAAAAAAATACTTTTGTCCAAATTGTATGCTCATTTCTTCATATTTTTCATTTAATACATACAAAATTTACAGTTATATCGTTCCAATTTAATATACGTTTTTAATTTAACAGTTTAAGTTTAGCACTGCAGCTCCATAAACTTAATTCTTTATTAATTAAAAATAGATATAACTTACCTTACTGGCGAAGCTACATAAAAAAAAAGATTTACCTGGAAATAAGAAAACAAATCCATTAGTATTAGTAATATTTTCGTGATGCATAATTTAGTTTTCTTAAACTTGTTTTCTTTTATACATTTAAAATAAAGACTCTTAACAAACAACTAAAAATACAGTTCTTTCTTTTTTCGAAATCGTCAAAATTAAAATCAGAACATAAACTCGATACATTCACCTACTTACTGATACCCATTTGGACACACGCCTAACATATTTTCGGCTCAGCAAAGAGGACGCACTTACAAAATTGCAAACTTTTCAATCAAAAATTTTGAGACTAATAGCCAACGCTTCTTGGTAGGTAAATAACAAAACACTACATACAGACTTACAACAACCAACAATCGAATAACATATAAGTACTCTTTACACACGGTTTTTTGTAAATTTACACGGACATAATAACAGACTAATCAAAACATGGCCACGGCTGATATGTCTGTCAGTAGGCGGCTAAAAGAAGCTACATGAGAGACCTGCTCACCTAAGGTATCAACCCCAAAAAAGGTGCTGCTGGGCAGTTTCCTTTCATCATGCCCAAAATGCCTTATGTTTTAATTCTTTCATCACATTCGCTGGTTGTCGCAATGGTTGACAAGTGTGATTTTAAGTTTGAAGACTAAAAATATATACATATATATATATATATATATATATATATATATATATATATATATATATATATACAGTAGGAGCCCTATTATCCGGGGTTCTATTAACCGGGGTTCCAATCAATCGGGGTTTCGAGGAACCAACTTGTTTTATTATAAGCAGTTTTTAATTTTTACGCCATTTATTTTGTATGTTTAATATTTATTAAAAAAAAATGAATAGTAAATATTTTAAAGATTACACAATGATTAATTTTCTACTGTTCTTAGAAATTATGAAATAAAATGATAAATTGAAAAACACGGCAATCTGATATCGTATGATGAGATGATTCCGATAACTATTATTCCAATTCATATTCTAGAAACGATATTTTTTCAATTCTTTCTAGGAAACTCCTACTCTGACCTATTTGACTACAAAACAAAATATTTTCAGTTGTTATTACAAATACGAACTAACAAAATGTCCCAAAAAAGAAAACCTTTCGTTTTAACACTTGAACAGAGATTAACCATTATAAACCGAATAGAAAAAGGTGAAGATGTTAAAACATTGTCCGCTGAATTAGGAATCGGCGAACAAACTGAAATGATATTTCGAAGAAGAAAAATGTAAAAAAAAAACAAAAAACATTACCGACTTCGTACCGTCCTCGTAAAACAATGAAGAACTCTACATTAAAAGACGTAGATTAAGCTGTCTATCAGTGGTTCATGCAAAAACGAGCTGAAGGAGTTCGTTTGTTGTTTGTTAAAACGTTGGTTTGTTAATAAAAGTGATTTTCTGCATAGTTTTATTTTTTTTAATTAACCATCATTTCTACCACATCAATTAAATAAAATGTTGTGATTCGATTATCCGGAGTTTTCTATTATCCGTGTACCCCCCTATCCATCATTACCCCGGATAAAGGGGGTTCTACTGTAGTAACATTTAATTTACTATTTCCTGAGTAATTTGTTTTGAATTGCTGCACAGTAAATGTCTCTTATAGTTCCTACAATAATGCAATACTTCGTGTTATTCAATAATTCTCGAGAAGTATAACGAGGATAGGCCAGGATATCATAGATATTACTCAGAGAGGCTTAGTTACAGTCCCAAATACCTTACTTTGGATGAATTGATCATTTCCTGGTTCTACCATTGGTTTTAAGAGCTTGAGCCAATAAATCTTCTTTAATCGGAATTCCAATTAACCTCGCTAATATAAATAATTCGTTGGCAGTTTTGATTTAGACTTGGAGTGGCCTTCTCGTATTGGCCGCAAATTTATTTCCCATGACGAAGAATTATAGGCCCTCGAAATAACAAATCGTTCCCAGCGGAAGTGCCCTCTTCATCTCAGCTTGATAAACTGTTCCCTCTCGCAGTTGTATATTTTTTCTCGTTTTTTTAAGCACGTTCCGCGATATATATACATGCATCTCAGAATGATTAGTGATATTTTTTACGAAAAAGAGTACATATTCGTATACTTAAAGTATTAGGTCTTAGCACTTACAATATAATTTAATATTTTTATCATGCAAATATGAATTACCTTATGAGTAATACACATAGTTGAATCCAAAGTGAAAAAATCAGATTTAGATATGATTTTCAGAGGTATCAGGACTTTATATCTATTAACTGGAAATAATCTTCTTGTATCCCCAATCGAAAATATCAATTAAAACGTATGAAAAAAAAGAACTCTTAAAAAAATAAAATAAAAAGTATAAAGTTGGTTTGTTTGTTTGTTTGTTTAACGTTCATTTTTATGCTGCTAAGGCTAATCGGACGATACTACAGTGGGAGTCTTAAATTTTGCCTATCCAGGTATAATTAGGATAGGGATCTTTAACGAGTACATAACATCGTACAGGCTCGGGACCTCTATTTTACGTCCTATCCGAGGATGGCATAGCTAAGGATTCTTTATTCCCTTTAAAAAATCCTAGGGCCACCACGGGGCGCGAACCCGCGACCTTGAGTATTGCAGGTTGCCATGCTAACCACTACACCACAGTTGACCCCTATAAAGTTATTTTGTGATCCAAATACTTGATAAAGCAAGATTTTGAACTAGATAAAACTCAGAATAAAATAGGTTTAAGAAACAAAATATACCTAGCTGGTGTGATCTTTAAGAGAAAAGGCTGACACGGATTGGATTGAGCCAACTCTCAGAAAAATAGTAAAATCGCTCGGAACGAGATGTAGAAGACTCGGGTTCGATTCCTGGACATGGACAATCTTTTATCTTTTCATAAAATTTTTTTTTTTTTTTTTAATTACTTCTCATACCTAGATCCAAGATTTCCTTCTTCTAAATGCCGTCCATTTCATTTATGACATTAATTAATCTACACTTATATGTATATAATAAAATAATTTATAAATGGAGATTTACTGGTCATCCCAGTGAATAAATGGTTAAGTCGAATTTCCTTACCTTTCACTACCCGACTTTTAAAGTTTGAACATTATTGGTATAAAATCAGGTTTCTATTATGAAGCATTGAAATTTCGTCAAAAATACCAAAATGGTGGCTACTGATTGCAATCATTAATCCAATTAATTATATTTAATCAGTAATTTGATGTTAGATTGACTAATTTTTTACTGATTGTAAGGCTGTCGCGCATATTGTAATAACTGAATTTCAGGCAAACGCCTTCCTTGTTCACGTATTCCTTAAAAAGAAACCGCCTGCCTTTTTATAACCATTTAACCTTATTTTTTTATGGCAAAATTCAATAGAATCACTTATGCGATGACAGGTATAATTATAGTTATTTAATCGGAACTGATGTCATATATAATTATAAAATTAATAAAATATAAAATTGTATAAATATTTTATTTATAATAAAAAAATCTTTTATATGGGGTCACCTGTGGTATAGTGATTTGCATGGCAACATACAATACTAAAGGTCGCAGGTTAGCGCCCAACGGTGGCCCTAGGATTTTATAATGGGAGTAAAAAATCCTTAGTCATGCCGTCCCTCGGATAGGACGTAAAATCGAGGTCCCGAGCCTGTACGATGTCAGATACTCGTTAAAGATCCCTATCATAATTATATCTGGATAGGCAAAATTTAGGACTTCCACTGCAGCTTCGTCCGATTAGCCATAGTTGCATAAAGTGGCGTTAAACAAACAAACAATATTTTATATAAAATTATTTACCTATATTTTATATAAGGTTTATTTAAAATTTTATATTATAATTTATATAATATAAAATTAATGTAATGCATGTCAGATAAAATTATAGTTATTTAATCGAAACTGGTGACATAAGAACTGGTAAATGATAGAGCTATGTAAATTTGATACCGTCTCATTCTTCTATTATAACTTACCGAATTAGGAAAAGTTAAAAGAAAGTATATACCTAAAGGGTCTTGGCAATAAAATATTTTATATTGTGTTACTTTCCAACTTCAATCTCTTTTTCTTCCACACTTCTTAAACATAATTTCACTAAATGGCTAAAAAAGTAACTAAGATTAGATGGGAAAAATACGTCTGGGAAAAATATTTGTCCGAAATTTGAGAAAACAGAAAAGGAAAAAGTGGTAAGTGACGTTTTCATTTGAGATGCTGTGAATTTTGGTAATTATCATATGAATGTGCTAGAGCCATATTACCATTGTCCTTCACTGTGACAGATAATCATGTTATTCATCAAATAAAGTATAAAACTTAACTGTTGATTCTATAAGCCTCAATTATTTGCAATATTTTTTTAAATAAGAGCTGGTCCACTTCAAACAAATTTAGTAGGTACACAAGATAACAAATTACAACACGATTATTTGGAAAAATTTAACTTGTAATGGAGTTTCTAAAAATAACAGCCAATTTTTTATATCAATCAAATATTTGAGCTGGGAGATTATACCTTTAGTCTTACACGGCGTTATATCCTCTGTCGGGGCTTTATTTTTAGCGCTGTCTGAGTTTGTATAAAATTTTACTAAAAGTATAATATAAAAAATATATGGCATTTTAAATCAAAACGATACATAAGCTGGCGCGGAGGGCTTTGAAATGTATGACGGATGTAGCTGAAATAAATTTTATATCTTTCTCGCCTCGACTGGTAACAGATAACGCATATTTTTTATTTATTTGTTCGGAAGTTAAGCTCGACTCTCGTCCCGCGTATTAATAGTTTCTCTGATGCGAAGTTATGTCGACGAAGCTCAGATAAAATATTGATAAAGGATTACAGAGGGGGAAACTGTTCGTACTATTAAAAAATGAGAAAAATCAACAAAACACACATCATTGCTGTTTATCAATCAACATGAACTCTGGCTTTAAAAGCAACCAGTTTTAAATGCGTAATACATAGATAAACACACCTGTAGTAACACCAACACCTTTATGGATTAATCACTTTGAACAATATAATAATGTTGTAGTTTATCATTAAATTTGCCTGGATATTTGTCATATTCATATTAATTGATACTGAATTATTTACAATTACTGTAATGTTCAACCAATTCCAATATTAGTCCAAGGTTCCAAGACAAAGTGCTACATCTTTCTAATTTCAGTAATTTTTTTTTTTTTTGTGGGGGGGGAATTTTGTAATATTTCCGAATTGTATATCAGGACTCCAGAAGGACATATCAAAAGTTTTCTTCTTGTGAAACAGTAAAAATATGTAGATATGTAAATCTGTAAATAAATTTAAAAATTTGAAATTTGGTAAGGTATAGAAAATCATTCGGGTAACCTGAAATAATTTCATTGTTCTGAAAAGTCTTGTCTTCGCTTTTAAGGATTGAAAGATTGTATCAGAAGTTCTATTCCTTTCCTAATAATGAGCATTATACTTATTTAATTAACATATTATTATTCATTTCATGAACAAGTATTAAAATATTTATAATGTTATCTACTGAAATGTATTGTAACACTTCTAGGGTCAACAAATATTTATTAACGAAAATATAACAATATCAATGCCAAACGAATTATAACAAACTAAATATTCAAGAAGGTTACAAAAATTATAACTTTATAGCACACGAATCATATGGCTTGAGCTTCATAGTAAAGACAAAGACAAAGACTCAGACTGTTTAGTCAATCGCTCCTTATAATAATTCATTGTAAGGAGGGTCTAGAATGTTGTAGAATCTCGTGGAAGCTGGTGGAGCGGCGTGGATGGAGCTCGGTCTGGGATTTTAAATCACCTGTTTTTTTTCTTTTTATTTAACGATTTAACGTTGCAATATATAAAAAAAAATTAAACTATTTAAAATAAATAATAAGGTCATGATTAATGAGTATGATAAATATTTCAGTATAATTCCTGGCAATGAGTGTAATGTTTTATTTTTTTAAATATAATAATACAATAAATGCATGCAATATGTTAGTATTCAGAAAATAAAATGTCACGAACGAACATCAAGAAATACTACCCTATAGTTCTATGGTTCTGGTGAACATAATAAATATAATTTTCTTAATTATGTTTTAGCAAACTATAAGTTAGACTACGGATCCACTGCTACATACTACATGTTACCTTTAATTCGACCCCTTGGGGTTTCATAAATCTTCAGAAGGTCCGTGCCCATAAGACGCCATAATTCCATCCATTAACACCGACTTTCTTACTGAGCCCACAAAGTCTCAACTCCGTGTCGAGTGCAAAGAGTTACAGACACATTTCAAAAAGTTAAATAAATCTCTTTTCTGGGTCCTCTGAGCTTTTAATACTCCTTTGATCAGCAAGCCTTAACCCTCCAAAGGACTAAAAGCTCTCCAAGAGAAAACCAGAAGCCCCTCATGCCGGGTCCTAAGACTTTTCAGAAAGATAAACTAAGTTCGAGGCGGGGAGCGACTCGTGCTCAACCTTCTAGAAGATGTCTGAAACAATCACTTCACTCTGTGGTAAAGTATTTCTTTGAAGATCACAAACTTTATATTTTTTCGTTCTTCTGTCGAGAGATATTACTATGTGGTATGAGCCCATCCTGATTAAAATATTCAAGATGTCATGTGAAAAAAAGAATTGTCTCTTAAATCATGAAAATTGAAGAAAGGAAACCAGCAAGTGCAAGGTTATTCAAATTTTGAACCAAAAAAGTAAAGTGCTATTTTATTTAATATTTAGGAAGAGGATTTTTTGGGGGTTTTCCCAGACCAGGATTAATTGACAGTTGCTAAAAGCCATATCGCGATGGTTGTTAGGGCAATGTGTATTCCAGTGAAGGGTCAGCTACTTAGTTGTTTTTTTTTTTAGTGCACTGCTTAGTAAAAACTTTAAATTTTGTGCTGATATTCAGCCCTGAAATACAAAATTAGCTTGTCATAATAAACTTCCCATACATTTATTCCAATCCATTCTCCTCAAACCTTTTTTGTCAGAATAGAATTTGAGATGGGAATGTTCTCAGAGTGATACCGCGGCCGAATTTTATCATTAAATAGTAGCAGTACCATAGTAGCTAGACGTTCAATAAAGTATTTTGACCGAACCAAGAAAATTAAAAAAATATGTAGTTACATTATTATTTACATATTATTGATATCTAAATTTTTAAAATATGTTATTTATTAAGAAGTAACTAAATAGTTATTCCCTCGATAAAAGGGATAATGAAGTTATTCATCCAGTTTTTAGACTTTAAATAATTAGGTAACTCACTCCGCCTGGAATAAAACGTATTCCAACTTGTTGGCAAGCATTCAATGGAGCTTTTATTTTTTATTTAAGATTCAAAGTTTTATAATACACCTCTTACAACAAAAATTCATCCATTTATAAAAGACTTTTCATTATATAAACGGGTGGAGTTTTCATAAAACATTTGCCAACGTATACATTAACAATCTATCAACGATCATAACGATTGATTTGTTGAATGTGATAACCGTTATTTGGTTCCAAAAATATATATAGATAATCACAGATACTTTACATGGCTTATTTCTTATATTTATTTAAAATTCTGGAGGATATAAATGCTTATTATATTAATATTATTTTATCTCATTAAAAGCACGACCATAGAGTAACCAATGATTTTTTCGTATATGAAATGTAGTAAAGATCCTAAGTAGTAAAGGGGTTTTTTTATAATAATTATTATTTTAGTTAATTATATCGGCTTATTTTTAGGAGATAATTCACATTTCCTGTGGAAAAGTTTAAATCGCTTGTTAAATCTTTTTTTTTTTCTATTTCAAAGATTTTCCCCCTAATATTCTGGAACCATTTCTTTCGGGTACATTGTTGTCCGGGTTGTTAAAGTCGGGGTTTTCATTTTTAGGTCTTGATAAGGAAAATTCTCCGAAGAAGTCTTAAAATGAACAAAAGGCAACGGTACAATTGAAAAAAAAAAATGAGAGAGAAACTTTACTTACTGAGCTGATTATTTCAATGAATCTAGAGACTTCTTTTATTTTTCTCTTTTATTTTTTTAATCCATTAAGTTATAACAATATTAACAATCTTCCAAATAATAGTTTGAAACAATATTTATTTCAAGAAATGAAAAATTGCCCTATAGCTTTTCACCATTCAACGATATTAGAAATTAATAAAGTGTACATAATAGGGTACTTGATATGAAAAAAATATCCTGAAAATATTAGGGATATATTTTCTTTTTAAATTTACCATTTAATAAAACATACTACTAAATGAGAAATAAGAAATATAATGGAGTAAACTGGCTTGAAGAAAAACTACCCATTGGTAGCACCTCTTGATTATTAAATTATGAGGACATGATTTTTTATGATGTCACACTTGACAGATTTAAAAACTCATGGTAAAAATATATACTAAAAGAGCTATGATCTATAAATGTGTGCTCTTTAAAATCTTTGGTTTCGGTTTATCATTGAATACTTCCAATAATATATATATATATATTTATATATATATATAAATACACAATTTTCGACACCTAATATTTGACTGCAAAAACCTGGACCACATTCGGGCAAAACTTATACAGAACGTTCTTTTGAAACGAGGGACATGGCCTGAAACAGAACAGAGACTGATGACAAAATTTAAAAAAGACTTCCTGGAATTTATTAGGAAAATAGACTTTGACCGACTGACTGACGAATGTAGGAAGGCGGTTTAAATTATTTGCATTTATTAGCTTTGTACATAGCTTGTTGCGCTTTTTATTTTAATTTATTTTGGTTTACTTTTTTATTGGTAACATCTCTTTAACATAATTATTAATAATAATTGTATATCATAAATCTTAATAATTTAACTTATATTGCTACATTTAGTAACTTTTCATTTCTATTTCCTGTTTATATTGCTACTTAGTTATTTATGTTTATATTGCTACTTTATACTTATGTTGCTACTTAGTTTATATTTATATTGTTTTCTTGTTTGTGTATGAGTTTATATTGCTACTTAGTATTTAGCATTTATAATTATATTGCTACTTTTGTTTATATTTATGTTACTACTTTTGTAACTTTTCTTATTTATTTTGTTTTTCGTATATAACATAATCTAGGTAATAACAATTATAATCTGTTCACGATATAATGTAATATGTAATACATGTAATGTGCCTAATAAAATAGGCATGGAGGATGTAAATCGTTCAATAAATTCTCCTTCTTTGGGGCTACCACAGAAGGAAAAATATAAAAAAAAAAAAAAAAAAAAAATATATATATATATTTATATATATATATATATATATATATATATATATATATATATATATATATAAAGTTTAAATAAAGAATGCAATGAAGATGAGTTATTTCTTCATTTCATTATGTTCTTCGAGAACTCAAATTATAATAAAGGCGATAACTTTTGGAAATGGAATTTACTCAAATCTTGAGTACCTATGTTTTATCTGTTCAAGATGGTTACATTGAATATAGATGATTCTAGTTCCTCAATCGAATAGATTTGAAGCTGTTGTACACTTTTATCAAAATTCCATTTTTTTTTTTTAATTATATTTACGACGAAGTTCAATATCATCATCATAAATGCCACATTTTTCAAATCCCTAGAAAGTTTAAATAAAGTTCTGCAATTAAATATCAAATAAAGTTGAGGGTAATGTTTACTTTAACGGCAATCAAACCAAGCGAGAATCAAATTTTTTTTTCCGATTTTTCCGGATGGATCAATACGGGGGAAATGCTATAGGACGAAATATTTTATATGACAAAAGTATTGACAGTCACAGTTCAGCAATACAGCTTTTTTCTCCAAGAATCTTTTCTCCCTAAGGGTTCTGAAATATGCAGAAAGCTTTTTCCCGGATAAGTCACTAGTTTCACATATCTACGTCTAACCTAATTTAATATTTATGCGGCTAAGTAGACACTTCTACCTTTTGTAGATGGCACTTTTTTTTCTCAGATGACAAAATGACATAAGTCACTCGTACTAAAAGTGAGTTTCTCCACACTCTAGAATCTGATTCGTTATTCATATTGTTTAAAAGGTTGCAAAAGGGCATACATCTTTTGGTTCATTTTTTTTTTTGAGAATAAAAAGAAAGAACATTGTAAGAAACCAAATGCAAGCATAGCAAAATCCCGTCACGTAAATTTCAAATGTGACACACACACCCATATATATATATATATATATATATATATATATATATATATATATATATATATATATATATATATATATATATGAACTGTGACTGTCAATACTTTTGTCATATAAAATATTTTGTCCTATAGCATTTTCCCCGGATTGATCCATCCGGAAAAATCGGAAAAAAAAAAACAGTTTGATTCTTGCTTAGTTTGATTGCCGTTAAAGTAAACATTACTCTAAACTTTATTTGATATTTGATTGCAGAACTTTATTTAAACTTTCTATATACATATATATATATATACATATTATTGGAAGTATTCAATGATAAACTGAAATAAAAAATTTTAAAGAGCACACATTTATAGATCATAGCTCTTTTAGTATATATTTTTACCATGAGCCTTTTAAATCTGTCAAGTGTGACATCATTAAAAATCATGTCCTCATAATTTAATAATTAAGAGGTGCTACCAATGGTAGTTTTTCTTCAAGCCAGTTTACTCCATTACATTTCTTATTTCTCATTTAGTAGTATGTTTTATTAAATGGTAAATTTAAAAAGAAGTATTGAAGTACTTTTCTGTTTTATGGAGCCATTTACTTTCTGGAGCTTACATTACTAAGCATTTCAGATTTTATTGATATGAGGGGCTATTATTGTTATTTGGGACTTAGATTCCGAAAAAATATAGTTTTTTAAATTAAAGGGGGTTACATACATTAAATGGTTACAATAACTAACCATTTAAGATTTTTATTGATGTGAGAATCTATTACCGTGTTTTCAGGAAACTAGATTTCGAAAATATTAACGATTTAAAATTTCGAGTAAGATGGTGTATTTCCATAACAAAAAACTTGGCCTTTTCTGATTTTATTGGTTTGAAAGCCTACTATTATGTTTTCGTGGATGCATATTTTAAAGAAATTTGTAATTTTTAAGTAGTTGGATGCGGTCACGTTAAGATTAATTTAAGCATTTTCAATTTAACTGATATTAGGTAATTGTCCTCTAATAAACATAGATAAGGACTTCAATAATAAAGAAAAACACTCCTGTACTTTTATCGAATGCTGTTGTGGATTAATCAAGTACCCAAAGTAAAATAAAGTTGAGCTCGACCACCGAGCACGAGAGGAACTGGAGAGGAATTTTTAAAAGGACTATGATGATCCCTGTAAGGACTAAACTGGGAAAGATAAAGATAAGGAATCTAAACCATTTATAGGCGTTGGTGGTCTTAGGACTTCACGCCTTTAAACAAAACTAATCAAATAAATAAATTTGAGTACCCTTGAAATGGAAAGTACTCAAGATTCAAGTACGCCCTATCTGTAATTTTTATTCAGATTACTTTTTGCCCATCTTTAATTTAGACTATGGCCCATTCAGAGCCTTTTAGTAAGTTGATTGGAAATCTGTCAGCAAGTGTAAATTTAACACGTTAGCTGCGAAACAAATAAACTGGGATTTTCGTTAACTGCGACGAAGGGTCAAATGACCCCTTGCTACCACACCGCTAAACTGCGTTAAGGGGCTGATTGACCCCTTGTCCCTTAGACATTAAAATTAACTCTCTGTAAACATTGATGAATGTTTTAAAGTGAAATCCATTTTTTTTACAAATACCTTACATACAAGAATTCGTAACAGAAGCAGGGTTGAATTCTGTTGCCTCTGAATATATTTTTTATTACTTATTTTTTCCACTACATCTGTGTTATACTAACAGTAATTTTTTTCTTTCCTTTTACGTTTAATCATAAAATGTTTGCTATATGGTTTTAATTTTCAGCATATATAATTCATAAAAGGAAGAATTCAGATATAAAAAATAAAACCAAAAGTATGTTTTTATTATAAATAAATGAACATAGGTGTACCTTTTATATATTTAAAAAAATAAACTTAAATATTACTAATTAAATTATTTAAATAGAAATAACATGTGAAAACTACATTTTATAATGTTTATCATTGAAGCATTGCAAACAAAGAGACGGTTTGTCGGCACAGTCGTCACAGTGGTCCGGACCTTCTTCGAAAATATTTACTGAATCGAGACGAGACAAATAAACCAGAGCTCAGGTGTCAACAATACTAAGTAGAATCAGTCAAAGAACAAGAAAAGAAGGGGAATCTGTGATTCACCCTTAGATAAATGTGATTCACAATAAATTACTGCCGCTTTCACAGCTTTCAAACATTAGAAAAATATATTTTAGAATAGAAAAAATAT
Organism: Aelia acuminata; assembly: GCA_911387785.2. Classification (NCBI taxonomy): domain Eukaryota; kingdom Metazoa; phylum Arthropoda; class Insecta; order Hemiptera; family Pentatomidae; genus Aelia; species Aelia acuminata. The sequence goes on along the minus strand of OU426983.1, from coordinate 76,757,844 downwards.
TTTTTATTTACATATTCATTAATATTTTATATAATATGCCAAAACAATAGTAAGATGAAGTTTAATGAGCATTAAAAGAGCAAGTTAATGAGCATACTAATTATATATCGAAAAAAAATGTTAGGGGTCATTTGACCCCTTGCCGCATTAAGGAAAACATTTAAACTATAATGCGACGAGGGGTCAAGTGACCCCTAACATTTTTTTTCGATATATAATTAGTATTAATTAGTGCATTATAAAAAAAAAATAAAAAATCTGAAAAATATTAAAACAGCATGCGTGACAAGCTTCGCAGTTAACGACAAATACACGTTTAATGGCTCGCAGTAATGGAAGTCACCGCAAGGGGTCAAATGACCCCTCGTCGCAGTTAACGTGTTAACTGAATCATCCTCGAACATCATGGGTGAAATGAATCAAGGATTTAAATTTATATTGAAGGAAGTATTAGCTGACCTAACACTTTTAAATAAAGTATGTTTCATTACTTCTTCCTACTTGTTAAAGGTGATATTCCGTTGTTGATAGTAAATACATTTACTGTATACATTCACTTCAACATACTATGTATTTAAGATAGACTGGCTCACTTGGTTGTCACCTATATTAGTATGGGTTAGAAACGTTACAGGCAATGCATACAAATAATACATTGTACAATTAAAATTTTGACAATACTAATTTGTATTAACTATAAAGGAATAACGTTAAAAATAATAGTGGCTTACGATTCGGCAACAGTAAGGAAGTTTTGAGACTTAAATCGGCCTTCTTATTAAGTTAACGAATTCAAAGCTTGAGGATAATGTAAATATCCTCAATAAATATAAAATAGGCTTTGGTCATTTGAATATTTCTTAAATTGATTTCGATTACAACGTAATGCTAAAGACGACTTACATCAAGCGGAAAGAACGCGCATTGTTTTCTCCACGAAATAGTCTCTAACTTAAGGAGTTTTCTACGGGTTCCAAAACAATAACACAAAGATTCACACTATTTATAAATATCATTTGCTCTGAAATGCTTTTCTGTATAGTGGATACACATATCTTATAATTTTTGGCATTCACTAATAGATACTACTAATTTACTAAATACCCTTATTTTTCATAGAATCACAATCAATTTCATATGTTTTTTTGGCTGTGAGAGATTCCTTTAGTGAAGTCTGATTAATATTTTTAACATTTAATTATAGACATCATTTAAATTCTTTTAATTGATCCATTAATGATTTGTTTACACAATAGATTTTATATATTTTACACAATATATTTTATTTAGTAAAGGTCACTTGCATAAAAATGACATAATATGAAGGGACAAAGCTTCTTTCGAAATTAGGAAAATTCCATGAGGGATACATTTTTAAAGCCACAAGTGGAGTAGTACTCCATTGTTTGTTGAAGACATCCTATGTCAACTAACGCTCTTCACTATGTCTCTGTGAACTCGACTAGAAAGCTTGAACAAACAGAGAGGGGAGCGGTGAGCTACAATAAAGTTTCTCCCTGGGAATAAAAAAATCCTAGAAAGATAAAACTATATGAGAAGGTTCTAGATGGCGGGTGTCACAAGAAAAGGAGGTCGTAAGGTGACATCGGAATCACATTCCCAGCAGGCGCTGGAAGGACAATGGGCTCTTTTCTTACCCTTCCTCTCATTCCACGAAGTCTGCTTTTTCTCGGAACCGTTTAGAACTGGAGGAAGTGGAAATCGAATTCGTGCTTCACCATTTGCTTTGGTAGTAATATCTGCTAAAGTCTTCTTGGGCCAGGTTAAAGCCCGGCTAGGGTAATAAATAAATTCTAGGGTAGGAGATTATTTATTCCCTTTCATCAGCCGAAGAACGCTTGGGGTTTGTACAACAGTTCAACTAGAAGAATTAAAATTTACAAGGTACTAAAACTTATACCCAAGTAGGTTGTACGGAAACAGGTTTATTTTCTCTCTCTCTCTCTCTCTCTCTCTCTCTCTCTCACTCTATCTATCTATCTATCTATCTTTATCTCTCATTTAGAATATATTTTTTTTTTTTTTTTTTTTTTTTGCAGCTCGAAATGCATTATAAATTCCAGATTATATTTATAATGTAACTAGCTGTCTATCCCGGTTTCACCCGGAGAAATTCAATTTTTAAATCTATAAAATCTATAAACTGAGACTTTTATCGACTCAAACAGTCGATTTTGTAAAAACCAATGTAAAGCGAGGTCGAAGCGATTTTTATAACAATAAGGAATATACCATTTTAATTTGGACAGGTGTTCGCACCTGGTCTGAAAGAACCACTAAGCGAAATTTAGAGAATTTAGGACAAACGGTATGGATTTATATAAAGAACAAACAAAATTTCACCTTTATATGCATAGATTATAGCTGTATATCCCGGTTTATCACGGGGAATTTCATTTTTATAAAGAAACGGTCGATTTCGTAAAAAAAACATTGTAAAGTGAGATCATTATGATTTATATAACAATAAAGAATATCAGCTGAAGATCGGCTGAAGTTATGCAATTTTAATATGAACAGGTGTTCGCACCTGGTCCGAAAGAACCATTGAGCGAAATTTGGAGAATAAAGAATATCAGCTGAAGATCGGCTGAAGTTATGCAGTTATAATATGGACAGGTGTTCGCACGTGGTCTGAAAGAACCACTGAGCGAAATTTGGAGAATTTAGGACAAACGGGATGGATTTCTATAAATAACAAACAGAATTTAATCTTTATATACATAGATTATAGCTTTATATCCCGGTTTATCACGGGGAATTTCATTTTTCTAAAGAAACGGTCGATTTCGTAAAAAAAAACATTGTAAAGTGATATCATTATGATTTTTATAACATTAAAGAATAACAGCTGAAGATCGGCTGAAGTTATGCAATTTTAATATGAACAGGTTTTCGCACCGGGTCTGAAAGAACAACTGAGCGAAATTTGGAGAATTTAGGACAAACGGTTTCTATAAAGAACAAACAAACAAACAGAATTTCAACTTTATTTATATAGATATATAAAAGCATTCCAATAAAATATATAAAACAATGAAGAAAATAATAACACGCACCATATATAAATTGTTTAACAAATTAGATAAACAGTCAAAACTAAAATTTATTACTCTTTTTAATCATGCTTATTGACTGTTTTATTTCGACTCCATAAAAAATTTTCAATTTTTACTTTCACTTACCTATATTTATTTTATTTATTTATTTATTTATTTATTTCGCCCTTCCTTGCCTTTCGGCAACACGGGTGTTGGCAACATTTCAAATGTTGCTATTGGGAATCGTTGGAGGTATACTTCAGTTGATGTTGTTTTGTTTTTTCTGTTCCTTCTTCCTTTTCTTCCTACTTCAGTTTTTCAGCTCCCCAAATCACCTTCTTCCTGGCCTTCTTCTTCATCTCCTCCTTCAGGCGGTCTTCCAGGCAAAGGTCCCTGCCTTGTCAAATTGAAATGGGCAAAGCCAATTGCAGTTTTCCACCCGTACACAAAGGACTTGTAGTACGGGTAGTTTGCCTCAGTTACCAGCTAAGGGAAATCGTTTTCAGCCACTACGTAGAGTCCAGTTTCCCTCAACAGTTTGGCCCTAAGTGCCTCAAAGAGTGTGCAGTCCACAATGATGTGCTCAGCCGTCTTCGGAACCCTGCATCTAGGGCATAGGGGATCTATGTCCTTTCCAAGACTGTGCAGTTTGCCGCGGAAACCCCCATGCCCCGTGAGAAATTGCGAAACCCAATAATCCGGAATAACCCAAGTCGCCAATAACCGTGATCGGACGGTGGGGAAATATTTCCTCAACGTAGCTCCTTTCGTTATAGTCACCCACCTCCGGTTCCATTCATCAATTGTGACTTCTCGCATTGTTCTTTTCCATTTTCTTGGGTTTTCAGCAATTCTCGTGCGGATATTTTCCGGTAGAGCTGCTGAGCCTTCCCTTTTAAGGACATCCTTTAAGGAATCTTCACGCAGGAGAAGGTCGAGAGGTACCCCTCCTGCTAGGACCTGCACCGCCTCATGAGAAACACTTCGGTATGATTTTGTGACTCGTAGCAGAGCAGTACGCTGAAGCGACGCCAACCTGCGTATCTGCCGCTGTGAGGGATTCTTGAACCATCCGGGGGACGCGTATCTCAGAATACCCAGTATTAATCCGTTGTAAATGGTCATCGTCGCAGGGAATCTAAGACCCCAGAAGGCGCCCCCTAGACGACTCAGCCCGTTTAAGACTAGGGCCACCCTATTCCTGAGGTAGTCTAAGTGAGGGGTTATGTTAAATCCCCTACCGAATCTCACACCAAGGTAGTTGACTACCTCATTTGGACGTATTCTTGAACCCTCAATCACGAGAGTTATAGGGTGTGCCCTGTCAGTTTTCCCTCTTAGAAGAATGGCCTGAGTTTTCTCAGCTGCCATTTTCAACTTCTTCGCCTCACACCATCTTCCTATCAGGTTGGCGCATCGTTCTGCTTCAGCTTTTAAACCGGCTCTGCTGTTGGATGCCACTACAGCCGCCAGGTCATCGACGTAGGCTGTTGCAAGGAACCGCTCTTCCTCAAGCACCCCTAGCAACTCGTCAAATACCAGCTTCCAAAGAGCTGGCCCAAGAACCGATCCTTGAGGGCATCCCCTCTCTATGGGAGCTTCTACCTCAAAGGAGCTACCTCGAATCCTCACGAACCTGTCCTGGAGGTAGCTTTTGACAAGGGCATATAAGTTGCTAGGGGCATCATACTTCTGCAGCTGCTGGAGTATCAGAGGCCACCAGACGCTGTCAAAAGCGGAGGATATATCGAAAAGCAGTAACATGACATACCGCTCCGCCCTCTGTTCAACGTCTGAGCGAACTCGAAGCAGCGCATCAGCGGTTCCTTTACCTTTTGTTGATCCGTATTGCCGTGGATGGCTTGCTGTTCTTAGAACCGGCTGTAAACTGGCTAAAATAAGATGCTCCAGAACTTTGCTTATCACAGGGAGGAGACATATAGGTCGATATGACTTAGGAAGCTGCTTATCCCTTCCCCCTCCCTTGTAGAGGAGTCTCAGATCGGCGATTTTCCATTTCTTCGGAAAGTATCCCCTGTCCAGGCAATCATTGAAAATCGTTAATAGTCGATCTTCTATTAAGGGGATACTATTCTTCAAAATCGCCGTGTCAATAGCATCCAGTCCTGGAGCGCGACCAACTTTCTGCCTATCCACGGCAATACGAAGATCGAATATGTCCCATGGCGGGCAAAAGTCCGTGCCTGGAGGGTATACCGTCGTGCGCCGTACAAAGGCCTCCTCTTCATTGTCCTGGGATGAATCATCGCTGGGATATGTCGCTTGTATAAATAGGGCAGCCGATTCCTCAAGAGTAGTAGCTTCAGCACCAGCATGTTTGATGGCTGCTAGCGGCTGCGGAGGAACTAATTTACCCAACGCGACCTTGTATGGGATACCTCAAGGGTTTTTGATGGACTCATCGACGATAAACTCGTCCCAGGATCTTCGCTTCCGTGAACGCACCTCGTTGCGGTACACCTTAGCCTTGGACTTATACTCGCTCCGAAGTGCAGTGCGCCTCTCGTCACATCTGCACTTCTGGTACGAACGCCGGGCCTTGTAGAGCTCTCTCTTCATCGTTGTTAGGGCCGGCGTCCACCATGGGACAGGTTTGACCCTCACCTTTCGGTGCTGAAGGGAATTCTCTGAGGCATCTAAGATAATATCGGTGATCCTGGTCACTCTGTAGTCCAGGTCATCAGGATAATCAGAATGCCCCTCCTCCCAATCTTCATCGACAATTTTACCCTCCAGCATGCACCGAAAGGTACTCCAGTTGCAAATGCGGGTCACAAAACCCTTTTGAATGCCGTGGGAATAATCTATATCCTGTTGTAAGCTAAAAGCGAGGACTTTGTGGTCAGAACACGTTTCAGGTCTGAGGGTCCAATCGACTATGCGCCCTGCGAGTGTTGGTGAAGCCAGCGTGACATCAATCCAACTCTCCCCCATTCCACCAGAGAACGTAGGGGAGGCAGTGATATCGTTTATTACCACCAGCTGGTTTCTTGTGATAAACTCAACGAATAAACCACCTCGCCTATCGGTTCGATTGGATCCCCAGATCGTGTTCCAGGAGTTGGTATCTGAGCAAACGATCACGTTCTTTCTATGGCATATGATCGTTTCTATGGTAGATATGTCTTCTTCGATAACATTTCCGTGAGGTAAGTATGCCGAGAGTAGCGTAAAAGCGACTGCGCCCCACTTGACATAACACGCAACTCTGTCTGCCATAGAATATTGCCTCAGATCCATCACGTCGAGGTTCGGGTTGTTAACCACGATAGCAGCTCTAGGCCTCCTCTCTCCACTGCTTAGAGCTATAACCTTCGACGTGAGGCCAAACCCCGTGACCATGTTCCGACGGCAAGTGGGTTCCTGGACCGCCATAATGTCGTAGCGATGAGAAAGAGCGCGAAGCTCTTCTGCTACAACTCGCCTTCGGCCCATGTTAAGCTGGAGGATAGTTAGTTTATTCATAGAATGTCCTTTTCGCCATTTCTTTGCACCACGTCAAGTGCACAGGGCACTCCCGGCTCCCAGACTTGTGTTTTGTTTCGCTGGGTCGAGCATTTGCCCGGACGCAATTTATACAAGTAGGGTCAGCCATTGCTTTTTTCTTTGGACAGTCCTTCATGATATGTCCATTTGCTGCACACCAAATACAAACTACGTTATCCGCCGTGCATGCAGCCTTAGTATGCTCATAGCCCTGGCACTTAGTGCAACGAGGGGCATCAAGGTAGTCCTTGAATGATAAAGAGCACCATCCTCCATTCAATGTACCCAGTTCCAACAATTTGAAACGAACTATGGGGTGTACCTCTAGTACCCACGTCTTTGTGAGACCATTCCTAGATACAGTGGAAAATAGTGGGCGAAGATCGTCATGGACCAGTGGAGTGGGGACTGACTTATCAGGTATTCGTTCCCACAAAAACCTCGATAATTCCGCTGGGCCCCATGCATGAGGTACACCCTTAACTTCCAGTTTCGGCTTTTTCTTTAAGGCCAGTCTGGCATGTAAGCCGTTATCGCGGAGCCCCTTCCACCCAATGACCTTTGTGGCGTGGGAGCTGTCTATGCGGACCAAGATCGAGCCTCCCTTTGTTGCTCGCACTATGGATGCATTGACCCCAATTTCAGTAGGAGATGGCAACCCATTTATAATGTCCACTGGGCTCTTACCAGATCCACCGATTGTGAGATAGGTCGGTTTGGATGTCGGAGTCGGCTTTGTAGGCAGTGACTTTACTATGTCTGCCAGTGTCTTAACCTTTACCTTAGTAGATGAACCATCACGAGGAGACGTCTCAGATAAAGCTCCATCAGTTTTGGTATTTTCTTCTGTATGGCCGTTTCGGCGCGACTTTGCCTTCCTTCGGCTTCGTTTACTCGCCACAACGTGAAAACTTTCACTACCCTCTGGTGGTACATTGCTATAAGATGGTCCAGGAATGGGCTGCTTAGGGCTTTGAGTTGAAACCTCCTCTCGCGGTAGCACTTCAGTTACCATGGGCAACGTATTATCTATAATTTTACCTTTTATAAAGTTTAGGACGCAGGGAGACATAAGGGTTTCCTTTACTACCTTCTGAACCAAGTCCGAGACCGGAAGCTCGCGAATTTCTGGCCACATTCTTTATTTTTAGTGAATACCGTATCAATGATATCGACCAATCGATTAATCTTAGTGTTTATATGATTCCTCGCTTTATTACTAATTTTTTTATCAAGATTTTGTAGGAAAACTGTTAAGTTGCCTTGAATTGATTTAGCTTCCTGCAACAGACAAGCAGTTCCTTCGGGTTCCTCCGACAAATCAGAAACTCTGCTTCTAGGCCTTTTGGCAGAAGGCTGTTGTGATTGAGTGCCTTCATCTTCAACACAGTCTTCCTCCATCTTTACACGCTTATTACAAACTTTAGGAGGACTTTTGACCGATTATTTATAAAAATAAGCAGTATAAGAAACCAAGTTAACTACTAACCTAACTAGTAATAAATTCTTTAAGATTAACTAGTTAGGATAAAAGTCTCAACGAAACTCAACTTAAATCAAAAACTTGACTAGTCTCATACCTTTCCTCAATTCAAATGTCTTTATTAGTGACCAGTTCAGGAAGTATAAACCTCGTAGATAACCACTTGGTTTAACCTAACCTAATGTTTCACTAAAAATCTAAAAAAAATAAAATAAGAAAAAGCAATAAACTGAAACAACAATAAAACTCAAGAAAACATTGGAAACAGGAAATAATAACACAAACTAATGAACAACAACTAAAGATTAAAGACACTATTACACAGTTAAACACACACTATTAACCCGCAGTCAAGTTTCACTTACCTATTCCACTTACCTATATATGAAATATAAGTTAAGGAAAGTATTGCGATCGTGAAAAATTTCGACTTCCGGTTTTCAAAGGAAATACACGTTTTGGGGTCCCCTGAGTCCAAATAATCAAGTCCCGCGAAATGGTCTGTGTGTCCGTGTGTGTGAACAGACTAGCTCAAAAACTATAGGTCGTACAATACTGAAATTGGGTATTTGGTGTATGTATTTGCCCGCGATGTGACAGCAAAAATTTCATCAAAATTGGTCAAACGGAGGGGGTACGTTATTTGAAGAATTTTGTCTATTTTTTACGTTTTTCTCGATTTTCTCAAAAACGGCTCTAACGATTTTGATTAAACTCGGTATTTGGTGTATGTATATGCCCGCGATGCGACAGTCAAAATTTCATCAAAATTCATTAATTGGAGGGGGCACTTTACTTAATAAATGTCCCATTTTCACGATTTTTTTTTTTTATTTACTCAAAAACAGTTTTAACGATTTTCATCAATGTTGGTATTTGATGTATGTAAATGACCGCGATGAGAAAGCCGAAATTTCATTAAATTTGGTTAAACGGAGGGGGCACTTTACTTAATAAATGTTGTCTCATTATCACGTGTTTTTTTTTATTTACTCAAAAACGGCTTTAACGATTTTGACCAAACTCGGTATTTGGTGTATGTATATTCTTGCGATGTGATAGCCAACATTTCTCTTTATTTCATAACAGGGGGCTCTTTATTTCATAACTTTTTTTTCAATTTTAATCTTTTTTTCGAATATCTCAAAAACGGCTTTAATGATTTTGATTAAATTCATCAAGTTTAATCAAAATCAAGTCTTCTTTAATACCAGGTGAGCTTTATGATTATTAAAATGTTCTGAGGGGGCTAAAATGGGGAAGGGGCCTTTTTTGTTTACCTATAAAGTACCTTTGTATTTGTTTATATGGAGAAATTATCTGTTTCTCGTTTCGCTTAAAATTAAAAAAGAGCTAAATATGAAATATGCGACTCTGAGAAATGGCAATTAAAAAAACAGGTCAATTTTTAATCTAAATATGTTGGTAAGTGAAAGTTGTGTGTTGCGCGCATCGAACCAGATTTTTAAAAATTGCTATTGACCGAAAAGGGGGAGTAGTTATCCATGCATCCAAATGAAGTTTTTGATAGGAAATTTGATACAGAATTTCCTAGTAAAATTTAACAATCCTTTCTGCTATCAATTTTATAAATACGCAGTATTAATCGGAATTTCTTGTTTTGTTTTTTACTTTCACTTACCTATATATGAAATATATAGTAAGTGGAAGTATTACTTTCACTTACCTATATATGAAATATATAGTAAGTGGAAGTATTGCGATCGTGAAAATTTTCGACTTCCGGTTTTCAACGGAAATACACGTTTTGGGGTCCCCTGAGTCCAATTAACCAAGTCCCGCGAAATGGTCTGTGTGTGTGTGTGTCTGTGTGTGTGTGTGTGTGTGTGTGTGTGAACAGACTAGCTCAAAAACTATAAACCGTGCGAACTTGAAATTGGGTATTTAGTGTATGTATATGCCCGCGACGTGACAGCAAAAATTTCATCAAAATTGCTCGAAGGGAGGGGGTACTTTATTTAATAACTTTTTAAGTATTTTTCGATTTTCTCAAAAACGGCTCTAACGATTTTGATTAAACTGAGTATTTGATCCATTTATATGCCCGAGATACGACTGTAAAAATTTCATCAAAATTGATCAACCCGAGGGGGTACTTTACTTAATAAATTGTGTCCCACTTTTATGTGTTTTTTTTCATTTACCCAAAAACGGCTTTTTTGATTTCGATCAAACTTGGTATTTAGTATATGTATGTGCCCGCGATGTGACAGTAAACATTTCATCAAAATTGATCAATTGGAGGGGGCACTTTACTGAATACATGTAGTCTCATTTTCACGTGTTTTTTTATTTACTCAAAAATGGTTTTCACGATTTTGATCAACCTGAGTATTTGATGTATTAATATGCCCGAGATATGGCTGTAAAAATTGCATCAACATAGATCAAATGGAGGGGGTACTTTACTTAATAAATTTTGTATCATTTTCACATGTGTTTTCAATTACTCATAAAAGGAAAAAATAAGAAATGAATGTGGAAAGATTTGTGACTTTGTGAAGGGGTAATTAACAAAACACGTCAATTTCTAATCAAAATAAGTTGGTAAGTGAAAGTTGTGTGTTGCGCGCACGCACCAGATTTTTAATCATGCAATCAGATTTGTTAATTTATTTTTATTTAGTCTCTACAAGAGATTTATAATTTTAAAACAATACATGATTTGAGTAAATATTGTGAAAATGTTTTCACTATATCGTAAACTTTAGGAAATTAATGCTGAAATGCTGGCATTTTTTAGTATGTAGGTATCCTAACCACCTTTTACAAAAAAATAAAATTTGTCCATTAGGTCTAAGTTATAAAATTAATTAGCCTATAACCGATGAGAAATCTTCCTAACATGATTTTGAATAATTCACGGAACATATTTAAAGGTTGCGCAGTTTATAATTCTATTTTTTCTTTATCGATCAACTTTTTACTGCTTGACAGCACTTCTACCGATTTTACTACCTTCCTGAAACCCTCATAAAATATGAGAAAGACAAGAAATAGCACTTTGGTCTAAAAGATTCCCTGCTTTGCTGTGCTGTTAGTTTATTCAGGAATCCTTTTCATTAATAGAGTCTTCCTAATCTATTCATTAGCAACATTATGATTTCAGCTGTTGTAGCAACATCTTTATAACTTATTATGCTAACAATGACAGTTTATTGAAATAATATTACGTTTATTAACTTTAAAGCGTAAACGTCCAAAAGGCCAGTGATTTATGATTCTACTTAAGTTTGAATATATGTACCGTGAAATTGTTATAATATTTTTAAATTTTAGTGTATGTGGATGATGACAGAGTGGCCTAAATGTTAATGATTTAATAAATGGAAATTTAAGGTTGTCCTGGTGTATGCTTAAGCCCAGAGTCTTATTTCAATTAAATCCAATGACTACTCTACTACAATGAGAGCCCATACAATAGAAAGACACCATATTGGCCAAAAACCGGTAATGGCCAAAAATGGATAGGTTGATCTCAAAGACCTTCAATTGAATGTAACTGATTGAGCACAAGAATCTCAAGATAATTTAAGGTAGAGAAGGCGATTAAAGGAACAAGTCTATAAAAAAAATTAAAAAAAAAAAAATTACTTAACATTTTTGTGAGGTATTACTGACTCTGTAAGCATATTTATGATGTTAGCAATCTATCAAAATGCATAATGACGGAAGTAAAAGAAAAATGAATCAATCAAACAAAATGTAATTAAATAAATAAATAAAACTAAAAAACATTTCTCTTTTTTAATACCGTCACAGTTATATCTAAATTAAACCTTTAGCCACCTGGCTTTCAATGTACAATAGTACAAACTATACCTATATGGATGTGCGGAATAGAACTATGTGACTCTGTAAAACGAAAAAAGAATTCAATGCTTTCAATCAATCAAATCATTTGAGGAAGATAGTAGATGCACCATACGAAATAAAGGACTTACAACACAAGGGCCTCAACATTCTAACCTTGTTAATTACAGTTCAACATGAACCCATTTGCACAAACACTAAAATCCACCGCACATTACACCCCGACTTTTTTTTTTTTTTTTTTATGGAGGCCAAGAGACTTACTACGATGTCTCAACCAAGGATGGAAAGACTAAACATTCACCAATCAATGTATTTCTAGGTGGCAATCGAGAACAGCCGAGAAGTACAGTTCAACTGATCAATAATTATATCTGCGACAACCTATACAATATTTTCTTTGCGAAATAAAAATAAAGAAAGATAAATTTTATAATTATTCCGAATAAAAGGCTGTTTTGAAAAGGAAGGGGTGAAAAAAAAAAGGAAGAGATATTCCGTCGTACACTTGACCTGTTTCCAAAGCTTCCACTGCCACCTCTAGTAGCGATGTCGGCGTAATGTCCTTTTTAGTGGCCTGTGTTTCTTCCCCTCGGTAATTTCTTCCTCTGTCTCTTCTTTTACGCTTTGTAATCAGATGGTAATTCCTGGCAAAGGCATAAAGGGGAGGGTACTCCTTTGCCAGGGCGGTGGTGGCCGGGCCGAAAAGAGGGGATGGAATAAGCCTCGGCGACAAGCTCTTTGTATTTGTTCCAAGTTGAAAGGAGAAGAAAATTGTCTCTTAATAGAGTGCTTTACTGTTATACTTTTCTTTTATTTATTTATATTTTATTGTTCTCTCTACTGGTCTGTTCAATATGTATTGGATTATTTCCAATGATGCTTCCAAATAATCATTATGTAATTAAAATAAAGAACTTGTGAACAGTATTGATTAGTTATTAAAAATTCAAAAATGAAAATAGACAGTGTATGTATGTTCGTTTCACACAGTTATAATGGAATGAAATTAAGGATGTGAAAACAAAAAACCTTCAACTAAAAGATTCTAAATTGCTCACAGAGCTCTGAATCAAACCCAATTCATCCTACCATTGGTATTACATTCCCTGCCTGGTTATACAGGCATCAAAAAATAAATAAATCAATGGCAAACGTTTACAAAAAATGTGTATGCACAACCCAAATCAAAGGCTACCTCATAACGAATAAAGTAGGATGCTCTGTGGTAATTGATTCAGAATGTATTTATACAAGTTGCCAGGAGAATATTCAATATTTTCAGCCGTGGCAAATGCCATTAGAGAGGCCCTGAGCGAAAATATTATCAATCTTTACGTAGTCATCATAACAGACTCAATGTCCGTAATTAATCCCATTGAAAGCCACAAGCCGAAACATTGCATTATTGGAGAGATTAGGAACACGTGGTGGAGGCTTACGTCAAGAAGGCAAGAGCATTGTTTTTGTTTGGGTCTCTCGCACTGCAGAATACCAGAGAATGAAAGTGTCTGCTCATGAAATGCTGCTCACATGACTCGTTTTAACAGTGGACCAAACATTGATCAACATGAGAAACGAAGATTGTTGCGAATCCACGATGTAATAGAAATCAAATTGGACCTGCGAAATGGATAACGATTTAACTCACAGGTTTCCAGGAGAGAGGAAACGATGTTGTGCAGACTCCGCTTGGGAACTGCGAATTTTCGCACGGTTAGCTGCTGAGAGGACTTGAGGAGCTAGCCTGTGAACACTGTCACCCACTATCAGAAGACTTACCTTAGCACATTCTTCTGGAATGCCTAAGATTTGCAAAAGTTCGTTGCGACTTAAATATGAAAAACAATGTCAAGAAGTTGTTGGGAGACTTGGAGGACTCCATGATTTTGGATGACTTTTTTTTGAAGAGGATAAAGTTATATAATTAAGTATTAAGTGAAAACGAATATCCCAATGACCCAACTGGGTACAGACAATAATAAATATATAAATATGAGACTTCTTAAAAAAAAAAACATTAAAAGAAACAATGAGCTAAGATCTTCAACTCTTAGTAATTAATAATTATTTCGTTGATTACAGTATATATATATATATATCATAACTGAAGCACGGAATTCCGTGCAATAAAAATTTGATAACGTGCTATAAAAACTTAAAAACGTGCAAAACCGTGCAATAAAAACTTTAAAACGTGCAAAAACATGCGAAAAAAAATTTATTGCTTGAAAATCATGAATTAAATTATTTAAGTGAACAGTATATAGCTACTTTTGAAAGAAATAAGTAGCGGAGAGTAAATTAAAGTAAAAACTTTTATTTTTAAAATATTGGTTTTAATATAGATTTTGGAAAAATAATGATTTTTTTATTAGCCAAGAAAAATTAATGGAGTACATTAGAAATGTAACTACACTTCATTATTTTTTTAATCAAAATTTATAACTAAATACATTTCTAAATTTCTTTCTGTAAAACAATGCCTCCTGTCACTTAAACTTTCTTACAATTTAGAAATATTTACAATATTTATAGCGACTCAGCAGCTTGGGATCTTGGGGAAAAAATCAGAATATAAAATATTTACTTAAAATAGTAACAAGATGTGAAATAAAGAGTAAAACACTCGCAAGTGAGCTGTAATTTTATTGGAAAAAGGGAGATCTTATATAGGAAAGATACTACTCAAATTAATGGAATCACTAGATGCAATATCCGGTGCGTATGCTTATTTTAAAATCACTATGATGACACGCACAACCCCTGGCACCGTTCTATGGTTAAAAAATAATTAGATACTTACTTGTGCTGCAGTGGGCATCAATTTTTGATTTCCTCTCACATCCAATATTTTTATCACAAGATTTGCAAAACATCAATCCATCCCGCAATTTTCGAAGACACACCTCCAATTTTTGGCATTTTAAGTAATAATATACTCGATAGTGATAAAACGATGAGATTAAGCAAAAAAATTGAAACATCCAGGAACAACTGAACCGTTAGTTCTTGGAAATTGGAGGTTTGTGTTTGTTTACATCTCCCAAGTTCCCTTTATTTTTTTCCTATGTTTCCTTTCCGTTATTTTCTTATTCCTATTCCTAATTCCCATTTATTTTTCCAGTAATTTTTTTATGTGTATTTAAAAAAAAAATATCAAATGATTTAGTAAACAAGTTTTAGGAAGAGACTAACTGTCTGTTTCTAGCTTGCTTCTGAAAATGTAGTAGCCCTGAAGATGCCTGAATAGGCGAAAATTTGGCATGTAATCTGCATGATTTAAGCGCATTATTGAAATAATACGAGACTTTGAGGCCTTGCATTCTATATCAAATGATGCAATTTCTTGCAATAAAACTTCAAAACGTGCAATTTCGTGCAGTAAACCCCAAAACGTGCAATTTCGTACAGTAAACCCCAAAACGTGCAATTTCGTGCAGTATAGGGCCCGGTGCACATGGGCGACAAGGCACGCTTGACGCTAAGAAGCTTTTCCAGGAAGACGCAAAACTTCATAAAAAAGGGCCAGTGCACATGAGGAGATAGGACGACCCTTCACAATCGGGACAAATCACACAATTTTTTTATTCTTTTACTAATCCACTGTAACTGGATAATGTATTATAATGATAAAATATAATATAAGTAGTGAGAATAGCTTTAAAATTAGATATTATAAGAAAAATGAAAAAATGGAATAGTTAAAAAAAAAATTAATTATAAAATAAATAATTTATTTTTTGAAGAGAAAAGATTTGGCTCCGCCGGAAGTCGAACCCTGGTCTCCTCCGTTACATGCGAGGATGCTAACCGCTACAACACAGAGCTCGGCTCAAGGCAGAGCAAATCCTTCCTCTACGCTGATTTAAAAATAATTTATAATTGGTGGTCAGCCACAATTTAAGATTGGATTAATTAAAATAATTATAAAATACTTACTTCTTTTAGATGGCTGTCCACTGGCATTCCTCTTCTTAGCTCCCATTTTCAATTAAATTAAATTAAAATTAAAAATAAAACACTTAAATTAACAAAAATTCAGAGAAAACTTTAAAAATTCACAACTCCGTCTATAATGCAGCTATCCGGAAACAGAAAACGCCGAAATGACTATCATGGACCAGTGCAAGTGGCTGACTAACAAAAGTAAAAACTTTCCTACCTGGCCATCGCTTTTAAGTGGAAAAGGTAAAATATACCGGAGTACAGCCCAGGGCTGTAGTCGGCCTCCTGGGCTCGAGATAGTGCAATCAGCATAAGCAGTCAGCAAGGAATTCAAATTCAAAACTAGTGTAAAATGATTTAAGAAAATATACTTATGTATACTAATATATATTAATTATTATGGACTAACATCACATGTCAATAGTAAATCAATATCATCATTAGGACTTATATAAAAATATCTGTCAAGGTTTCTTGCATGTTTGGAGGCTGTAGGTAAAGATCTGGAACCAAATGAAATAAGCACAATTTATATAGGTGTTAATAATGTGGGGGATACTGAGAAATTCTTAACGGTTTGGATTTTGGTGATATGTAAACTAATCATCGGTCTTTAATAACATTTGTCCCAAGCAAAAACAACGTTAGACTCAAAAATTAGATTAAATTTTTTATCGGATTATCTTTTGAAAAACGGATTACCGTTAATCATAATCGTTAATCACAAGGTTCAAAGATGAAACAGGCAATTACCTGGACTAATTAATGGGAAAATGCCAATCAACAGGCTATCTGCAATTATCCTTCTCAAATTAGTAATTTAAGGTAGTCTTTTCGTTTCCTACCTGCAAATTACATATACATGTTTTTTAGGTTCTCATCTACTTGTTCACTATAGCTTATTGAAAGGTTCAATTGTTATTCCCTGCATATTTGTTCTAATGTAATTACATAATGATGTTCTTTGGTTTACTTATTTCGGGGTCTGACCTGTTTCGAAAGCCTATGGGGCTATAATACTAGCGAACTCCCATTGCGTCATTTTGGGGCCTTGGGCGAAATATGGACCTTCATTAGCTTTGTTACATCCCTGCGGTTGACTCCTGCTCGCTCTTCAGAGATAAACAAACCCCCAAACGGATTCTCTTCAGTTAAGATGAGGGCCATTCCTGAATGTCGTCATACTGGCCTCGCTGAGAAGTAACTAAGGGCAACTTGTATCCTCATATTTGATCCTAATTCGATTCTTCTTGCTGGGATCAGTACATTTAGATCTTCGCTATTTGAATGTTTACGATTATTATATTGTGTCCAAAAAGATTTGTTTCAATTGTTTTATGTACTTGAAAATGGAGTATCGCAAAAAACAACTTCCCCCTTCACTCATTAGTGACGTTCCTAGAACGGATGTCGAATTTTGATATTTAAAACTGGAAGGACACATATTTTGTAAATACGGGATGTTGGAGTAATAATAAGAGGGAAGCCGAAAACCGTGCTTTACTTTTTGCAGGAAAGCACCATCACATTGCTAAAAAGCTTTCCGGATGGTGGACAGAACAGTGGTACCTACCAATTTTTTAGTATTTTTCTATGAAAGGAAATTTAATTTATTTGTAATGAAATTAATTAAAAGAAAGGAATTATAATCATAATTGTCAAAAAGACATTATAATTTAAACCCGACGAATATTGAAATTATCGAAATGCAAAGAAAAATAAGAACGTAAATAAAGGGGACAAAATGTTTTTTCTTTTTCGATTGATAAAAGGTTTCCTTGAAAAAATAAACACCTTCTACTACTTTGATGTTACATCGAGTGTTAAATCTACAGTTTTCTTCAGAGCTGTATAAACAAGGAAAATATTTAAATTTCTGCAACGCTAAGCCCCATTCTCCCTTGATTAAATACACAATGGGAGTTTAAAAGGAGTCCTCCCGGAGATAAATTGAGTGGAGCCGTTCCGCCAGCCAGCACAAGCGAGACCATTGCGTAACCGTAGGAAAATAGGACGGGCAAGAACTGTGGGGGGAGGGAGGGCAGTGAAGGGTGGGAGGAGGGTATAATAGAGGAGAGGGGTAAATGATCGGGGGGGGGCAGGATAATGGCGAGTGGAGGGGTAGCAGAGAGAATGGAGGGGGTACAGTGGACTGGGAAGGAGTAATTAAAAGTAAACAGCGGACCAGATCCGACTACAGGTCTCACCTCACGGGGTACAGAACGGCCATTCCTGCTAATTGTCGCTCTCACCTTTTATTCCAGTCTCTTCTTAATTATCCCAATTTACCTATCTTCAAATGAACCTGAGATGGTTAGTACGGAATTCGAAAAATGTTATACTCCAACTAGGAAGATCCAGTGAACCTAGTTTTAGTTTCAGAGATTTATGTAGTTCGCTTTATTTAAAAACTAAATTTTAGAAGCCGAGACCTGGCTGTATAGAAATAAAACCAATGCCATAAATGCCTGTAAAAAAGTAACATTTAAAACAAACAATAAAAATTAGAAGGTTTTTTATAGTTAACCTTAGCCCACTAATCATGCTCTGGATTTGACCATTTAGTGGTTCAAGTGGACTAGACCTATTGACAGCGAAACAAGCTTAAAAGTATTGCTTATGCCAGCGTTCATTTTTCGCAAATTTATGCGATCACTACCAGGACGTACAGATCTACCCAAATTTTTTGAAAAAGCTCTTTGCTAGTCTATGGCCTTCGATCCCATTTCTATCCTCGTCAATATTCCCTCCTACTCGGCCTTGTATTGCCTATTAAAATTGTAGAGGTGACAAAGATACAGGAAAAAAAAATTAAATAAGAATTCGGCCTCAGAAGTCTTGTATATAAGTTCTTATTTCTTATATTACATTTAAACAGCCGAATTTTCGCTTCATCAAGCAAAGTCGGGACTATATCAAGGATATAGTCCACTGATTTTATAATTCTCTATGTACTTGTTGAATATTTCATTTATTTCCCATGAAACAAATCATTTCCATTAAATGAACAGAAGGTCATTAATTATGAACAATGGTCTGTCATTAAAAGCGTCATGCGTGGGCTCAACGTGTTTTATGAGTTGACTGAATATTTTTCTTTTTTTCTCCTCTATATGTTTACTTGGTTTTTATCATATCTCATATTTAGCCATTTTTTATTTTTAGGCGTAATGAGAGACAGTTAATTTCTCCATATAAACAAAAACAAAGATACTTCACAGGAAACAAAAACAAACAAACAAAAAAGGCCCCTACCCCATTTAAGCCCCCCCAGAACATTTTAATAATGATAAAGCTTAGCTGATATTATTGAACACCTAATTTTCATTAAACATGCCGAATTTGATCAAAATCATTGAAGCCGTTTCTGAGAAAATCGAAAAAAGGGTAAAAATTGCAAAAATAGTTAAAAAATAAAGTGCCCCCTTCGTTTGACCAATTTTGATGAAATGCGGGCTATCACATCTTTAACATATACATACGTCAAATACTCAGTTTGATCAAAATCGTTAAAGCCGTTTTTGAGTAATTAAAAAAACACGTGCAAATGATACAAAATTTAACAAGTAAAGTCCCCCCTCCGGTTAATCAATTTTGATGAAATTTCTACAGTCATATCTCGGGCATATAAATACATCAAATACCCAGTTTGATCAAAATCGTTAAAACCGTTTTTGAGTAAATATAAAAAACACGTGAAAATGATACGAAATTTTTTAAGTTAATTCCCCCCTTCGGTTAATCAATGTTGATGAAATTTTTACAGTCGTATCTCGGGAATTTACATACATCAAATACCTAGTTTGATCAAAATCGTTAAAGCCGTTTTTGATTAAATAAAAAAACACGTGAAAATGATAAAATAATTATTAAATAATGTCCCCCCTCCGGTTGATCAATTTTGATAAAATGTTGGCTTTCACATCTTTGGCATATACATACATCAAATACCCAGTTTGATCAAAATCATTAAAGCCGTTTTCGAGTAAATAAAAAAAAAACACATAAAAATGATACAAAATGTTTTAAGTAAAGTACCCCCTCCGGTTGATCAATTTTGATGAAATCTTTACAGTCCTATCTCGGGCATATACATACATTAAATATCCAGTTTGATAAAAATCGTTAAAGCCGTTTTCGAGTAAATAAAAAAAACACAAAAAAATGATACAAAATGTTTTAAGTAAAGTCCCCCCTCCGGTTAACCAATTTTGATGAAATTTTTACAGTCATATCTCAGGCATATCAATACATTAAATACTCAGTTTAATCAAAATCGTTAGGGCCATTTTTGAGAAAATCGAAAAAAACGTAAAAAGTTACTAAATACAGTACCCCCTCCCTTTGAGCAATTTTGATGAAATTTTTGCTCTCACATCGCGGGCATATACATACACTAAATACCCAATTTCAGTCTTGAACGGCCTATAGTTTTTTAGCTAGTCCGTTCACACACACACACACACACACAGACCATTTCGCGGGACTTGGTTATTTAGACTCAGGGGACCCCAAAACGTGTATTTCCGTTGAAAACCGGAAGTCGAAATTTTTCATGATCGCAATACTTCCACTTACTATATATTTCATACATAGGTAAGTGTACATAATATACATACACATAATATACATTTATACATAATATAATATACATAATATACATAGGTACATAAGGTAAAAAAAAAAAAACAAAAAAAACATAGGCAAGTGAAAGTAAAAAATATGGTAAGTAAATTTTATTGAGATATTCCATATCAACTATGTACGGAACTTAATTAACTAATTGTAAGCGGTAAACTTTCTTGATTAATTTATATGGTTTATATAAATAAAGATAATTCCCTAGTATCGCTTATACTTAGTATATTTTAAGACGGAAAAGCCTAATGCTCTAAAAGCCTCTGGTTTGAGAATTCCGCAAGAGTATACAAGTCTAAGTATAATCTTGTATATGGAGGATTAAGTAGGCGCTTGTTTTCCTGATTTACCCAAAACATCTCCGTGAGGATCATCAAGAGGAAAATTCAACGCATGTGTTGCAGAGGAAACACGAATTTAATCTGTAGTACCCTCTCTTGTATGGAAACTGTGTTTAAGTGGTCCCTGTAGTAGCAGAAGTAA
Source organism: Aelia acuminata (assembly GCA_911387785.2). Classification (NCBI taxonomy): domain Eukaryota; kingdom Metazoa; phylum Arthropoda; class Insecta; order Hemiptera; family Pentatomidae; genus Aelia; species Aelia acuminata. Next base: position 76,736,889 of record OU426983.1, on the reverse strand, counting down.
AACCCTCATGCTGATAAATGCGGGCCCGTTAGCTGGTGGAGAGGATTTGGAACCGTTCTCCAAACGTTCAAGTGACTTCCATTTCGGATTGACGGATCCTCTCCAAGTGTCGTCATTCCCGCAGGAAACCAACTAATTGTACCTTAACACTATTGTGGTTTTAAGTATTTTTCATTAACGAAAATTATGACACGCTATGTCAGACAAGCAATACAAACTCAAATAATTAACAAAGTTACAAAAAGTATCAACTTGTTACGACATAGTAACACAAAAGTAACCATATGATTCGATCTTCAGAACCAGACTAAGACTCCAGTCCATCGCTCGTTATATTTATTCTGATTTGAACGGCCTAGAAGAGTCCCGAAAATCGTAGAAGATTCTCCAACAGTCTCAAACGTGTACTAGAACAGTTGGTTTTAAGTTCCAACAGAAGTATAGAAATCATATGTTTTTTTTTTGTTTTACGTCGATGTTTTTTAGGTCGATTTGCATTTGGTATAGAATAAGTAAGTAGCTAGTAGGAAATACAATTTAATTATCATATAATATGTACGAAAAATTGATGGGTACAAACAGTTTGTTACAGAAAATAATTTAAAAATTAAAACAAATATTATGTGCAGATATAAATAAGAACATAAATGTATGGATTAAATATTTTCAACCCTTATACACGTACATGTTTTGTTTTGTTTTTGTAATTTTTAAATGAAATACCCCTACGTATTATTTATTTAGAACATAGGCTACATTAAAATAAATATATTTTTAAAAATCTTGGAGATTCTTGTGTGTAAAATGTAATCCTTGTGAGGAACGCCAGATTTGAAAAGTAAATACAACTCCACTTCTCCCAACTCTTTCACAACTTAAAGTATAATCATTGCCAAATCTCTTATTTTGATTAAATACACACATATATATATAGGGTCATAGAAGCATTTCAATAAGTGTCAAGAAAATGAAGAGGAAATCCAAATGCTAGTTTCTGAGCCATTCTTTTTCTGGCATGAAACGAACTGCCCTCTCTTCACTTACACAGAGGATTAATTTATAATTTAAATTTTAAATTAAATAAGGAAAAGGCATTTAAGGGCTAAATGCATGAATATATTATACCATATTAGGCATTATAAAATGTTTAATTTTTAACTTCAATATGTGCCCGAAGTAGGTTGAACAGTTAATTTTTTTCTTAAATATTATATTTTCGTAAGTTTGTGTTCATATGACACATTAATCCGTAATTTTGTTCTCATTACATCATAGTCGACTTCACTGTTCGCTTAAACATTGGAGAATACATAATTATTTTTTGGAATATTCTGATTTGTGCATTATATTCTTGTGTAAAGAAAATAGTGAATCGGCTTTGGTTAAAGAGCAATGACCTTATAAAATTTCGTGAAGCAACTGCCTTCCATGGTTAATTTAATAAAGCAAGCTTTTATGCTCAACAAAACAAATAATTAATAATAAATATATTGATAAATAATATTATGTAAGCTTTTGATCACCCTTTAACGGCCATCTTTGATATTTAAATGAGACGTGCATGATAATTCTCTTCCAAGTCACGAACGAATTTCCATATCCCAAATATTTCCATAAGCCACAGGTTGGGATTTCCTATCCGATTTAAATTATTTTAATCTAAGTCCCACATTAGAGGGAATCGAATATCGCACAGGAAAACGGTACTTTAATGTTTCTCTTAAAGAATACAAATCTTTTAAAAATTTAACTTAAAGTATCTATTTTTACATGTCTCAAAATAAAAAATTATTTATTATTATTTTGTATGTTTCGAGATCCAAAAGAATAAATTCAGGCATCATCAAGCCAAAATAAATAATAAAAAAAATACGTTTATAAGCCATCTTAAACACAATCTGCAAAAAATATAATCTTTAAGACAAAAATTGGATGGTTTTGAAAATTATTCTACTTTGAATATGAGATACCATAAGATCATTTGAAATATAGGGATTTTTTAATAGTCAATGACAACGGTCCTGAGAGCGTAGTTATCTATATTATAGCAACGGAACAAGATATTTAAAAATAATTAAACGATTAAATGTAACCAATTAATGTATTATAAGTATAATTAATAAAACTAACCTTCCATCAGTTAGCGACGCATGTTTGGTATATATTGATTAGTATCTTTTGAGTGGGTAGCAGTCAAGTAATTCATATTGTATAATATACAAGCTAGTTTCAACCTTCGGTAATCTGGTGCGGATTGAAAGAACGGTAGAGGTAGAAAAAAAAATTATTGGTGGAATAAATAGAAATTCGTTTTAAATATATATATATATATATATATATATATATATATATATATATATATATATATATATATATGATGAACAGGTGTGCGTGCTTATTGGTTACTATTTAGTATACGAGGTACATAGGCTGGATGGCTTATCTAAATCAGAGAGGGCATTTAGGGCTCAGTGGCAGCTGACACTTCCCTATAGGGAGGGATATGTTACCAACATCCATATTCAAAAGGTGGCTTATATATATATATATGTATACGTATTGATTAGGTACCTATTAATTATTAATACATAATGGATTAATAATTACTTTGAAAGTCAACTTTCCATAATTAATTCGATAATTTTATGATGCTTTGATTTTATAAGCTTAATTGGATTTTATGACGCTGCAACTTCATAATATTAAATAACCTATGAAGGGAGCCGTAGCATTCAATTAGCCTGAAGTAGCTCGAATATCTAATTAATAAATATTCTATACATTGTTGTTAAATAATCAATGAGTTCTGTCATCATGTTTAACAATAAAATATAATAAAACAGATATTAAATACCGCAAGTACTATTTTAAATATTCTAAATGACAAATCAAAAGAAGACTAAATAAATTTTATATGTGACACAAATAAACAAACAAGAATTCACGAGAAAGGATATGGATTATGAGCGGTAAGTAAACTATAACATAAAAAATATTTAATTTCATATGATTCTTTAAAAATTAATTATATTCATAATTATCTATTTCATTAAAATAGATAAATATAAAAATAGATAAGTTTTATATTGGATAAAAATAAATATAGAATAGATTAATTTTAAAATATAGCTAGTGGATTTAACATATAGCCGCAGTTTAAACATAACTAGTAAATGATTTGGATTAAATGTAAATATCACTTTTAAAGAAAAGAAGGTAAACACCCTTCTGATAATAGAAACAAATAAGAGTGGGGGATGGAATTGTGAGGATCTGAGAGTCATGTTGCAAAAAGAGGTTTAGTGTAACACAAGAGCATTCATTCAAGGGCTAGGAGACGGCGCCATTTTGAGATGGACCGGACCAATCTCTACTCTTATTACTAACTAAGAATATAATAGGATACAATGTTTCTTGGAACAGAGTGAAATTGAAGGGATGGTTTAACAGGCATCGCAACTGATGTATTTTAGTGTTAACCTCTTTATCAGTGATTGATATGATGATAAAAGTAAAACCTTAAAAAAGTTTAAAATGAGTTACAGACAATGTGTGAATCACGACGAGTGTTTTTATTTTTTAAATGTTTTTAGCTTAAGTTGAACTAGATCCATAATCATCCTAGAGTAAAGTAACGAAACAAAGATATTGTTACACTTCTGTGGGTTAAGAAATATTTATTAACGAAAAAATAACAATACCAATGCCCACGGATTAATACAATACAAATATCCGAGCAGGTTACAAATTTATAACTTTATAGCACAATAATCATATGACTTGAGCTTCACAGTCAAGACACTAACTCGTTCAGTCACGCGCTCCTTATATATAATCGTAAATAGTCAGGTCTGGAATGTTCCAGAACAACGTGGACAGTTCCACGTCTTCGTGAACTAGGCTCGAAAGATCTAGACCCAAACAGTTCGTTCCAACCGCTTATTTTGTTCCAAAAAACTGTCTGGGATTTGAAATAATATGTTTTTTTTTTTTTTATTTAACGATTTAACATTATATGACCTTAGAAAACCCGGTATAAATTAGCTATTACCAGTGACGAACGTTGATCAACGTTTTACGAATTATAATTGAGTCATTAATGGCGGGGGGAATTTATCCAATGAAATGAAAGATATACTTGAAAATTTGGTTCTGTTCTGTTTCGTAAAACATTTTGTTTGACAAACAATGTTACTTTTTTTTTTTTATAACAAGAAAAATTACTCAAAGTAAAGTTAACTTAAACGACTAAAAGTAACTAGGAATAATTTCCCTGCGCTTGAAGTTCTAAATACGTTTTAAGATGGTGGCCGCTGTATGCAATAAGGCGTTGCATTATTATGTAAGTAGCCATTTCCTTTTTAGCCTCAGGCCAATTTCAATTCCTTGAAGATCATTCAATTTGGGGTGTTGGGACTGAATAAGTGCCAACCATCCTAAACCTTAGGATAGTTACTGTGATTATGTCTAGAATTGTTTTAACTAGTAGTTTAAAATTATTCTTCGCAGTCTCAGATCTTTTATTTTCTTTTAAAACATATTAAGACTAATTGGCTCAGTCACTCGCTCCTTACATATAGTCGTAAAAAGAACCTTCTGGAAGGTTCGAGGTCTTTGTGGAAGGTGGTGGAACGACGTAAGTAGATGGAACTCGAACATTCTAGATCCAAACAGCTCGCTCCAACCGCTTGGTTTGTCCCTGCAAACGGTCTGTGATTTCAAATGATTCGGAGTCCAATGTAGTGATACTCCATATGAAAACGTTATTAGTTCTAAGTATGCAAATCTTAAGATATACCAAATTAACTCACCAAATGGGTGAGGAAGCTACCCCAGAAAAATGCACAAGGCCTTCGTAGAGTAACAAGAGCTGGCAGGCCAAGACTAAGGTGGATTGATGAAGTGGCAGAGGATGCATGATACTTCTTTCGGACCGAAAACTAGAGGGCGGTAGCTCAAGACAACTAGAGGCGAATGGCGAGTGTTCATTTGGAAGCCAAGACCAACCTCAGGATCGAGTGCCACTGGGATAGATATTTACAAATATTCCTAGAGCACCTTCAACTCAAAAAAAAAAAAAAAATCTCGTCTTACACAACTTGTAAAAGGGGGATAAAACGAATTAAATATTAGGTAAAGAAGTAGAGTAAGCTAATTTGACTGATCACTCCGAATAGTCGGCATATTACCATCAGTATCGTTGTAACTATTGGTTCCATTCATTGAAATCGCAATTATCATCTTGGTTTTATCATTTAATGAATTATTATTCAAAATTTCCAAATTTGTAGATGCTAGGTATGCCCAGGAGTGCCTACATACCCCAGTCATTCTCGGTTGTTGCGAGGGAATAAATTATTACCTGACAGGCTGGGATCGGACTAAAAAAATCATGTGCGATGCGCGCAATAACAACATTCACTTACTAATTTACATAGATTACAAATTGACGTGTTTCGATATTATGTAAACGCCACACTTTTCCACATTTATATGCTTATATTTGTATACCTCCATAAGTTATAATGTATCTTTAATGTAAAACTTGAAAGTTCTCTGTACTTTTCGATTCATTATTGCTTATTTCTTTTTTTAACGGACCTAATTTCATTAACAGTCGATTTTTTTTTACTGCTTGCTTGTTTTTTACAGCGATTTGCTTCTTTAAATATATCGTGAAAGTGAATCGATAGGAGGTGTATTTACGACTCGGAGTTAGCCTCTAAAGTCTTCCTGGAAATCGAGAACGATTACTGTTCCTCTAAAATCACTTTATATTGCCTTCAGAAATTTATTATGGAACTAAAGGCTCGAAACTAAAATATAATTAATTAAAGATTATCTTACACCATATTTTTCACAGCTTAAATGCTTTAGAAAAATTGAGTATACGTATTTACGCATTTACGTATTCTCGTATTTACTCTCTAAAGTAAAATAATTTTTTTGAATGTTAAATAAAAGTTTTCATTTTAATCAGATTTAATAAGGGGTATGAAATTTTAACTTTTATAACACACCGCGGGTTTATACATACGTCAAATACCTAGTTTGATCCAAACCGTTACAACTGTTTTTTAGTAAATAAAAAATAAACCAAGGACCTCCTAGAAATACCTATTGACCTGCAGATAGCATTGCAGGACAGTGTGGAGACAACCGGCAAACTATTTGAATTTCTTAAACTGGCAAAACTATATAATAAAATATAACTATTGATAATTGATATAATAAAATATAACTATTGATAATTTAATAAAAATTAAATAAAATATAACAAAAATTGATTGTAGGCGAAGATGACCCAAGTGGTTGCTGCCTACATAAAAAAAAAAAACAAAAAAAAAAAATCTGAAATTGAGACAAAATTCATTAAATAAATTAACAATTATGTGAGACCAATGTTGATGAAATTTTTGCTTTCACATCCCGGGCATATACATACACCAAATACTCAATTTCAGGTTCGTACGGTTTATAGTTTTTGAGCTAGTCTGCTCACACACACACACACACACACACACACACACACACACACACACACACACACACACACAACACTTTGCAGTCTCTTAGTAATTTGTTTTTTACAAGTTTCTTAAATTAAAAGTTAATTGAACACATATATGGCTTATTTCTGATGAAAATAATCATACGAACCCCAGTCAACTTTGTCGACTTCATTCCTCTACCTTAATGCCTCACAAACATAGCCTCATTCTAAATCAAATCATTTCCTTACAAAAAAAAAAAAAAAAAAAAAAAAATAGGAACATAAAAGGTAAAAAATGTATCTTAAATACGTTTAATCACCATCCAGTTTCTGTTTCTTTTTATGACCTGCACAATTGATACCCAAAACTCAGATACCATATTTTTCATTAGTACAATTACACCCATAATAGAATTAAACATTTATTAAAGCGCTCAAGTAGATCAAGTGCAGCAATGACCGACATTCGGTCTCAGGAAATTAGAATTTATTTATTCAAGGCTGATATTCTCTTCGCTCCATTTACAGGATTGTTTAACAGCAATTCAGCTCTAATTCTATCATAAGTATTGATGGAACTAGGGAAAAAACAATGAAAATTTGCTACAAAAAAAATCATTTTCCAAGATTTTTTTCTGCTTAGTATAATGATTGTATGGCCAAAGAAATTAACTACGTGAGTTAGAAAATAGACCACATGAATTCTGTTTGTTGGAATCATTTTAGGGGCCTTCTGCACACAATGAATGTGATAACTCCAATGTCATGAAGATTACCAAACATTTAGAGCTATGTCGTTTTTCCTAAGATATTTTCCAATGGCCATAGATATAATATAAGTTGATATAATACAAGTCCTAGAATTGCCTGGAACGTTGAAATCATTAGAAAGTGATCACATATTTGGATCATTTTAGCCTCTTCTGGATGGGCTATACACCAGACCAAGCCAGTGTCATTGGCTTTAAAATATGATTATATTTCACATTTTTATGTCATTACGGGAATGATTTAAATTTATGAGTACTAAAATTATTTAATATTTCCGATGTAACATATATGACACGACCGTGTTCATTGTTTTCTATATAATTATTCTAAACTTGCCATGTTTTTGAAAGGCATTTCCCTCACTTTTTAAAGAAAACCATACCTCTATAAAAATAAATAAATAAATAACAGAATGAATTACTGTTCAGGCAAGTTAGAATTTAATAACAGCAACCTTTCGCTTCCCTGATGATGAAAATATGGCCTAGTGCTTGATGCTCTTGGTTTTGTTGATTAATGTATAGAATAGTTTACGTTTGAAGTTTATAAAATTATTAGCATTATTAAGCAAATGAAAAAAAAAAAATGAATGAAAGGAAATAAAGAAAATTCTCTGATATTTTAGAGCTTAAAAAATGATTTATTAAATACAAATATAATACAACCTTATTATTATTATATACAAAAAATATGCTTGAATCAAATGATCATTAGGTTAGAATCAAGTTAAAAATTTTAGATTAATAAAAAAAGGACAATATTCACCAAAAAACAATAGTACAATTTATTTTGGCAACGTTTCGGCTTCTAGAGCCATTTTCAAGCCATGCATCATATTTGGGATTGTTCTTACGGTGATTTAGAATAAAACTATTTTTAACGGAGTAAATAAAAAACTTGTTGCTGGAGGCGTCATTTTAACATATAAAAACAATCTGTCATATATTGTAATAACTGCCATTACTAACTCCGATAACTGTTTAAATTTTAAATTAAACTAATATTAAATTAACGTAAATGTTCAACAAAATTTATAGTTCTGGCATCATTAAAAATTAATATGGGAATTATGTTACTTCCAACTGTACCGATAATGAATCATATCGTCAATCGAGGATTCCTCTTAATCTTCTAATCCGCATAATATAGTAACACTTTACAAATGAACACCCGAACGAGAATGTTGCAAATGATTTCACAGAATGTTGAAGAGTGGAAGAGTGATGTGTACTCAACAGCTGACTGCTCGATGAAGAGTCTTTTGGTTTATCTGAGCTGTGGCTCCCAGGCGTTGTGACCAATCACATAACGCTAAATGAATATTAACTGGATAATTAATATCGATTGGTAGGACTTATTAAATTTTAATCAACTTGATACATTAATTATAGATTAACGACGTTGAATTTACAATTAGTTTAAAAATAATGGAATTAAAAAAATAAAACTTTACAATAATTTAAAATAACAAATGGGTTCCTTGAACAATTTCTCTTAAGTCTAAGGAAATATCAACAGCAGTGTATACTTATATAGGTGATTGAAATCAGGCCTCACCAGTTTGGTATCTAAATATGAATATCTTTTTGTCATTAAGCCCACCTGAAAGAAGACCAAAGCAGCCCCAGGAGATTGAGACAATTCACTGACTGGGAGGAAATGATATCCGTCCCCCTCCCCCCCCCCCCTCTTGAAACCTCTTTGGCCTCAATCTCATGCCCCAATGGGCTTAAATCTTCGAGGCTTTATCGCCTAGGCATCTTGTACAACAGTCTAATCGTTATAGAGCATCCTAAAATAAGACAAATATTTCTAAATCGTTACCTATGAGCCGTATTAGAAAACATTGTCATGAAACCATATCTAGCTTTCTAAATTTTTTTCTTACTTCACATAATTTTAAATCTAAAAATTATACTCGAACTAAAGTTCGTATTTACCCGCTAAAAGCCATTAGGACTTCTTACTACAATCAATATACACGTAATATATCCTAGCTGCACAACCTGATAGGGCAACATATAAACGATCGTGAAAAAAGAATCAAAATTAAGTTGAACTCATCCAATATGCTGACCCATAACGTTACACCCCATATGTTCGACCACTCGCTCCAACATAAATTAATGATTCACTTTTTTTTCACTACGTTCTCTACTTATTATTTTTCAGTATCTAGTTAGTAGTTTTCCTAGTTAGTAATAAAAGCTAGACGGCCTTCTAATAAAATAGTTTTGTAGAGATGAGAGATGGTCAACTGTTCTTCAATTACGATAGGGTAAATGATGGTCAGGATTTTCAGTTACAATGATATTTATTATGGTAAGCCAACGTTTCGATCCAACTTGTGGATCTTCATCAGGGCTACTGAGTCCAGGTGGATACTAAGACTCCGTCCGAGTCTTAGTATCCACCTGGACTCAGTAGCCCTGATGAAGATCCACAAGTTGGATCGAAACGTTGGCTTACCATAATAAATATCATTGTAACTGAAAATCCTGACCATCATTTACCCTATCGTAAAATAGTTTTGGCTATATGTCTTTGTGAGAAATGTTTGGGTGTAATTAAGACCTAATGCTACATTTAATTTTGAAATTAGACATATTGCCAGAATCGCCATCATGGAAAGTAAACTACTCTAGACTACCTGTTGATTAAAATTAGTTCATGGAAATCTATAAAATCCCCTACAGTTCATTCCATATCGAGATGGCACTATGTGTTTTGCCTATGGAGTTCTGTCCCTCTCTAACACTAATTTCAATTTCGTTCAATATTTTCGGAAAAAATCTATATAAAGAGTAGAATTTGATTCTCTATCAGCCTATCCTAATTTAAGTATGATATCTTTATTTAGTCGCCTGCAGTGGTACGCCTATGAGGTGTACCGTTCGCTCACATTTAGAAATTAATTAGTCCACCTGTATGCGTCCCACCATTGTCGGACATAGCTTAAAATTAAATTCGAATTGCCCTATTTATAAGGGATATGCCAAAATTTCATAGACTGCTATAGTCCGAAAATTTCTCGTCGAAATCGAAAATGTCATTTTTTATTTTCATTTTGCCCAAAAATAGAATAGGAACAAAATTAAATCATTTTTTTTCTTTGTTACGAGTATAGGCAACGTCTGGTGTCTTTATAAAAAATTTCAAAGCAATATCTCTGAAACTAAGGACACTGGGACGAGAGAAACAAGAATTACCACTACAATTTTTAAGTAAAAAAATTACCAAAAATAATTTATTGCGATCTTAGATTTATCTTTTGTGTTTGGTATTTATTATAGGCTGATAGAGAATTCAATTCTGCATATTATAAAAGTTTAAAAAATAAAATGAAGTTTTTCATAATTTTAACGTGAAAACCGGGTAGATTTGACGATTAGGCAACAGCACACGAGATCTGCAGATGCTGCCATCTCGACGTGGAATGGACTACAGCAGGAATGATACTAGTTTTTAACCTGATTTATTTAGTAAATTCCAGCATTTGGAAAGCTTACCTCCAAAACAAATCAGAAGCTTGAAAACCAAATAAGTTGAATTATCAGAAACTGGGTACTATCAGTGACAAATGGTGAACGAATGATTCTTATCTGAGCCATAATTAAGACGTTTGGAGTTCCATAGGTTTCAGCACGGATTATGTGATAAAAAGGTATTTTATTTTCCATGCATATCCTTATTTCACCTCCTTTCCTCTCTCTTTCTCTCTCCCCCTTTATGCGTGTATATAATATATATATATATATATATATATATATATATATATATATATATATATATATATATATATATATACACTTATATTTTTCGAAAGATTTTGTAATCGAAAATCTGGCAATGTTAAATAAACTTAAAGAATAATAGTGATTATATATATATATATATATATATATATATATATATATATATATATATATATATATAACTATTATTCTATTATTACTACTACTACTACCATACTATACACTATTATTCTTTAAGTTTATTTAACATGGCAGATTTTCGATTACAAAATCTTTCGAAAAACATAAGTGATAGTTTTTTTTTTTTTTTTTTAGTATGCATCTTATGCCAGGAAAAGTGGAGAACAATTAGAGAGCCCTTATGCATGGCAGGTAGTTGAACAATTTAGGCTAATGGTCGCTGCAGGCTTGCTTGGTGAGAGCTTAGTCAATCAGTTTAATGCACTGGAACATCTGATACACTCGTGTCAGAATTCAATAACAAGAGTGAACCTATGTAGATATTCTAGCAAGTATTAGATAGATGTTAATACTTAATTGAGAACCTAGCATGATCGAGTTCACTTGATTTGATAAGAACTAACTGTATCGTCGTAAATACTTTTTTTTTAATTACTAAGCTTATATGATCGCCTAACATGTTTCATTATGATGTAATTCCATATGGAACATAAATTTTTTTTTTTTTTTTTTTTTTTTTTTTTTTTCCTTGTTTCTCGCCTCTACCCTACAGGGTCATTGGCGATGCGTTCACTTATATTCTGCTATAGTACGAAATTTCTTTTAGGTATTTAAACAGATTGTCTATTTTGTTTTCCTCATCTTTTAACAGCTCATTTAATGTTGTTTCCATATTAAGCTTCTTCCTCAGTTCATTATACTTAGAGCAATGGAGTAAAAGGTGTTTCACCGTTTGGGGTACATTATTGCATTCCTGACATGTGGGTGCTTCGAGTCCTCGGAGAAGGTATCCGTGTGTGAACGCGCAGTGGCCAATTCTGATGCGACACAATACGACTTCTTCTCTTCTCGAGTTTCTCGAGCTTGTATTCCACTTTTTGCAATCCAATTTTATTTCAGATAATTTGGAGTGTTCGCTCTTCCACCTCAACTCCCAAATTTTGTTTTGGTTTTTTTTTAGTTGGTGTAACCAGTCCTCTTTTGTTACTTCTTTTAGTATCGTTACTTCTACGTTCTCGGTTACATCTAATCTAGCCATATTTGCGGCCTGGTCGGCTTCTTCGTTTCCCTTAATTCCTTTGTGGGATGGTATCCAGATGAACACTATTTGCTTTCCCATCAGCTCAAGCTCCCACCACATGTTGATGATTTCTCGAATAAGAGAGCTACTTGGGTTCCGATTGCTGATCGCCGCTAAGACGCTTAGGGAGTCCGTTATGATCGCCGATTTGTTCGTTCCTGATTCCGCTATCCATTGAAGAGCTTTTATAATTGCTATAGCTTCTCCGGTGAAGATAGAGCATGTTCCAGGTAAGTTATACAAGCGTCGATTTTGTAGAGTGTGAACCGCGCAGCCAACATTATTTTCAGTTTTGGAGGCGTCAGTGTACAGTTCTTCAAACCCATTGTATTTCTCTAGGAGCTGCAAGAATGACTTTTGTATAACTATATGGCATTCCCCCTTTATATACCTTATAAACATAAATTTATATACCTATTTGTAAGGCACATTAAGTAATAGCAAAGAACATTGCTTGGATCCCTTCATTTCCTTTTAATTACATTCATAAAAGAATAAACTTCTACTAATTAAGATACAAGTTTCTTTTTTTTTTTTTTTTTTTTTACAGTTGCTTATTTTTCTCTTGTTGCTGAAGTTGTTAAAGAATGTATAATTAAAATAGAGTGTTTTTTCTCTTAGAAACCATTTGCATTGCAAATCAAATTAATCAAGTATTCTCATATTCTCCCCTTATTCATAGCATTAAATTTCATGAAGTGCAAAACTAACGTATAAATGAGTATGGAAAATTATAATTTTTCTTTTTGACTTAGCAAAGAATTGAGAAATTTAAACAGATTTTAACATAACATCCTACGAATCTTGGAAAGCCTTCAGAGAAAGATACTCGTAAATGTTATTGTTCGACCGACAGCTTAAATGAATAAATTTTCACATTTCGAGATCGGAAATGGTTACTTCCTCTTCAAAATGTTTACCAATCAGAAAAACATGTGGCTTTAACTGTAATAAATACACTTTAGAATATCTACTTTTTATAACAATAGATTTTAATGGGTATCTCAAAGCCAGACTTTACCAAGTCCCAATAATCAATTTTCTATTATAAACAAATGAACACATTCAATCGAAATCTGAGAGCCAGACGATCTTAAGTACATTTTCATTGACTGTTTCAATCGAATTCATTCATTCAACCTTGGGTTAAAAACAGTCTGCAGACACTGAAAAGACTTGACATAAGACTGCTTGGCTTTCAAAATCTAAAGAACCTTTAGAGAATTGTTCATTTTAATAGTGTAAATGGATTCAATGTTTTCGATCTAATTATAATGATCTATATAAATAACCTCGAAATCGATAAAAATGGACAGGATGTAAGGTACCGAAATATAGAAATAATAACCGGCCCTACTTGAGTAAAATTGAAACATCGCTGTATTTTTTTTTAAGTACCTAAGCGCTCAATATTCAAAAATTAAGTTCCCATTCAGCATAGCTCGTTATTATGAACCACCTTTAACGATTTTCATATTTGATATATCGTCGAAAAACGGTATGAAACTCCATTGTTTCGAAGCATACATCCATCATTTCAGTCCAGGTCGTATTTATTTTTTAAATCTTCAAATATATATATTTTTTTCGGTACCTCTTCTGCAATGACAATCCTATAGTGTTCCATTAACTGAAACCACGCCACTCCCTTCCTTGGTCCACCACTGTATACTGACAACATTGCTCTAAAATAAAATAAAATAAAAATGTTAAGGTGGAAAAAGCAAAAAACTAATGTGTTCCCAATTCTATTGTTGAGAGTAAAATTGGTTGCTTTGGTATGAAATTCCTGTGTAGTATGGATATTAAAAGAAGTATATGGTGTAAACCAAATTTGACTTGAGGTCAGATTAGCAAGATTTGAGGAGACATTAGAGATTTAATAGGGAGCCATTGAGGCGGCAGTGGGCAGATGACAAACGACCCCTCCCCTCAAGGCCTTCAAAGGATGAAGCGATTCCTCCTGCGGCGATGGCTTAGAACAGCCCCGATGGACGGACCCCAAGCTCCATCATCCACTATCGGCCCGAGGGCAGTATAAAGCACCGGCTCCTCATCACAAATCCTTTCAACTGAGAAGAATTGAATCATCACAGTTTGGGTGGCGGACAATGCTTGAGGACTCTATTTCTGCTCATGTTTGCTCGCCTCAGATTATCCAGTACTGGTTCGCTTGAATTTATTACATCTATTAGCGACCATTTATAACAAGGGAAAGTTTTATAATAAAATTAATGACATAAGAAAAGTTATTACTTTCACATACCTATATATGAAATATATAGTAAGGAAAGTATTGCGATCGTGAAAAATTTCGACTTCCGGTTTTCAACGGAAATACACGTTTTGGGGTCCCCTGAGTCCAAATAACCAAGTCCCGCGAAATGGTCTGTGTGTCTGTGTGTGAACAGACTAGCTCAAACACTATAGGTCGTACAATACTGAAATTGGGTATTTGGTGTATGTATATGCCCGCGATGTGACAGCGAAAATTTCATCAAAATTAGTCAAACGGAGGGGGTACTTTATTTGAAGAATTTTGTCTATCTTTTACGTTTTTCTCGATTTTCTCAAAAACGGCTCTAACGATTTTTATTAAACTCGGTATTGAGTGTATGCATATGCCCGCGATGCGACAGTCAAAATTTCATCAAAATTCATTAATTGGAGGGGGCACTTTACTTAATAAATGTTGTCCCATTTTCACGATTTTTTTTTTTTTTTTATTTACTCAAAAACGGCTTTAACGATTTTCATCAAACTTGGTATTTGAAGTATGTGTATAACCGCGATGCGAAAGCTGAAATTTCATTAAAATTGGTTAAACGTAGGGGGCACTTTACTTAATAACTGATGTCTCATTATCACCTGTTTTTTTTTTATTTACTCAAAAACGGCTTTAACGATTTTGACCAAACTCGGTATTTGGTGTATGTATATGCCCGCGATGTGACAGTCAAAATTTCGTCAAAATTAATCGATTGGAGGGGGCACTTCACTTAATAAATGTTGTCCCATTTTCACGTGTTGTTTTATTTACTCAAACACGGCTGTAACGATTTTGATCAAACTAGGTATTGGTTGTATGTATGTGCACGCGATGCGGCAGTCAAAATTTCATCGAAATCGATCAATTGGAGGGCACTTTACTTAATAAATTTTGTCCCATTTCCACATGTTTTTTTTTTTTATTTGCTCAAAAACGGCTTTAACGATTTTGATCAAACTTGGTATTTGATGTATATATATGTGACCAAAATGTTATTAACCGCATCATGAAAATAAAAACTTTTATTTATTAATAAAAAGATCAATTTTACTTAAGAGAGTAAATACGTGATGCTCAAATTTTTGAAGTATCGCAGGTAAATATATGGTATAAGATAGTAGTCTATAATTAATTTTGAATTTTTGAAAACAGTATAAAGCGATTTTAGAGTAATCGTTCTTGTTTTCCAGAAAGGCATAAGAGACGTAAATACACCTATCGATTCACCTTCACGATGTATTTGCAAAAAGCAACTCGTAGTAAAAAACAAGCAAGCAACTCGACTGTTGATGAAATTAGTCCCTTCATAAATAAATTAGCAATAATGAATCGAAGAGTGCTGAGAACTACCAAATTTTGCTATACAGATACTCTATAACTTATGGAGAAATACAAATATAAGTATATATATACTTAAATGTGGAAAAATGTGTGAAGTTGAGGATTAGCGTTAACATATTATCGAAACACGTCGATTTCTAATCTAAGTAGGTTCGTAAGTGAAGGTTGAGTGATGCGCCCATCGCACCAGATTTTTTTTATAAATAGAAATGGTGTTCAAAACTTTCTTTTTTTCTACTGATACTGTCAACGGAGGAATAGGAACCTTTGTTGGGAATCTATGTACTACTCCTTTCATCTGTCAGAGCGAAAATTAGTTTCGGATTCCAAAGATCTGACCATGCCGGTTTGGAAATTTTCACCATTCAAACATTAATAAAATAAAAACGTGTCAACGTTTCGGAAAATCTTAAAAAATTATTAGGATAATAATTTATTTAACACCATGTAATCACGGACAATATTTCTTGTCAGACACACACTTCTTATTGTTTATATTTGCTGATTACATTAGGAAAATTATAAATCCCTAATATCTTATTCATAATGTGTTTTCATCAGAATTATTTCAATTAAAACAAATTATTTTATATTACTAAATTGTCTTTATCATTATTATTAATATAGCAATACAAATAATAAATAATTTTTCTTCAATTTTGAAATCCTATCTCATATTAGAATTTAGAATATAAATTATGATTAAAATTTATCAATTAGAATTTATCATTAAAATTTATAATTAGAATTTATTTTACATAAATTATTTGGTATAATTTCATTTTTTAATAATTGTTAATTAATTTTTTTTAAGTAGGGTGAGCAGGGGTGATATTAGAATACAAATGAAAAGCAATGATGTTACTTCTAGCCTTCTCGGCTTGGCAACTTTCCATCTTTACAAGGTGTCTTTTCTTTTCCCTTCGCCACTGTCACCAAGTGCCAAATATCATCAGCCTACACTTGCATCAATATTTAAAAGAAAAGCTTAAATTATTTGTAACATCTTTGTTGACTCCATCTATCAATGCTTTCTGACCTCCAAATTGGTCTCTAATAACTACAGAGGAATTAATTGTTTGGCATGTTCTTGCTAATGGATTACTTCGACCGCATTGCCCAACCATCCACATGATTGGTATGACAAAAGCCATCATATTAGAAATTAGATACAAAAAATTAACCAAATAAAGTTGAGATATCTGCCTAGAAATTTATTCTCGTATTTGTGAAAATGATTGATAGTTACATAGATATAGAAATAATTGATGTTCGAATAAAATAGACAGCAAGTTATTACGAATGGTGGTGTGTTAGAAATGCCAAATGGGGATCACAGAAATACTAAAGGATGTTTTCAAGAAAGCATTTCACTTATTATGTACCAAAATGAAAGAGGGACACGGAGTGTACAAATTTAGAATATAGGGCGGCTTATTGGTTTAAAAGCGTCGATAAAGAAAGATTCCTAACAAGCACAATTGACGGAAAAGCGCCAAGATCGCTTGGACTTTCATAGCAACTGAAAGGAAGGGACATTGACTATTAAAAATTAATTATGGAATTGTGCTGCCTTACCTTACTCAATATTTCTTGATCGATGATGGTCTTCGGTGATAATTAATGTGAAAATTATCATGTAAAAACAATAAGTGCAAGTATTCATTTTTTGCCACTGTGGAAAAATTCAAAATGATGGATGACTCAATTATTGTATTTGATGGAATATAAGTCGTAACGAAAAAAAAAAATTAAGTGAATAAAATAAATTAACATGGGAAAATGATATTTTATAAATTCTGTTTTTTATTATTCCAGCATTGCTTTATAAATCTTCACGTCAGTTTTAAAATGTTTTTTCCAGTACAAGACGAAGGTGTGGGAACGAAGGGAATGATCTGACAAATAAGTCAGATGTGGTCAGAATCATCATCATTGGAAGGCTGCCTATGCACCCCTGAAAGCTGGAATGAAACTTGACTCTTCATTAATCCAAAAAAGATACTCTCCAAAAAAGAGGAACGAGGCGAAGTTGAAGGCCAAGGCTGAGATAGCTGGATAGTCTGGCCCATGATCCAAAATGTCTCCTAGGAACTCAATCGCAAGCTGGAAGACGGCTGTAAGAGAACGGGACAAATGATCAAGCAGGCTATGACTCCTCGCTAGCCAAAGAATGAACAAAGGATTGATCCAGGAATTTAAATGATATGATTGTAAAGTTAATAATAATTTCGAAGAATATTTTTTATTATAACTGTGTCTATTCTCTTAGATATATGATACCTAATTGAGTATAATTAATATTTGACTAATCAGTGTTAATTACTTGACCAATGAATTGGTATTAATGGAGAATAAGTTGTGAAGTGGCGGTAAAAAAATTTATGAAAATTATATATTATAATTAAATTTAATGAGTTATTTGTGGCCAAGGTTTTATTCTTAATTTGCGGCTCTTCAGGAGGGATAAATGGGCAAGATAAAGTTATTAAAAATAAAATATAAAACAATGACAGATATACACAGAATGATACAGAACTAACAGCATGTTAGAGGGTAGCTAACGAAACTAATAATAATAATAGTGCATTCTTTCTTTTAATAAACAGAAAGCTTGATGCTTGATTGTTATTTTTTTTAGGATGACAATCTACGCCGCCATTTTCTTTTCCTAAATAGGCTTAGAGCCTATTAGCTGACACCGTGGAGGGAGGGATGGTGATGGCTTGCAGACAATGGACGGCGCCTTGGAGGATACTGACCCAGAGCCATTGCTATCCTCCCCGAAGGTCCTTATCGCGGGCTCAATGGCAACATCTTACCGAATCGATAGCCAATTACCTACTGTACCTCACAATGCCGAATTAGCAGGGCAACATATTATCCCATTATCTGCTCACTGTCAGCATATAACAAATCTATTCCGTATAATACACAGCAACTCGGTATTTTATTCGTATTAAAAGCCTTGTCAGAGTTCACTGATTCAAGTGAATGAAAAGTGATGTGAGTTATGAATGATACCATCATTTGTCAAATCCGTTTGATTTAAGAGTGAATAGATCATTTATTACTTATAGTCATAAATTCTGATTCTCATCCATCCTTCAGCGCAGAGACTTAATCGTAGCATTTCAAATGGTGCCTAATCTAAGAATTATTCAAAGTATTGAATTAATTGTTGAACTAAGATGACAAGGAATCTAAGTGAAATTTTTGAAAGTAACGCGTACTATGGGTGTAACACTGTTTTAAGTTAAATTTAAAAGTATGTGGAAAACCAGTTCGTCAAAACTCATTGAAATCGAATAAATCTGTAAAAAAATTTATAATGAACCATCCCCTTTCCACTCCCATCTAATTTTCACCCATAGTCATTGTTTTTTGCACATTCAAACAGAAATCCTTCCTCGCTTCTTAATGGTTTAGCATTAGTACCCGTGAAAAAAGAGCTTTTTTTGCAAATACCAAAGTATTTCCAATCTTATTCGAGTCTTTTTCAATTACACGGGTTATTGGAATAGGGGAGGTCTCGTTTAAGTCTATGTGAAGCATTATTATTTAATTTTGACGCTATTAGGCCATGAACCGCGAAGTTATTTGAACGAATGAAAATCAAGGGTGTATTTATTAAATATTTTCAAATCAGTAATTCATAACAGAGATTTAACCTACTGAAGGTTATCAAATTGGAAAATTGCGTTAACTATAGTTATCGAGTGATTGAGAATATTTATTTAAAGTCTTGCTTTAACCCTAGGGGTCGGTGGCAGTAGCTTTTATGTATTATCTTGCCATATTCTCTTAAGAGTCATATTTCATCTGGGCGAATATCATCGCTTCTTTATCTCCAAAGATTTCTTTCATAGTTTTCACCAATTCTAAAATCTCTTTCACAGTTTTTGGCAATTTCAGCTCTTGTCGTGAAGCAAACTGTAGTAAAATATCTTGCAACAGTAGTCTCACTGTTTGTGGTCTGCTAATATACTTATTATGCTTCTAGGCCTCTCAGAAGGTATCCGTCCGTGATATATGTAAATTATACCCCCACCATGTGTTCTGATAACTTCTATTTTAGGTTATCTAAGTAGACTTTTAAAGACTGTGTTCATTGTTATCACAAGAAGGCAAATAACGTTGTAAATTAATTATTCTTTCAGAACAAGAAAATTAATTCTCGTGATTTGATATCCTACTTACAAATTAATTTACGAGGTTATTCAACAAAAGGGATCATGTATAAAGAAATAAGAAAATATTGAATTTTCCACATCACGACTGGAAGTAAACATCTGTATGTATGAAAAGGCAAAGAGAGTCCTATATTATGGATATACACAACGTCGTAATACTTGAGATATTTAGGTCAAGCTGGGAAAAGCTGGGTCGTACTTTTGATCTCTTTACCAAAGAGCTTGGAGAAAATACTTCGAGTATGTATGAGAGGCTTTTATAGTTCTAAAAATATTAAATACGTTGCTGATCAAAGTTCAAAATAAAATTCGGTATGAGCTTTCACTTAATTCGCATGGTTTTCAACCGTAATAACTAGGTCCCGGATTTATATGTAATATAAAAAGTAAAATATGTACATATATATGTAGTTATTTTTTTAACAATATGTAAGTAAAAGTAAAGAATATGTAAAATCAAAATCATTAAAAAATGCTTTAGTAATTATTTGAAATAGTTTAAGAAGTATATTTATTTAAAACTTAAATCAATATGAATAGGGCCAGGATTTTCATGTAATTACAAATGCCAAATATTTACTTATAAAAATTTATTGATTTCAATAAAAATATGCATAAACAGTAAATACCCTTCTGAAAGGGTCCACCCTCTCATATTTTTTCTTCAATACAATAAACTTTTTATTTTATAAATTTAAAATGTAAAAACTAAAACTTGTTATCCATCGTAAGGGTAACAATTTGAAACTAAATGCATTTTCAAATTTTCAAAAGTAAGACTACGTCGATTGGGATTCAGTATTGATTTAAATCTGCTAAATGACCGCTCGACGTCAACGGATGTAACTGGACCGTTTCGGAAAGCGGCTATGTCAGAAGGATTTCAGTCAATTGAAGTTTTGCTGTCGCCTCCTTTCCACTTATCATGTCCGCAATCAGCAGCAAATCGTTCCAGCATGGATTTTTTTTTAAGGGCATCTTGCAATTTCGTCTGGATTATTTTTCCTATTTTCCCTGAGACTTCTTCCATTTTGCGAATTGCTTCATTGAGGACTTGTATATTTTTCAATAGAGGCACGCTATATGATTCAAGTTGCGTGATAGTGGAAGCGATGAAAGCGCAATTGCAGGAAATAAATGCCAGGTTATTTTTCAAATTCGGATTTTCCAACAATTTCTAAGCTTGCGAAACGGCTGAAGCTGATTGCCATCCAGCTTTGATATGACGTTCTATATTTTTTCAAAATTCGTAACGTAGTACATAGCAGTCTCCAACCAAGTTCCCCATCTGGTGACTACAGGTCGAGGAGGTAAGGCAATTCAGGATAATTTTCTTTCCCCATTTCCAAAAATTCCCACTCGGCTTGGGGCTTTTAAAAAATTCTTTTTAATAGTTGAAATCAAGGAATCTACCTCAGGAAAAGTATACCGAACTGATTCAGCCCAAGATGGAATGCGTGAGCGAGACATATGACATAAAGCATTTTTGGAAAAAATACTCTAGGATGCTTTCCTGCTTTGATCATGTACGGAGCTCCATCTGATAAAAACAAAAAGACTTTTTCGTGTTGTACACCATTTGGCCAAAGAAGATTCATGGAGTCATTGAAAAACCTTGCAATTGTTGCATGATTGCATTTTTCCAACTCCTGGCAATTTAAAAGAAATGGTTTTGAAGGAGAATCTGAGCAGAGACTTCCAACAATAATATGGGCAATGTATCGGCCTTCTACATCAGTTGTCTCGTCAACTTAAACCCAAATTGGCCCCTCCTTGATATTTTCTCGTATTTTTGCAAGAGTTTCTTGACATATATCTTGCAGTTAGTTTTTTTCTCAAGGTGGATTCATCAGGCATTATTTTTTCAATGTACTTTTCCAAAAAGTGTTTAAGACAGGGATTGTTTATTTTACCTAATGGAATGTCTGCCTGCACAAATGCTCGACACAAATCTGTATAAAAAGTTGACTTACTATTTTCGCTTGAGGTAGATGGTGTGATGAAACTTTGCTTTAATTTCGACTTTTTCTCTTTGTTCAATTTGTGAGATCCTGTGGCAATGTGCTGGGTCACTTAGAATCGTTGTGTAATGGATACAGCCTTGTCACAACAAGTAAAATACAAAATGTCTCCATCACCCCTGAATGTTTCGTTTGGAAACTCGCGAAGATATTTAAAAACTCGTTCTTTGGTTTTTTTTTTTTTGCGATTTTTCCCATTCCAATAAAATAATGTATAATAAATCGGAAAACTAAATTTTCAAATCGCTTTTGGCAAGAGTAGCACGCACCTTACGACTTAGCAATAAACACTAAATAAGAAAATGGCTTTGTTCTGGTTTTTTTTATAGAAAAAGTCAAGGAAGGTGGAATCTCGGAATTGTTTTGAAAGGTTCGGTTCTAAGAATCGAAGACAGTTGTCAATTCAATTAAAATATATTTTTTTTTTTTTTGCTGCACTCATCTTTCAATTTTCGTTGCAAAGAAATATAAAAATGAACAAATATGGAGATAAAATATGTAAAAATTCGCAAATTATGTAAAAAATATGTAAATTAAGTCAAATATGTAAATTGAAATAGGCTTAATTTGATCCCAATTGTGCTAAACCATATAGTATGATATAGTACCAGTTGATATCGGCCTCTGGAACAAATATCGTATGTATTTACATGGGAATCCTAGCCCTAGTAATAACTAATCTTTCCCTCGGATAGTCTGCAGAAATATGTAGCATCGAGGAATCCTTGTACAAAGTTCGCTTTATCATCAAACAAGGTCATTCCAAAACATCCGCCAGCATTCCAGGGCCTTTTTATAATGGAGCAAGCTCGGCCTGTGCCAAAGAGGGTCCGGACAAGAAATATCTCATCACATAGTGACTATTGGCCGAAATGTGGACAGTACACGGACGGCTATGAGCGACTCGCATAAATTGCCTCGGAGCGGACCCAGCCAACCGCGACCCATTAAACTTTTGTCCAAAAACTGACAGACCGAAGCTAGTAGCATCCACATTCCCGAAAACGTTTAACGCCCATAAATTCAGAGTCTTTTTACTTTGAATTTAATAGACATTTGTAGTATGAATAGCATTAGAATCAAGAAAGTAAGCTGTATCATTTTACAAAAATTAACACTATCAACAATCAAGGTATGGATCTCACTATTCGAAGAAGAAAAAATATTGTACGACCATAAATCAAATTTTAATAAAATTATTGGATACAAACATTCACCAAACGCCAGAGGTGTAGTGTAAAAAATTTGTATAAAAATCTTTGACATTCTGAAATCAATGATGTTATTAAAGGGAATACTGGACTTTAAAAATTAAGGTTTGTGGTAAAGAATTTCAGTATTATATACTGCTCAGGCAAAGACATGCCGTTGGCAGAATCCAGTTTGCTGTTGATCAGAAATAAAATACTTCATGGCCATACATTCTACTGTTTAATTTCAACTTTTTTAATTCAACGATAAAAAAGATGAGCTCGGCTTCTCTGAAACATGATATCTGTCAAGAACGTAGAAAAAGAATGAGATTGAAAAATTAATGTTTAAATGTCAGTCAAAAAAAGGAGAATGTAAAGGGACAAAAAATTTTAATTAAACTGAAAATGAAGAAGTTATAAAAACATTTAACCTCTTTTCATTGGTTTTGTTTTCGGCCCAAAAAAAAATTAACAATTTAAAATTTAAGTTAATAACGATGAAAATGAAGACTAGCCACTTATTTGAATATTCATGTACCTATAATGCTTACCATCTTTTATATTATTATCAGTTTTGTAAAGTAATCATTTATTGTCATCCTCTATTATAGATACACATATATTTGTTTTGTTTTTTAGCCCTCATGAAGATCCACAAGTTGCATCGAAACGTTGGCTTTCCAAAATAAAAAAGTTTTAACTGAAAATCCTGATAATCATTTAACCTATTAAATATATTTTATTCTAAAACATTTCGGAAAAATCGCTAGGGACAAAACAATGACTGAAATTTCATGGTACGAACTGAGTCACAAATCCCATAGAAAATTAAAAAAAAAAAATTGAGAAGCAATTTCAGGGTCAAAAATTCAAGGTAAGGTGAGCTCAGTACGGTGAGGATTTTTCGGAACACCCATCCTTCTGAACTTACAGTGCTTTGTAACAAAGGCCGATGAAGCAGCTTTGACAAAATATTAAGGGAAGTTCAAGTTACACTAATTATATGTTTCTCCTTTACTATGATTTATCTTTATTATTGTTATTATTGCATTTAGCATTTAACTTAAAGGTAGGAATAGATAATCGAGAAATTCCTTCATGAGAACCCTGAAAGCCATCATGAATAATTATTATTGAGTAAAATATTAAACTATAAATTAAAAAGAAATTATTTCAACTATCGATCTTCCAGTATTAAACCAATATAGAAATTTTAGCATTGAAAAAAAAAAATGTAGTCTCTTCTTCTTTCTATCAAATTATAATACACATAACACTGCTCACAGAAACTTTAATGTAGTCTTACAATTATTTAAATATCACAGAAGTCAGTCTGTTGCATTGTGTAAAGTTGAATTGAAGGCTTAGTATCTCTTCTTAACACAATTTATTCTACTTTTAAAATTTAAATTCACTTTCCTGAAAATCGCCAAATTGGTCAAGTCCAGATACCAATTACCAACCTTTCACAATAAACTTCCTACTCGTTATCGAGGCGTCCGAAAAGAAGATGGCCTCGGGACCTTCTATTTTAGAATTATAATTAGAAAGCTACTGATGGCTAATTTGAATACAAGTTTATTCATTTGATTTTTTTCGTTTTCTTCACATTTACAAAATCTATTATGTTGTGATAAAGGTATAAATATCAATAAATGCTGGAAAAAAACTTTCCTGAATATCATGTCTTTTGAGATAGTGTTTTGTTGGAAGGGGTGAGTGATGTGAAAGTGAACTAAATACTCCATTTCTTATTTTTTTTTTTTACTTAATCAAGAATTTATTGCAAAAAAAATGTTTCCTTAGAACTTTACCTAAATTAAATATTATTCCATCTTCACTTCAATAAAGATACCGTTATAGAGGCAATATCCGTGAAATAGGTTTTATACACTTTTTCCCTCTTTTGGAGGTACTTAAAGAGTGATAAATTCCCTTTTTCGCATTTTAAACGGCTAGGCTAGTTTGCATTTGGATGAGCCTCAAACGGGCTGAGGTACGAGTTTCCCCGAGGAAACTAGAAGCTTTTTCTTTTATCCGGCAATGTGTAGGAATGAAATGTGTCTTTTTACGAGACACAGGAATTTATTTCTTCTCAGCGCTCAACACATTCACATCTCAAAGGATAGCGAAAAATGTTCAAGATGCTTTTCTCAATTTAAAGGCTCTACATTTACAACTGTTTTAAAAATTTTCATATGTTTACATGTTTGTCGCCCGTTATGAAATATACTTTACTCCTCCTTCTTTTATGTTTTGAAAGCCCTAATATATTTTTTGAATAAATTAATATTTTATGGAACACATAAATAAAATACTATGAATAAAAATTGAGAAATATGTAAAAATTTAAAATCATAGGTCTCGCTTGAAGCATAATCAAACTAACCGTTGCCGGAGTACCGCAGGGCTCAATACTCACTACCTTACTATTAATTATATAAACACATGAGGCCCCGAAACTTTGATGGCAACTTATGCAAACGACATAACAACTGACTTAATTAAATTCATATACCTATTTAATATATATGTATATTTCCATATTAATTGAAATAATACATTCTATCACAATCAAGAGCATTAATATTAGAGCTGTAAGGACTCATTCACACAATAATGTAAATAACTAAAAAAATAAAATAATAGTAATAATAAATAACTAAAATAATAAACCTCGAAGAAAGAAATAAAAAATAAAATAACAATAACAAAATGTAATAAATTTAGTCTCATATCCATACATATTGTAATATATTTAAACAGATATTACTTGCTTTCGAGAATAAAATTAACTATTAAAAATCAGAACACAAGAAGTTCAATATCCGACGAGATACATGCACCCCAGTTTTCATCGGCAAACACTCCATTCTTCAAACAAAGTAAGATACCTCGGACTAATATTTTACTAAAAATGACTGGGGGCCCTCATCTCAAAATTAAAGTCAGACCCTACAGAAAAGTGAAAATACCGAATTCTCTTTTTTTCCGAATTGTGATAATGAAAATCAAACAGAAACCTAATACATATATATGATTACTAAAACCCATTTTTCCCTTAACCAGGAGATAAGCCTCATATATTTATGGTTCATCAAGAAAAACTCTGTTTTCCATATTGCTTGGCTCTATATTCCTCAAGCCTGAACGTGGCAGTGTAATAACGTTTTGCTCCATCTCATTTGCTAATTGTAAATTAGTTTTTACAACATGAATTCAGATTACCACACCCCCAAAAACATTGGAAAACTAATATTTTTTGTTTTTATTAAATAAGCGTTTTTCTATGTTTCTGGGTATTTGTCGCTTTATGATCTAATCATGTTTTAAAAATTTCATTAATCTAAAACAGAATGTATGATACGGCTGTGTTTTTATTAATTGTTTACTCAAAAATAAACATTTTTGTGCAAGAATCATGTCGATATTATCTAAACTTGATATATAAAATAATTGTTTCAATATTATTTTAACTTTTCTAATATCTTTTTAACCAGGAACCTCAAAACAAACTTTTCATCAAGATCCGTGAAAGAATGACCGTGCCCTTAGTCTGATTTTCTGTCGTTATAAATTGAGGTTATTTAGGTGCGTGATGTGAAGGTAGGATCTAAATTTTTAGTGAGACCTTTTAAGCATAAGCATTAATCAATATTTCATCGATAGCAGCTATGTCGGAAAATTTTGTAAAGTAAAATGATATTCCTAAATATACAGATTTCTTTTTCTTTGTTTTTAATTCTCTATTCAAAGAATTCATTTTTGTGTGTTTAAGCTGTAATGAAATTCTATAAATGATTATACGAGGGTGAAACAGAGAAATAAATTCTCTTCTACCCCTGAGAAGTCGACTACACCGAACAACTGACTGTGGAACAGCAACAACTACTCGCCGAAACAAAGAGATGGGGGAATGATATGCCGAATACGCAGGATGCTGGGTGGGAGATAAAAAGAAAAATTTATGAGAATTAATGATGTGCAATGACAAGGATTTATTGTTGGGCTGAGGGGGATAATGAGCCCAGCCACAGTCCCGGTCAATATCAACCCATGTTTTCACTCTCCTCATCATCAACTGTCTACGTCTTGTCCATTTTCACCTTCCCTTCAATAACTCAAACGCATATTTACTAAAATTTCATTTACAATTATTTATAAAAAATAAATCGTGCTGAATCAAAGGGACTTCATTTTCTATATAATAATACTGTCCGTTTATCACAAAAAAATTAAAATTTTAACCTGACTTATAACTATAAGCCATATGATCCAGTACTTTCCTTACAAGACAACAATTTTTTTTTTTTTTTTTTTTTTTTTTTTTTTTTTTTTTTTTTTTTTTTTTTTTTTTTTTTTTTTTAAATATGAAGAAGTGTTATTTAAAAACACTCAACCACCTGATTTTACCCTTTAGGTATTTTTTTTTAAATTTAATTATTTTCTATAGAGGCTAGCTGAGCCCCAGGTGTTGTTATAAAATAGACCTACCTATCAATACCGGACTGGTGCGCAGGAACTGTTGATTGCCTACCTCGCTGAGATACTCCTCGGTCTTTATCAAATTTGATAAAACCGAATATATTCTAACATTAATGTGGGTTTAAATAATTTTTATTCACAACGTTAAAGAAGCAGTAACGTTAAAGCGCTCAAATTAGTAAAAACGTCACAAAAAGTAACTGTATGTGATTCAAAAGTAACCATATACTACGATGTTGAAGGTAAGACTAAGCCCCTAGCCCTCCCCCCATTGCTTCTTATATTTAGTCCGAAATGAAACAATCCAGAAAGGCCTAGATCATTGTCGTCACATACAACTCTTTTCAATGTACCAATAAAATCCATATGACTTTGTTTGACGTTACAACAGAAATACATTGAAACATGAAGAAAATTTTTATATATATAAAATCTCTGTTGATCATAAATGTTGCGTATTGAATCTGTTAGTAATATACTTTATTTTATTGAATTGTAATGTAGATTTATTAATAGTTGTAAACCATAAATGCAGTACAAAATATAAACATCAAAATTTATTTATCCAGGATTGATAATTATAAATAAAAACCAATTAAGTAAAATAATTTCACATCGCTAGATTCCAGTTGCTAAAATACTTCGTTGAGAATTCGTGAATCTAATGATTACTCCATGTACAAGTCAAAGTTCCTCCAGTGATTATATAATCCAAACAGCAAATGTGTTGTATGGTAATGTTTTAGCACGATTGGAAATCACTCCAATAGCTAGTAAAATTTTAGATCTAAAATGACTATTTGAGCAGATGTGCTTCCAATGGATAGTTTCTTTTTCAGCCTATTAATTTCATTTTTCTTGTTATATATAACATCTAGCTGTTGAAGTTAAATAAATGCATTTTATTATTATTATTATTAGTGGTATTAAACACATATGTGGGAAGAAGGCAGATTTAACTATGCCTAATTTTTGAACGAGCTGATACTTTGGAGTAATGACGTCAAAACGTGAGCATGTAACCTCAATGAGTTTTAATAATAATAAAAAAGTTCATAGTTGAATCAACATTAAAGTTGTAATAAGGATTCCAATAAAAATCTTTAAATCCATAAAATAAATATTTTTAAAAATTCATCGACCAATTAGTAAACCTAAGGTCGATAATGAAAGTACATTACCCACCCTTGGAAACTTAAAAGCCCATAATGGACAATATCTTATTTCATGGAAAGTATATTTAACCCTCTAATGGACTTGGGAACTTACAGCTCAATCAGTCTTTTTTTTTTTTTGTCAGTCATTATTGACCAGTATATACCAACGCTTTATTTATACAAACAAAAAAGGTCAAACAAAATAATCAGTATACAACAAGGTTAAAAAAAATTGGAAAATAATATCAACTACGTTTTCGTAATTGCATGTACAAACAAGAATAAATAATCATCTGGCAACATATTTTTAAAAAAACTTAGTGCAAAACATTTTCATTTTATTCTAAGCAATATACTTCAATGAGTATATTCTATTATAACTCTAAATTCAAAAAGATATGTTATAAACCTAGCGCAATATATGATTAGAACGTCAGATTTTTTAGTATTTCAAACAGGTGGCGAAACCATCGTTTAATTTCAATTTAAATAATTAAATCTAAATTCATTGATCAATTTTAGCAGATGGTTTTAGGGTGTAAGGTCTATTCAAATGAAAGAGGAAAAATCGACATTGAAAATTCTTCTGGTGATCTCATACCTTCAAGATTTTTAGCCAAATAATACTTGTATAGTACTGAGATTTATTGTACAGGAAATAGAGACAAAATACGGGGAAAACATTGTAACCAAGTCAAACTTCGTATAGGTAGATTGAGTCGAGATCTGCAGAGTCCGCCCAAATCAAAGGGACGCAACTCTTTAGTGGGGGGTGGGGAGTTGAAAAGGGGAAGTTGTGAAAATTAATTTTGTAGCAAGTAGGTCAAGGAATTCATTGTTTTCAGTAGTTTATACGCCTATGGATACAACCACAAGACCCTTCCTAATAAAGTGTGTGTGTGTGTGTGAACAGACTAGCTCAAAAACTATAAACCGTGCGAATCTGAAATTGGGTATTTAGTGTATTTATATGCCCGCGATTTGACAGCGAAAATTTCATCAAAATTGCTCATAGGGAGGGGGTACTTTATTTAATAACTTTTTAAGTTTTTTTCGATTTTCTCAAAAACAGCTCTAACGATTTTGATTAAACTGAGTATTTGATCCATTTATATACCCGAGATATGACTGTGAGAATTTCATCAAAATTGATCAACCGGAGGGGGGACTTTACTTAATAAATTTTATTTCATAATTTTTTTTCCAATTTTTACCTTTTTTTTCGATGATCTCAAAAACGGCTCAACAATTTTTATCAAATTCGTCATGTTAAATGAAAATTAGGTGTTCTTTAATATCAGGTAAGCTTTATCATTAATAAAATGTTCTGAGGGGGCTTTTTTTTTGGGGGGGGCCTTTTTTGTATGTTCCTTAATAAAGTACCTTTGTTTTTGTTTATATGGAGAAGTTAACTGTCTCTCGTTACGCCTAAAAATAAGAAATGGCTAAATATGAGATATTATAAAAATAAAGAAAACATAAAGAGGAGAAAAAATAAAAATTTTCAGTCAACTCATAAAACTCGTTGAGCGCATGCGGAGTACGCCTTTAATGACAGACCATTGTTCATAATTAAAGCCGTTCTGTTCATTTGAGAAGTGGCAATTAACAAAACGCATTAATTTCTAATCTAAGTAAGTTTGTAAGTGAAAGTTGTGTGTTGCGCGCACGCACCAGATTTTTTACTTTCACTTACCTATCCACGTTTTGCGATCGTGAAAAATTTCGACTTCCGGTTTTCAACGGAAATCCACGTTTTGGGGTCCCCTGAGTCCAAATGACCAAGTCCCGCGAAATGGTCTGTTGATTAATTTCTAATCTAAGTAAGTTTGTAAGTGAAAGTTGTGTGTTGCGCGCACGCACCAGATTTTTTACTTTCAGTTACCTATCCACGTTTTGCGATCGTGAAAAATTTCGACTTCCGGTTTTTACTTTCACTTACCTATATATGAAATATATAGTAACTGGAAGTATTGCGATCGTGAAAAATTTCGACTTCCGGTTTTCAACGGAAATCCACGTTTTGGGGTCCCCTGAGTCCAAATGACCAAGTCCCGCGAAATGGTCTGTGTGTGTGCGTGTCTGTCTGTGTGTGTGTGTGTGTGTGTGTGTGTGTGTGTGTGTGTGTGTGTGTGTGTGTGTGTGTGTGTGTGTGTGTGTGTGTGTGTGTGTGTGTGTGTGAACAGACTAGCTCAAAAACTATAAACCGTGCGAATCTGAAATTGGGTATTTAGTGTATGTATATGCCCGCGATGTGACAGCAAAAATTTCATCAAAATTGCTCTAAGGGAGGGGGTACTTTATTTAATAACTTTTTACTTTTTTTCGATTTTTTCAAAAACGGCGTTAACGATTTTGATTAAACTGAGTATTTGATCTATTTATATGCCCGTGATATGACTGTAAAATTTTCATCAAAATTGATCAACCGGAGGGGGGACTTTACTTAATAAATTTTGTATCATTTTCACGTGTTTTTTTTTTATTTACTCAAAAACGGTTTTAACGATTTTGATCAAACTGGGTATTTGATGTATGTATATGCCAAAGATGATATAACCAACATTGCATCAAAATTGATCAACCGGAGGGGGGACTTTACTTAATAAATTTTGTATCATTTTCACGTGTTTTTTTATTTACTCAAAAAAGGCTTTAACGATTTTGATCAAAATGGTTATTTGATGTATGTATATGCCAAGGATGTGATAGCCAATATTTCATCAAAATTGGTAAAACGGAGGGGACACTTTATTCCATGATTTTTTTCCAATTTTTATCTTTTGTTCGATTATCTCAAAAACGGCTTTAACGATTTTAACTAAATTCGTCATGTTTAATGAAAATTAGGTGTTCTTTAATATCAGGTAATCTTTAGCATTATTAACCCGCCGTTGGTCGCGTTGTGAGCATTTTGCTCACACTTGCCGAAAATCTTGTGTATTTCGCTTATTTCTTTTTATTTAATTTTGACATTTTTTCTATTTGTCATTTATACATTAACTCACTTTAGGAAGTTGTTTTTGAAAAAAAAAAATTGCAGCGCTAAGCCCCTGTAAAACGTTTTGTTCGAAAAAACGGGAGCGTGAGCAAATTGCTCACAGCGCGACCACCCGTGACACAGAACTGAGCCACCGTGCGGGCCGCTCCCTGACCTGCACGGACCTGCACGGACTTGTCCATCTTCGCAGTAATTAGCCCAAATCTTGTCAGTAGACGTTTGTCTTTCTTTGATGAAATATTTTAGCTGTTCCGTTTGGTAGTTTAGTTCAGAAAATGAGTGGAACAAGACGTCCTGCGAAGACATTACGGCTTTTGAAGGATAATCCGGAAGAAAAAAATGACTGTAAGTATTTTCGTCTCTTCTCTTAGGTTTTTCAGTAAAAGGTTAGATTAGTTTTTATATTTTTGAGTAAAATGGGGTATTTCGTTTTTAGATCGTTATTTCTGGCTTCTTGAAGTTGAGCAAAGTGGTAATACTGGAGGTCAAATCTCCAGTCTTCCTCTCGAAAAATCCGTTGACTTGCCAGAACTAGTGCCGGAATACGAGTACCAACGTACCCCAACTTTTTATAATTTTTTCTTTCTTATTTTTTTTTGTAATTTATGCTAATGCAGTTTTCTTACAATAACTACTTCTTTTTTAAACTAAAAATAATGTTAAAAAAATTCATTCTCTTCTATTCATTCCACTCCTATAAATAAATTATAATAAATGCATTAAACTGATGAAAACACCTTAAACAGATTAATAATTTAATGCTAAAGATATTCTAAATTAAAAGAAACAAAAATATTGAGAAGAATGCTGCTGAAAAATAATAGAATCTCCAAAAACTGAGGAGTGAGCAATTTGCTCACGCGCGACCAACGGTGTCCCACGGAAGGGCGCGACCAGCGCACAGTGGGACGAATCGCCAATCTAGGGGGAAATAATTCTGGAAGTGACTTATTTTATGTTTATGTTTGTAGAAAATTGCATTTAAGCATGAATTAATAATTAAAAGTCAAAATAGTGGTTTTTGGCATGGTCATAAAAAAAAAAAAAAAAAAAAAAAAAAAAAAAAAAAAAAAAAAAAAAATTAAAAACCAATATAAAATTATTTAGATAAATTGTAAATAACATTTTAAAAAATTATATATTAAATTCTAATATCGAAATGTAAAAAAAAAATTGTTTATCATCCCAAATCATCTGAATCTATCCATCTGAATGCATACATCCGGCGACTTCAATAAAAAAAACAGTTCATTTTAGACCTGGTATGTTCCCTGAACCTATTTATTGTTCGTTTTGAGTCGAGTAATCATGCCCAATCTTTCCTTACTGATATCGATCATATTGATGATCGAGCGACGACTTAGCCACGACTTAATACGTATTTCCAATGATCTTTCGAATCCTACTTTATTTCTAAAATATATATCTTGGAAAAACCTAGATTACCAGACAGCAGATGAAATAAATCTATCCCTTGATCTACTATCCCATTGTATAGGACCCATCTATTCCTATGAATCAATTGACGACATGGTAGAATGCCTTACATCCAATCTCGTTGCCATCCTAAATCAAATTGAACCCCTTAAAACTTGTACCTTCAGATGCTCCCTAGTCCTTTGAATTAACCCAGATATTCGGGAAATATTGAAGAAAAGGATGCTTCCAGACCGGAATAATCTTCCGGTATCTTACGGTATTCATTTTAGACCTGGTAAGTTCCCTGAACCTATGTATTTATTGTTCGTTTCGAGACGAGTAATCGCACCCAATCATTCCTTACTGATATCGATCCCCCACCACTATACCACATAATAAAGACTTTTTGAATATTTACCCATGCGAGCGGTAATTAGCTAGGAAAGAAAGAAAAAAACCTGAAATATACATTTCTTCTATACCACCGTGCTGTTCCCACATAGTAAAAATATCGGATCGCAATAATGACATATTTACACCTGGAAAAAATAACACCGTACCACACATTAGCAGGAATAAGAAATGCGCAATGAAAAATTTGTTTTTATATAATGTTGATTATATTCTGTGAAAATATCTGTCCATTTATCTAAGTCATTATAGATTTTTAGTTATCGCATTTTTAATAACAATAATTAAATAAGTAGTAGTTTAAATTAAGTAGCTTACTTAGTTGACTACTAGAAATAAAGAAGTGTACATCACACTTAAAAAGCCAAATACAGATAAACTTACTTGCCGAATCGCCTTCCATACCGTGGTATAAATTTTTTTCCAAGACAATATGAAATTCGCTGATCTATGTTGCTGCTTTATCAATAAGATGTTCAAATTATCTGACTTATTGTGACGAATGTGGCATGTTTGTTCTTTTGTTATTCCGTTGGTATTTGTTTTAAGGATTAATGGTTTGTAGATACCTAAGGTATACTGTTGTTTTCATGCTTTATTTCTTTCTTATTCCAAGAAAGGAAAAAATCTTGCTATTTGCTTTTAATTGTCGTACTTATGGTCAACGAATCTCGTTTTTTCATAGCTTCGGAGATTGCAGTAGTGTATTCTAATGAAACTGGTTTACTATATATCTATAAATTTCATTAGCACCTCCGTATTGCCTCAAAATATTAAAAATATAGGCTCTCAACAATGAGAGATTTATACCTTTAAAAAAAGCGCGCACCTTTATAAGCAGGTATTAGCAGTTCATAATGAATACTTTATTTCTATATAGTGTGGACTTTATTCTGTATAAATATCTCGGTGTAGATCGGTGTAGATTTTTAGTAACCCCTTTTTTTATAAGAAAAAAATATAGCTTATCGACTATTGAAAAGAAAGGAGGATACTCTGTATTATATCCACATTTAAAGAACCAAGAACTTATATAAACTTAATTTCTGAATCGTCTTCTATTGCCTAGCATAAATTTTTTTCAAAAAAACACGATCCATTCTATGATTCTATTGATTTTACAATATAATTTGGAAATAAGCTGACTGAGCATTATGAGGGAACTACCGTATTCAAGCCCCCATTATTCTGTTAATACTTGCTTAAAGTGATTAATAATTTGTAAATGCCTTAGCTAGACTATTGTTTTCAAGAGACCGACAAGATTTTTTCATTTCGTTGATGTTAACTATTTCCGCCTAGATTGGCGATTCGTCCCACTGTGCAGCGCCGGGTTAAAAAATCAAGTAAACATATACAGGCGAAAAAAAGAAAAATATTCCGTCAACTCATAAAATACGTAGAGCACACGCATGCGTCGGAGTACGCCTTTAATGACAGACCATCCTTATCTATATAAAAATCTCGTGTCCCGATGTTTGTCTCTCTATTTCTCAGAAACTACTCAACCGATATTAATGAAATTTGGCTCAATGTATATAGTTTTGGCCAACTTAACGGACCGGATAGTTTTTAACTTGATTAGTGATCAAAATAATTCTTATATAGCGAATTATTGTAAATACAGTAGGTCCTGTTTTGATTTATTAACATGGCGTCATATGTCG
This sequence comes from Aelia acuminata, assembly GCA_911387785.2. NCBI lineage: Eukaryota > Metazoa > Arthropoda > Insecta > Hemiptera > Pentatomidae > Aelia > Aelia acuminata. The sequence goes on along the minus strand of OU426983.1, from coordinate 76,701,452 downwards.
ATTTCATAATGTTTTTCTTTATAAGCATGCTATTGTAATACAGGTTATCATTATTATAATTTTGTATTGCGTTATGTGAGTGCAGTTATTTGTTCCTATATTATTATTTTCCACAGACAAATAGTAATACAAATTTGTATTTATTATTAATTTTCATTAAAGAATAAATAAATCAAGAAAAGGTTACAATAAATTCTCAAATGTGTAGGTACTTTTTCTTCCTTTTCTTTTTTATTTGTATTTAAATTAAATTACTAGCTAAGCGCTGAAACGCTTTGCTGTGGCCCACCCTGATATACTCTTTTAGTAAAGTAAATACATTTTAATAATTTAAATTAGGCTATTATTTGAAATAATACTCTATAAATGTTGTAACAGCACCTACTGTCATAGGTGTAACCTAACAGAAACCTGACTTGGGGAGTCAGTGTTGCCAAAAATTAGTGAAAATTAGTAAGCTGGCTACACTGCGGATAACCAGTCGTAAAAACTCCCTCACAAAAAGAGTGTGTTTTGATTAGGTGTTGTGGGATACTTTGTGATTTGCTAAAGAACTGCATAATTAAGACTTTAATATTATATTTTCAGTTGATTTATTTAACAGAAGTTTCTTTATTTTCATTATTTGTTTTGTTATTAATATTTAAATACAGTGTTTTTTTTATTTTACCAAACCTTTTTATCATTTTTATCCCGAGATCTAAAATGTAAAATTTAAAAAATGTCAGTGAAGATTTTTAATTCCTCCTTTATCAACAATAATTTAAAGTTGAGAAAATTTAATCCCAATCGAATAGAGGCTGTTACTTCCTGTCAGCAGAATTGTAATTATCTTTAAATGTAAAATTTAAGAAATGTTAGCGAAGATTATAATCCTTTCTTTAATTTAAAGTAGGCTATTATTGGGAATGATATTTCGTTGTTAATTTCACCAGAATACAATTTTTTACTTATCTTTAAATGATTGTTGATTAAGAAAGGATTACAAATCGCGTCATTTTTTAAATTTTACATTTAATGATTATTACACCTCTACTGAACAGGAATAATTGTTATTTGGGTAACCTCAAGTTTCAGATTTATCCACCATAAATATGAGAGTACTACTGCAAAATGATCCATCAGCAGATATATTTTCTAAACAATTGCTCTATGTTGGAAACGGTGAAATAGAGCTGCATCGAAATTCAAAATTTATCAAATTACCAGAAAATTTCTGAACTGTTGTAGAGACGAAAAATGAACTGTCTACGAAATATAAAGTGTCTTTCCTGATATTTTGAACAATTATTTGGACTATAATTGGCTGGGTAGTCGTGCTATTTTGGCAGCAAAAAATGTTGATTTCGATGAAATAAACTTCCAAAATCAATTGACAATGTTCTAGATGTAAACGAAGCCGTAAATTTCCCATCTGAATTTTTTAATTCCCTGGATATATACCCAAACAATCTCCAGTTGAAGAAGGCTCACCGATCATTCTTCTTCGTAACTTAAATCCACCTCAATTGTGCAACGGTACACGTTTGTTCATTAAAAGGATCACAGGAAATGTTATTGAAGGAAAAATGTTGCCTGGAAGGTTTACAGGAGATATAGCCCTGTTGCCACCTATTCCCCAGGAACCGACAGAATTTTCAATAAAATTTAAAAGGCTTCTATACCCTATTCGTTTGGCTTTTGCCATGACCATAAAAAAATCCCAAGGGCAAACAATGTCCACTTGGAATTTGAAAATCCGTGTTTTTCCCTTGGCCAATGGCATAACTCACGCGGGTAATGGGTATCGCCTGCTAACGTGTGTGGAAACCATCAAATCTTTGGTTTGTGTTAAAAAAAAAAAAGGTTAACCCAAAACATTTTGAACAAATTAGTACTTGAATAAATAAAAATTCTTAATTGTATTATGTAAAAACCTCTTTAAGAAGAGATTTATTTATTTATATACAGTTTCGGGCTTTTCGACCACCTGGGTCATTCTCGCCCTGTAATACGAATTTACAATTTTGAAGTAAAATTAAATGCAGTTAAATAAAATAAAGTAAAGTAACTATTGAATTACAATTTACATATACAATAAAAGAAAATACAAGTGCAATACAATACCAATACAATAAATGAATACAAGAAATATACAACACGAACATGAGAAATTCAAGAAATACAATACGATTACAGTAACAATTTAAAAAGTAAGTTAAATTTTATCAAATATGTCATTCTGTTGGAGGAACAGCATTAAGTTGCTTACAGCTTTTTCTTCCGTTTGAAGAGTTTCCTCAAGGGTTTCTTTTAGAAGTTGCTCTCGGGAAGTCTCGTACGCGTAGCATTCAGTGAGGATATGGTTAACCGTGAGTGGAACCCCGCAGGAACTACATTGAGGAGGAGGTTTCTTGCATATCAGTTATTCATGGCTCGTGGGTAAGTCGAGTGTGCCCAATCCTCAGCCTGGTGATTACGACTTCTTCTTTCCTGGTCATCTGGATACTTTCATTTTTACGGTAAACATACGGACGGCTCTATGATTCTGAGCTTGTTGTCCCTTGTTGCTGACTATATTCTTGTCCACGCCATCCAAGCTTTTTCTTTAATTAAAGTTATGACTTCGCAAAGTTGTGGGGTGTTAATTGGTTGGCCTTTATTGATAGCCTCCTTAGCCAAAGTATCCGCCATCTCATTACCTTTAATTCCGATATGGCTCGGTAACCATAGAAGAAGAACCGTACAACCGGCCCTCTCCAGTGTTATGAGTTTGTTGAGAATCTCTAAAACTAACCAGTTTTTTGAAAAGGGGTCCTTCAATGAAATAATTGCGGATTCTGAGTCTGTACATAGTACCACGCGGCTAGTGATGTTGGGGTCAATGGATTTAACGGCGTAGTGAATTGCTGATAATTCAGCGGTAAAGATGGTAGAAAAATTTGGAAGAGAAAGTTTTTGATGTTCTGTTTCCGTCACTACGGCGGCGCCTACTCCCTGTTTGGTTTTAGAACCGTCAGTGAAAATAAATGACCATGTTTGATGACTGTTTTTGAAGTGGTTAAACTCCGATAGTGCTATAAGAGGGGAAATGTTTTTAGACTTTATTTTATGAATTTTGGGGATAGGAAAAGACCAAGGCTCTATTTCTGATCTATTAATTTTAGGAATGAGAGGGAATATTAGGTCTAAGTCGGTGAAATATGTATTGCATCTATCAGGGAATAACGGCCGATTTTCCCTGCAATTTAATGGAGGAGTTACATTAGTGCGAAGCCAGGGATTGAGAGGGTGATGTGGGGAGAATATTACTTTAGCGAGGTAGGATAGCGATTGTGTCTTTCGTCTAACGTTCAGGGGAAGCATTCCTGCTTCCACGTGTAGGCTTATTGTAGGGCTTGAGCGGAAAGCACCTAAGGCTACCCTGAGTGCTGAGTTTTGGATCGGGTCTAACATTTTCAATGTCCTTTCATTTGCTGAATTGTAAACTATACTGCCGTAGTCAAGCTTACTTAAAACGAGGCTTCTATAGAGCATTAATATACTTGCTTTGTCCGCTCCCCATAAGAGACAACTGACAGTTCTCAACAGGTTAAGTGATTGCAAGCATTCACTTCTTAGTTTTTTGATGTAAGGTGCCCAGGTGAGTTTTTCATCGAAAATTAATCCTAAATACTTAACGCTTTGAAAGAAGTGTATTGGTTTTCCGTTAATTTTAATACTGTTTAGGATGGGATTTCTCTTTCTCGTAAACAAAATAGCTTGTGATTTCGTATAGGATACAGTAAGACCCCTATCAGCCAGCCATGTAACTACCTCGTTGACAGAACTTTGTAAGGATTTTTGGATAGTTGGCAGATTCTTTCCTTTAACGAAAATTACTAAGTCATCAGCGTATAGTGAAATGTTGACTGGCGATTTGACTTTTTCGGCTACTTTGTTTATTGCTAAAATGAAGAGTATTGGGCTAAGAACGCTACCTTGCGGTACTCCATTTTTTTGTTCAAAAGCTATAGAGATTGCAGACCCACATCTAACGTTAAATGTTCGATCACTTAAAAAATTGTTTATGAACTTCAGCATTTCGCCGTTTACTCCTGCATTGTGTAATGATTCAATAATATCGTTGCTCCTCACTGAATTAAAAGCATTTTCGATATCTAATAATATTGCGAGCAGATGTTTTTTTGAATTTAATGCCTCTAAAATTTCCGATTCTAATTGTATTATATTATCGATGGTACTACGACCAGCACGGAATCCACTTTGCCAAATGTTTAATATATTTTTGCTCTCGAGGTGCCATTTTAGTCTAAATGCAACCATTTTTTCGAAAAGTTTGCATATGCAACTGGTCAATGCTATCGGTCTGTAGCTCGAAACTAATTCTTTTGATTTCCCTTTTTTAAGGATAGGATGGATATAGGCATTACACCAGTCATCTGGGAAGTAGCCTAATCTAAATGCTTCATTGAGAAAATTATTTACACCGATTTTGCTATTATAAGGTAAATTTTTAATCATTGAATAAGTTATATTATCAGGACCGGGAGAGCATTCTTTACAGGATTCAAGTGCGGCATTGAATTCATGTAAAGAAAAAGGTCGGTTTAAAGGGCTATTGTCTCGAGGTAGTATATTTCCGCAGCATGTGTTACTTGAGGGTGAACTATTAATGGAACTGTTTGTGAAAGTGAGTCTAAAGTGTTCTCCTAATGAGTTAGCCAGTGCTGTAGGATCAGTAATTGCAACACCTTCAGTAGTCAGAAGGATTGGAATCGACGAGTTTTTTCTTCCCATGATGCGTCTCACGATATCCCAAACTTCACCTATTGGAGTATTTCTATTTATTTGTTCAATAAATTCTTTCCAACAATGTTTTTTTCTCTCTTTGATGACATAACGTGCGTGAGTTCTAGCTGTTAAATATTTTTCAAAATTTACTGAGCTCGGTTTATTTTTAAATTTTCTCAGTGCTTTTTTTCTTATTGTTATAGCTTTGCAGCATTCTTTTTTTTTTTTTTTTTTTGTTTGTTTAAGGACAAGTCGACCATTAAGGTCATTATCGTCCAACTCCACGGTAGTTCTTTGACAATTTAGATTAATACTGTTTAACAATTTAGATTAGTAGTGGTTAACAATTTAGATTAGTACTGGTTAACAATTTAGATTAATACTAGTTTTTTGACAATTTAAATTAATACTGGGTAGATAGATACAATTTAGATTAATACTGGAAGGTGGATAGGACAATACTAGAACGATTTAGGTAGAGTTATTATTATGAGATTATTATTAACTTATAATAAATTATTTTATTTTTCAGACAATATTATCGTCACTACTTTAAGAAGATATTAATATTTTTGTAGTATTTTTAAATAAGATTAATCAGTTTTGTGGCCCTTAAAAATTGAATTAAATTTGATATGGTAAAAGGATCGTTTCCCAGAAGTTCACAAATTTGTTGCGGCAGCCCATGTTCCTCTCTTTGTTTTTCATAAATTAAGCATTCATCTAAAACATGATTTACACTGTTTCTTACTCCACAAGCTTCACATATGGAGGGGGTCTTTCCTTTCATTAAATATTCATGGCTGAATCTTGCATGTCCTATCCGCAGTCGGGTTAGGGCCACTTCTTCCTTTCTGTTTCCAGAAAATGAGGTGCTCCATGGCTGAACGCTTCTTTTTAGTACCCTTAACTTGTTATCGGTTTGAGCATCCCATAATGATTCCCACGATGTCCAAACAGCGTGCTTTAGTTTGAGGCTTAAATCCAATGCGGGGACTTTCGCATAGCGGATGCCTTCTGTGATCCCTTTCTTAGCTTCTCTGTCAGCTTCCTCATTACCTTCAATACCGGTATGACCCGGTATCCAGCAGAAAACTGTGCTGATGTTCATCCTCTTTAGGCTGTCTATCTTCTCGAAGATGTGTTGTACGAGTGGGTGTGTAGAATATAGGTTACTTAGAGCTATTAGAGCGGATAGGGAATCGGAAAATATCACGATTTTATTATTATCCACAGCGCTCCACTCCAATCTTGGGGCTATAGTTGGGGTTGCTATTGATAAATCGATGTTTGACATGTTACCGGTACTGGGGCAGATGTAGGTATGAGTTTCATCGTTGAGAATGATGAGGTTGTTAGATTCGATGAAGCTTTCGATCATTTTTCCTCTGCTATCGGAATGTGAGGAGCCCCAAAGTGGGTTATGTCGGTTAAAGTCACCGAGAAGAAGAACTGGGGTCGGAAGCTGATTGTATAGCTCCTCTAAGGATTCGAAAGAGGGATTAAAAGGCGGGGGAGGGAGATATATTGAACATAATGTGATTGGGAAGGGAGCTAAAATTTGGACTGCTACGGCTTTAAGTGAGGATTGGATTTGTACTGGCATGCAGGGAACGTTGTTGTTGATCAGGATACATACACCGCCACAAGCTTTTAGGCCACCTGAGTAGTCTTTTCTAAAGATATTAAATTGTTTAAATATAGCGGGTTGTTCTGGAACTAAATGGGATTCTTGTAAGCATATAATTTTCGGGTCATAGTATGCGGCTAAAGACTCTAAGTCAATTTTATGATGTCGAAAACCTCTTATGTTCCATTGAAGTAGTATCATGTGGTAATTTGTTTTAACAATGGGTAAGGCATTTATTAATTTTTAACCTTTTATATTTGTTATTATTTTTAAATTTACTTGTTATATCATATATCGAGTTTTTTAATTAGTTTAGAATAAAAATGATTAATTTTTTAGTGATTTATTATCACTCAAATATATTGCTAAATTAAAAGCTTTAACACACCACCCTTCTACCGAACACTTATTACCCGAAGGGTTGGGAAATCGAGGTCTCAAAGAAATTGAGAAAAACGCCTATCAAAAGGACATATATGACGCGTTAACCAAGATTGGCATGACCCTGAGCAAAATTAAACCCGTTGTTAAACTAACAGTACCAAGTTGAAGTAGTGTTAGGCCAATAATCAATAGATCAATGGCTGAGGTTATCAAAACTTACTTCAGTCATCCTTTTTAAAATTGGTGGAAAAATATAGCCATTTCGAATTAGTTTATACCGATCCATAAAAAAAGGGCGATAGTGTTGGCAGCTCTGTGAGTCGTAAACACAATCAGCTCCTTTTTAATCAAACTACATTGAAATATGAGATGCAAACAATAAAAACTTTAACTTTCCTATATTGTTTACCAAATACTTTTAAATGGTGTAATGCTCTATTATCAATCACGCTGGAATTTGATTAGCTGAAAGGTTTTCATCTTTATCAATGAATAATGGTATTACTGTATATGTTTAAAAATATTAGGATACAATTACTGAGCCACAGCAACGCGTGGCCGGGTCTGCTAGTTGTTCATAATTAAAGCCGTTCTGTTCATTTGAGAAGTCGCAATTAAAAAAAACGCATTAATTTCTAATCTAAGTAAGTTGGTAAGTGAAAGTTGTGTGTTGCGCGCACGCACCAGATTTTTTAACCTAAAATCAATATTGCAATGAGATGAAATACATTGATATATATATATTTTTCACCTTCGGTCATTTTCTTTATTTATTAAAAAGTCTTTATATCGACGTTTCAGCATCTACGTATAATTTTCAAGAATATAATTGCATTATTTTATTAATAACATATATTTGATCCAGCTCCTGAATTCCTCTGGTATCCCTAATTAATGATCAGTGAGTCACAATTAATTAGAGATATCTGACAGATCCAAGAGCTGGACCAAATATTTGCTATAAAATAGGTCTAAGAAACATGAGAATGTGTGCATGAAATTCTTGAAAATGGCACAAAAAAGCCGAAACATGGATCTAAAGACTTTTTAATAAAGAAAGAAAAAAAATATTGGTGACCTACGAACTGTGTATAGCCTTAAGAAAACGATTAAGACACCGAATTAAAAAAACATTGCTGTCCTTTTTACATCGCTGATTCAGACGACACCAGTTCCACAACGATACAGTCAGTATCAATTAACTTTGAAAGTTATCCCAGAATATAAAGAGAAAATCACATTTTCCGGATGAAAAGTTTTTCTTAATTCAAATAATGCACTCTATGATTTTGCATATTTTTTTTAAGTTTTGTATATTTGCATTAATTTATTAACACATGCTATTTATGTAGTATGTGTCCACATTTGAATTTATTTTACGAAGGTACGTACATTCTCAAGTTCATTAATTCTCTTGAAAGTCTCCTGATCATTGCAGTAAATATTCCACTTCTTCTCCTTTGCAATTTTTTTTTTTAAATGATACTTAAGAACTTCCATGTTTGACTATTATTTAATAAGAAAAAGCAATATCCCATTATTTTTGATTATGTATTTACTTTTTTTATATATATTTATTTTAAATGATTTTGTTTGCTGTGGGATCATTCATCTGAAAAAAGTGGTTCATAACTTATTATCTGATATAACTGTTGACTTGTTGGGTGCATCGTATGGGAATTTCTCATTGGAATTAGAAACATAGCAACTATCTGAAACGATCACTCGACCTACATGCAGCGAAATCAATTTGCAAGCCACCCCCTCCTTTTCAACCCACTCTTAAGGGTGTGTCTCCATTTTTGGAATAGAGCGGACTCTGCAGATGATACTTCTTATACGAAGTTAAAACATAGTTTCATGAAGGTACACATTTTTTTTCTGTCCAGGGTAAAATTCGGGCTAATTTAATTTATAATTTAAAATTATATATTAATTTTATATTAAATATTAATATAATTTAAAATTATAAGGGGCGTTTTCTGTAATATATGAGGAAGAAAAAGGTCACTATGATTGGTTATGACGATTCAGAAATCTTTAAATTAATTCAAAGAAAATAGCAAAAGTTGTTAACGATGAAGTCAATACAGTTTCAGTGAAGAGGAAAAGGCTGCCATGTTGAATCTCGTAAGCTTATCTTTGTTAAATTCTTTCAGTACGATAACAATATTTTATACATAGGTACCTACTTTCAAAATTATTTACAACAAAAAACTAACGAAATAAATATCAATTTAAAATTTAATATAATTTATTTTTTATTTATCAATTCAGTATCAAACAATGTGTCAAAAAGCTGTAAAGGAATGAAGCGATAGACTATTTAACATGAAGTGTTAGTCGAGAAGAACCGTCAAAGAGCAGTTCACAGTTCCAACTTTAGGGTCCCATCAAACTCCCCACCCAATGGCCTTTTCACTTTCCGATTCTGAATTAGTTTAGTGCCCATCTAAAGCCGAATGATTCCGCCATAAACAAGCATTTCCTCACAATTTTATAGCTTAATTTGTGGGTCTTGAAATGTTGTAAGATCTCTTTCATGTATAAAAGATCTCTTTCATGTATAAAAGCCTTTATGTGAGTTGATAAAATCATAAACAAAATGTGTAAGGGGCTCTATATATATGTAGAGAGAAAAAGAGGGAGGTTTCACTTACTGGAGGGAGTTATTTAACATCAATTGTTTGAATGGTATATGTTATATCATATGGTAATTGTATTTACTTTTGTAGTTTATTTATATTTACAGAATATAGACATATTCAATATGTTATTTTTTCATGCATGATAGTGGTTATGTAGTTGATGGCAAGTGGATTGATTTACATTTATTCAAAATAAATATAATTAAATCTCAAAGGGGATATTTCAGTTGATTGGACTACGATTGTTTTTTTTCTGTGCAGGTCTATATATCATATTTGCATTTATTGTATAAATTGTATCTCAAACTTTAATAGTGATTGAATAAAATATTATCTTATGTATAAAATGCAAGGTCCGTATCGATGGACTTGGATCATTTACACAACGTTACCCAAATAGCGATCATAGGTATCTACTTTTATGTTAATATTAACAATAGAAAAAATATATTTTTTTTTGGTTTTCGTCCATTATTTTTGTGAAAATGATGAAAATTGTATGTATTTTATATTATATTTATACAATTTTATTTTATGGGGTGAGTTTTGTGAAAAGTTTTATCATAATTTAGCCTATAAAGAAAATAAGTTGCCTGTGTTTGAAAGACCCTGTGTCCGATACACATTTTGCTGTTCTCGCTTAAGGGTTAAACAACCAAGGTAATTGAATCATGCCAGGAAGAGCTGCTGGGTATGTTCCTTGTGGTGTGGAGTGCTCCTCGGTACCCAATACCTGTTCATCACATTACCTCTGGGTACATCTCATTACCTCTGGGTACATCTCATTACCTCTGGGTACATCTCATTATTTCCTCTGTGGCGATCAATATCCTGACTGACAGCTAAGAGATGCGAATATGTAATGAAAGAACAAAAAAAAAAAAAAAAAAAAAATTATTCTAAATACATTAAATTAAAAAATTTATAATAAAATATATAGGTAAAATTAAAATATGCTATATTATTTTATTAAAGATTTTATAAAATAAAATGGGATAATGCTAATTAAAGAATCGTTAGCTGAAATATATTATTATTTGACTAACTGCCTTTTACTGAGGGCTTTTGTTATTAATGAATAATTTACAAATTATATGAATGCTTTGCTACAGACAATATAAAGATCAATGCTTTAGGATATATGTTATGCTTTGTGTGAATGCATTTATTTATTTATGTATATATATATATATATATATATATATATATATATATATATATATATATATATATTCTTATCTCATAGTTATCTATTTTTATAGTTGTTAATACTGTTTATAGCGCATAAATATTATGTGATTATAGTCTATTATTCTAGTATTAAGTATAGTAGTAAATACATTCTAGTAGTAAGTAAATTCTAGTAGTAGTAAGTAAAATTACCGCATACTCATGGACCTTTTAATATTATTAATATATTTAATATTGATGTTTGTTACAATTTCTATTTAGAAGTTGTGTACCTTAAAATGTTATATTATATTGTGAGGCTAACTCAATTTGTATAGTGTTCATCCCTAAAGACTAATAAAAGCATTACTGATTACTTAATGCTTCTTAAAGGTTAATAGTACTACTTAAATACCTTAATTTTATTCTAACGAAATAAAAGCCTAAGTTCCACTCAGTCTGTGTATGCTCTTGATTTGGTAGACTCAAAAAGGAATCTGTAACGGAAGGATTAGATATAGAGGTAGCTGAAGGACTCAACATCTAACACCACCTCAGGGCACTGTTTGACTAATTTACTCGGGCGGAATTCTCCAAACTTTAGTCCCTTTAATTTCTCCTTTGTTTGAAACGAAAGGCCCTATCTTGTTCCGAGTATATCTTCCCTGACATGTTTCGCTTTGTCAGTTCTCAGTTCCGCGCTGTAAACTCAAATGAGCAAATCCTCATTTCCGACTGCCATATTATATTTGCCATGAATTCATGAAAAGATGGTTTATCTAAGAAAGGTTACGATTTCATAAATAAATAAATGGTAGTATATTTTTGAAGTTATTTTCGTCTTTTCTGTTTAAAACTAAATAATAAAGTGTTACATTGCAATTTCGTTCGACCTTCGATTTATTCGACCTATTTTCCGACACATAAAATACTGACTGGGTGGGTCAATTCCATTCTTTTCTTGGTTAATAATATTCAATTTGGATCAACGTTGTACAACTTACAAAGCATCAATCATTTTATAAGTAGGCACTTTAAATTTTACATTTAGAGGTGCGTAGTGGTAAATTGTTTTCTTTAAGTTAGGATTATTGATAACAAGGATTTTTAGTCAAATTTTCTTTATTGAAGAGCCTAGGTTTCGATCCAAACATGTGGATTTTCGTCAGGGATTGTTGAGTCCAAAGTAATACAGATACTCCTCTTTTACTGAAAATCCTGATTATGAATCCTAATTTTAAATTTAAACTTTAAAGTATCATTCATTATACTAAAGGACAGCTAGAGAGAGAAACACTTTATTCATTATAAAAGCGGTGCTGCCCAACTAAATTGGGTTGCTAATACACAGCATACTATATACATCTTATTTTAGACTATTTTTAAAAACTTATTTAATAATATATAATAATAATAACCTCCATGCTTATATATATATATATATACCTACATGGTTAGATTTTTTTTTTCCTTTTTTTCTCTCTTTTACTCGAACCCTCGAGTGCTCTCTTGAATTCGAAAAATATACTCGTACATATAGCAATTAGAAACTTCAAATAAAATACATATTTCATGCAACAAGCAATGAAATGAAATTAAATGCTTCTAAATAAAAGCAAAAGCAATAATATTTCTTTATATCGGTCATTAATATTTATTAATTCATAGATAAATAAGAAAAATAAAAAGACAAAATATTTTTATCATTTACCAATCGATAAAAATATTGCAATGAAAATCAAAATATATATTTAGTATGGATATTTTGTTCGACCTGCCGCGTCCACCAACCCAAAAATACCCGTCTCGAGTTCTGTTGTAGCCAACCTAATGAGGAAAATCCCCGACATATTTATTTCTATTTTGTTTTGCTTTAACTTCAGCAAGCAGCTTTGTGCGTATTTATACACTCTCACATCAGTACGTGCCTCCGAATGTTAATTACGTTTTGAGTTCTAAATTTCACTTATGGGGGTTTCTCTTTATGCAGAAAATTGAAAAAAAAAAAACTAATAAGCGAATTATTTCCTGTTCGTATAAAAACATGTCAGCCTCCAACCACATAATTCAAGTTGTAGGTCAGGTGGTTGATCCTCAATTTGAGTTCTAAGAGGATTTTTATACATTTGAGATTTTCAGTTTTCTCTAATCTAGTTATGAACTCAAGCGGTAATTTTGATAAAATATAATTATTTTAGCAAGCCTATGAACCAGCATATTAGGCATAATTTTGTTTAAATTATATTATAAAATATCTTTAAGAAAGAAGGCGTTTCGAAATTAGTTTTTTGTCTTATACGCCCTCGTGGGTCGCACAAAACGGTACCACGGGCTTTAAGTTAGAAAAATCTGATTTAGATAAGAATGAAGAAAAACTAGGTAATTATGAACAAATACTTGTTAAACTAACTAATGGTCTTTATATTTAAAAAATATTAAGGAACAAAAGAAAGGAAAATAAATAATTAAGTTGTTTGACCTCATCAATCCGTAGGAATTTCTCTCTGTTCCTTAAAAATTTTATTAATATTAAGTGTGAAAAATCTGTAAAAAGATAATTTAGTTTTCTTCATTGAAATAATAAAAATACCATTATAAATAAAAAAAACGTAGATAAATCACTATACTAATTTAATCATTTTCGTGGGTAACCACCTTATTTTAAATTTTGTATAATCTTTAAATATTTTACTTTTTGAAGAGAAAAGATTGGGCTCAGCCGGCAGTAGAACCCACTGCCACCGAGCTCGGCTCCAAGCGGAGCCAATCCTTCCTCTTCACTGATACCTCTCTTAAATCTTTTCTATTCAAAAATAAAATATTTAAAAATTATATAAATCACTAGTTATAGTTTTTTACACCGGTTGATCATTTCTAAGTAATGCAGAAATAATGACATGTTACTGTTACTAACTAAATCGATGTTGGAAAATAAGATAAACTCTTCACAATGTAAAATTTTATAGGAATTTAACGAAGCAAGAAAAAAAAAAGGTATTGAAAAAATGTTGCATCAGTCGGAATAGAATAAATTATTTTGACACTAATTAACCTAAACATTGATAAGCCCCTTTCATGATGAAGGATTTCAAGTAATCATTAAGTTTTAATTTAAAATATTAAGCTGTTCTTTATCGTATGTATACGTAAGACATGCTTATCAATTGATTTTTTTTAAGAATACAAAAAAAAAAACTTGATTAATTTCTGGTTGTAACCATCTCTTGTTGATCTGCAAAATATTATTTCTTCATTCTAAAAGGAAGAAAGTTGGTAAGAAAAAAATTAAATTTGAAACGTAATAATACGTTTCTCTACTCCGAAGGTAAAAGTCACCGTGTCACATTTCCCTAACTTTACAGCAGAGCAATTTAAACAGAAGTTTCCCTCCGAACAAATGTGAACTTAGAGCTATTTTAAATGCATGTACCCTAACTCCGTCAGAACTGAAGAGTTATGTGGAGAACATGTTCCACGGAACTCGATTTTGTGTAAATTAACATTACATTATTTACTATTCTTTATTAAAGAGGCCACACAATTGTTTGACCCAGAGGGTATATGAAAGTACATGAAAAGCACAGGTGGATCGAAGGTATTCCACACATTATAAATAAAACTCTATATATATCAGGTTGTACATTATATATAACATACTGCAATACTGTATGCTATTTATGATTATGTATTTAATTGTAATTTTATAATTACATTTAATATAATTATAAGTTTAAATAATTTTATTGACGTAAAATTACTACTCAAACATCTCAAAGAATCAATTAGTAACAACGTTACAATACAACTCTAGCAGTGACGGAACAGTGACTCAAAAGTAACTATGCTTACTAAGTATACAGTATACGTAGACTAAGACATTAGTATCTCTAAATATTTCTTAGATATGATCCGCTACGGGCCCAACCAATAAGGCCTAGAACAATCCAAATAGGTGATCACGAACCAATACATGACTGGAACTGTTACAGGAAATTCTAAAACTCGTACAATGTAACAGAAATAAACACCTATTTTGGCTTCATATCACAATACTTTATAGAAAGTTTGTGCCAAACATCATTAATATTTGGATCAAGAGACCACCTGCTTTGTACTAAACTACTAAATATAGAGAAGCGATAGGGTATAAAGAATAATCCAAAATAAATGGACGGTTTTTTTTAAATCTTTACAGATTGAAGACGCCAAAAGAGCAAATCTCCTTTTCAGCAAACATATGTAGCAAACGAGCCATTATATATTTAGAAAATGTGTGGGGATATAATATTTATATATGGCTGAGGGGCGGTGTAAGCCCTTTTGATGGCGGGTTAGACGCCTGGCTGAAATAAACATCTTTTACTCTCCACTGTATATTTGCCCTAAGTGTATTCAGAGCGATTCCTATCCATTCCCTCCCATCCTCCCCTTATATTTTTAGAGAAAGCTCTGTTTTTGAGGGGGATCTTTTATTAATAGAAACCGCAAGGATCTTCAAAGAATAATATTTTTCCTTGCCAAATATTCTCATAGCTATTTATTATCTTAGGATTTATGAATAATTAGAAGGGGTGTCTAGAAGATGAGAGTATGCTACGTTTTTTCTACAAAGGTTTTCTTTTATGAGAGAAGATTAAAGGTAAAGTGGAAAACCCGGTCGAAATAGATTTTATTATATAAAATTACCACTAGATGTCATTTGATATTAGTGATAGAGGACAGGTAAAAATTAAAACTCCAAAATAATAATTTAGATCCATTTCAAATATCAAGGAGTACGAAGTAAGAACCAAACAAATCTGGGGTCCCTGTGGTGTACCTACAATACTAAAGCTACTAATCAAAAAAATTTCAGAACATCGGCAATACGCAAACCCGATTTACATATCTCCAAAATATAGGTTTGCAAAATAAAAACATATGTGAAATGAATAAAAAAATTATGACAAACAAAATAATAATAATTCCACCGATGAAGCCGTCATGGCAGAGCTCGTTAGTGCTAGGCTCCCAAAGCCCCGATGCGGAGCATTGTGGTTTCTATTCCCACTTGGTTTGGTTAAAATTTATTTTGTGGCGAACCCCTGAAATAAATCTCGGTAATTCCTCTGTTTGGAAAATCGGTTCGACCTCTAAATATAGCTGTCTTGGAGTAGCTATATTTACCCATCTACCAAGTAGAATATCAGTCTTTAATCGTTTAATTTAGTAATTCGGTTAAAGACCGAACGGTTTGCTAATCATACTAACTATTCATCAAAGATCAATAAAAACAGAATTATTAGAAATATAATATAATGCTCTTTATATATTTATTATAGAAATATAATAAAGTTCTCCCTAGTAGTCAAAGGGGAAATGTATTATAATTCAAATCCGTCCAAATTTTTTACCAAACCGTTAAAGTCATGCTTAATTGTTGTTTAAAAAAAAAAAAATATTTCATGGTTGAGGCTCCAACGCTTTGAAAGTTCTTCAACAATAAATTAATTTGAAAAATTAATAATTCCGCATTTTCCAATAGTCTAGACTAGAGATAGATAGACTCCTTGCGAATATGGTTTCAGTATCTTATAAGTATAAAGGGAACACACCAGTGTGATAAATACACTATTCTGTCAAAAGGAAGTTACAAATAAGCTGTGGTAGCTAAGAAGATAATTTAATATCATTGTTGATGTGAGAAAAAAAAAAAGTAATGAAAAGTTTTTGAGGTTGCGTTCAAATAAAACAACACTATATATTTGTTTGTTTAACGTCATTTTATGGCATTAAGGCTAATCAGTGCTATGGCCACCGCTGGAGGCGAACCTGTGACCTTTAGCACTGTAAGTTTCTATGCTAACCACTACACCACAGGTGACCCCATACCATATACTTTTTATTAGCTTATATTGCGCCGTTTTATGTTTTTTAATTGACTGCATTCCTAGACATTTTCAATACATTGATTTCTACGGTCAACCATTTACCATCATAATTAAAATAAATTTCAAAATTGCTGATACATTTGTCTCCTCAATAAAAAATTAATAACCATGATAAATGCCTAAGAAAAGAATTGATTGTTTTTACCGGAAAGCGATTATGATTTATATTCATAAATAGCTTAAACATATATAAAATCTTGGAACAATATTTTCATTCAATAACCGGTCTTAAAATGTACTAACGATTTTCATATGCTAAAAATAAAAGTTTAAAGGGTGGTGTAGTTGCAAAGGAAAACAATTCATTTAACAAAAATGGCCTCCTGCAAAGTAAAATAAAAAGAAGAAATTTAGGTTGATATTTCATCGTAAATATAAATAAATGTTATTATTAAATTGAAGACGAATAAATAAAAAATCCGAAAGAAGGTGTAGTTAATTTAACTTTTTCCCTCTGCTATTTTTTTTTTCATTTGAATATTCAAAATACTTCAATTTTACTTACTAGTAAATTAAAATTAATTTAGTAAATTAAATAACTTATTTATTACTTAATTATTAAATTAAGTTAATTAATTTAATTAATTAATTGGCTTAGTAAAATAAAATCAATATACTAATAACTTTATAACAAAAGAAAAATTAAATGTAACCAAACTAATTGAATAATATTTTTTTTCTCTCACAATAAATTATTATTGATTTGCTAATTGACATTATTGCTTAAGGACAGACATCAATGGTATCATTATCACTAAGTTAACGGAACTTGATATAGTACAAAGTATACAGTGTTACAAGTTTGCTTTATACGTATCAACTTATATCATAGTATTGGTGCCTTTTCTACTCAAATTAATTTCAATAATTAATTTTCAACTTTAAAAATTCTATTTTTTTTTTTTTTTTTTTTTCTTTTAAATTATAAATAAAAAAAAATTCTTCGCCTAAGTCATAATTGCTATTTGCTTGTTCATATGAATGAACTCTTGTAATTATTTTTAACTCTTGTACCATTTAGTCTGACATATTAGTCACCAGGGTATGTTTCCATGATTCTTTTATTTGTTTACATTAGGCTGATTTCATTGTGAAACTAAAAAACTTTTTTTTTCATCTAAAGAACATAAATTCCAAAATATTTCCTGCATCGCTCGATTGGATAGAAGACTACCAAATGCAAAAACATTAGTTTTTTTTTTTTTTTTTTTTGCTTAAAAGACTTTAAATCGCATTACCTTTCTTTGAGAAAAAATCAAGAATTTTATATCCAATATTTAACGGTGGAGAGCAGTCAAGGTAGTCTTCCATAGAGATGGGAGATGGCAATAATGATTGATACTTATATTTCTCCTGTAAAATTTCAATGTTTTGGATCGTGGCTGTCTTCTTCCAAAAAATAAACTATATAATAAATTATTAATTGAAATGTTCAGAATGTTGGGATATTTTTTCCTTTATTTACTTAATTATCTCATTTATTTATTTATAATTACATCTCAATACATATGTCTCGTAGTACCTAGTAAGTCTTACAATAAAACAGTCTTCATTGTATAATCTTTAATCATGAATAATCATCTTTAGGATCCATTTTCAGTCCATTAGACACTTATCTACAGAAAGATCCTTAAAACTCCCTACATCACAACAAAGATTTTATCTTTCCGCTTAAATGGACTTTTTAAACACCCACGATGTTTTGGACGTTTTATTTAAATGATTTCGCACAAAGTTTAAAATCTATAAGTGTAGATTGTACTTATTTTAATGATATCGTTATTTTTTCCATTAAACTTCAATTAAAAAAAAAGCACTGTAGTCATTATCTTTCATCATCTAGTTTACTTGTCTTTTCTTTCAATGATCCCATTCCAAGGTTTTTTTTGGTTTTTTGTTTTTTAACATTCATCTCTTAAATTATTTCTCAAATTAGAACTTTTTTTTTTCATTCTGCATATTAATAAGCAATTAAAAAAAATAATATCCCGATTAAAAAAACAAAAAACAGACCGAATGATTATTTCAAATTCTAACATACGTATATGAATATATAGCATTTGGATATAATAATTTTCACATTATTTACATACATGTAATTATGTTATACATTAGTTATAATTTATGCCTGTAATAAGGAGTACTTTCTATTAGATTTAGAGGTATTTGTTATGCTATAGAATAAAAATAAAACAGATTGAACGAAAATCACTGTCGTAAAAATGTCCATTTGAGTAAGGAGCGGTGTAGATTGTAGTGATTAATAAGAAATATTTACTGATTTATCCATCTAAATGTTAACATAAGTTAATTATAATAAATAAAATAAATTTGAAATAAATATTTGCCTTTCTATTGGCTAATTGAATATGAATAATAATCTATTGTGTATTTTTATCAGTATCGAAAACATGGAATACTACGAAAATATTATTCCCATACACCATTGAGCCTTTTAGCTTTACCTGAATTGATAAGGTGGCAGAAGAAGCTGACGAGTGTCAAGCGGAACATGTTTGAGATATCAGGCGAAACGCCAATGGTTCAGTTCCGAACCGCACTTCGTGGGTCCATACTCCACGATATTGTACAAAAAAAAATTAAAAATTATAAGTATTATATTTTTTTTTTTTTTGAAAAATCCAAAATGTCGATACGTAATTGTACGTGATGGCTCAGAGCGAGCGAGCTTGGTGCTATCGCTTCGAACTTCCCCGACTGACTGGCTTCGTCCCCACCCAACACCCCCCTTTAGGGCAACTCCGCAACCTTCTTCGCATTGCCCCACTAACAATCACGGTCCTTAGGATTAATACGATTTTTGTTTAATATCTTAAGATATTTAATAAGTATTATATGATGAGGTGTGAGAATACAAACGGGATGAAATCCACTTTTGAATATTTTTCAGGAAACTCAAAAACATGCATAATTCGCGTGATTGTTGAGTCAATTATTCGGATCAGAGTCGCTCAGCTTTTCCAAATACAAAATTTAAAAACAAAAAATTAAGTAAATTCAATATAATTCATCTCCAAACAAATAAAAAAAAAAAACGAGGAAAAAATCTTGAAGATCATTACATGTTATTTTTTTTCTCATCAAGCTTCTATTCACATCTGTACTAATCAGAGACCATAGCGACAGCAGGAATAGAGAGATCGTATTTGTTGGTTGTTCTAAGACTGTATTATAGATTTTTACTTATATAAAAGGTAGCGTCTATTTATTATTAGTGTTTAAATTTTTTATTGATAAGTTTGTACGCCAAAATGGGCCGAATAAATACGTTATGTATTCAGTTACTGTTTGATTTTTAGTTTTGATGATTTGGAAAAAAAGAGAGGACAGTAATTTCAGTTGTTAATTATGTTTCTGATTCAAATATTATTAAGAATTTTTTTTAAATATAAATAAACCGAGTTTGGTGTATTTTCTAAAAATCGTATACTCTCAAGATGATTTCGTTTTTTCATTAGGATATTTCTCCAATAGTTATCAAAACATATTAGGTATTAGTTAAGCATTGTAAACTATTAAAAAAAAATATTAAAATTTTTGTAGTTTTAAAATATATCAAGCAAATTTGTTAACTGTTAATATATGCTAGACAGTAACCTTCGTTTTAGTTGATTGTCACTTTTGTACACTACCCAAATTTAAATGTAAAATTAGATGTGGGAATTTATCTATAAATCCACCTTTCTCAAGACGACGTTAAGCACTTCGGAAAACATTAAAAATAATAACGTTGACAAAAATGGATTAACCTCTTTTTGCATCTTCACGCGACAAATACTTATTACATTTGTTTTATATAAGTATCTGGAGTGGAAAGGGCATGGATTATTTAACATTTTCGTGTAGCGAGTTGCATTTGAAGCGGAGGAACTCGAAAAAAAAATTAGGAACCGCTGTTCTGTTCGTGAAATAATAATATAATATTTAGAATAATAATACGATTAGAAAAAATAATATAAAATAAATAATAAATCTGGTTAGTGGGTGGTTGGTTAGTGTAAATTGTTTAATAAAGTTTCTTTGTTTGGTTGATATTTTTATATAATATGATATAATATATGTATTTATTAAATGTTCGTGTGTATAAATATAGGTAGTATTCTATTATAAAGGAACTTCTCTTATTGTTTTTTTAAAACACCGACACCATAACGATTACATATAGTTTTTAAAAAAATTAAAAATAAGGTTACAAAATATTTCTGATAATTTAGTCTGTTTAGCTTTACTCATTCATTTCCACCTCATTACGATCACCTATTAATTATTAACGAATTGAGACATTAAAATGAGATGTTAAAATATGTTATATGAGACATTAAAATCGAGTGCGAGACGGGATTAGTTTGGCCATTAAATATAATCCCAAATAATGCAAGATTAGATTAGCGATAGCACGTAAACGATTGGATGAAATATATCGGATAAGTTGGCAGGTTGCCTGTTCAGCTAAGTGCCGGAAATAAATACAATTTTCCCCTTAAAAATCAATCTTACTTCCATAATTTTATTTTCCATTATTTTATGATCACAAAAGAATAGAAATATTTCAAATTAAATTAAATTACCTAATAGTTTTTACTACGGTTAAATTAGAATATTTATTCCAACTGACACTAAATAGATAAAATGTATAAAATAATTAATAATGGTCAACTAGACTATTAAATGTGTTATGTGCATATATTTCTGGTCATCCTAAACCGAATTCGACCGATATTCAAAGTTTGAATCTCCCTTGAATGTATTGTTTTTATGACTATTCATTAACTCCAAACGTTTAGGACCCAAATATTTTTTTTTATAAGAATAATGTTCATAAAATATGTTTTTTAAGGTAAAATATAATGTAGAAGCAAACATTTCTTCGTTGTTTATTTGTTTTTTAATTAATTAACTAATTTAATTTAATTAATTTTTAATGAAATTACTTTAATAATAATAAATAAGTTTCAATATTTGGTTTCCTATTTTGTTGGGTTTGAAAGGTTCAAAATTCAAAATGGCTTTGGAGGAGATAAAAAACTGAATACTAAGTGATTTCAGTTCAAAGTCCTCGTGTTTTATTTTTCGATTTTTTTTTTTTTTTTTTTTTTTTTTTTTTTTTTTTTTTTTTTTTTTTTTTTTTTTTTTTTTTTTTTTTTGCTTCAAGATTTTATCCAAATCCTATCTAGCCAGAGTTTGTTTTATTTTATCTATTGTTGATTACTTTAAGCTAGCTGACCCGTGCGAACCATTCGCTCTCTAAACTACTTATGGTAAATCTCACTTATTAAAAGTACACACCGTACATTTAATCGCATGTTTTTGCTTGTAATTCGCTAAAGGAATAATTCATATAACCAAAAATGTTCGTCTCGACAAACTGAAAAAAATGGCACCTCGGACTAAGCCCTGCGACTATTTTGAAATTTTCGCTGATAATTGCAGTTTTCGCTTACAAATCGCAAACGAAGAGGTTAATCGAAAAATGCAAAGGACCAAAAATTTTCTACTTGAAAACCTGAAAAGATTGGCACCATTCAAAAACCTCTACTACCAAACCTGTAACACCAAAACCCCGCTTATGCGCTTATAATTCGCAATCGTAGGCGAAATTGGTGATTGGTATGTTTTTCCGGTGTTGCGGTTAAGGAAAGCTTTAAAATGATGTCTCATTATGAAATTTTTTGAAGTATTAATGACGTTATGGCGTACCGACAAAAAAAATGCTTTTAAAAATAATATATTATATGATAATTTTCATAGTTTTATGAATTTTATTATTATTTTTTAATTAGTGTTTCAAATATTATAATAAATTGGAATAAAATATGAAGAGAAATTATACTATCGTAATTCTGTATTTATTGATGGCAATCTCATAATAGCTTATGGCGGAGTATTGGAATTGAAACTGTATGCGTGGGAGGTAGTTTGGGTATTAACAAAGTGATGGCTAAAAATACGACTAAATCAAATTATATGATTTTAAGTAAATCATTCGTGTTCTAAAAAAAAAAAAAAAAAAAAGAAACTGAGGCTGAAAATAGTTAAAAGATTTAAATTTGGAACAGATCAACAAATATAATACTTAAGTATACTGGATAGTGTATTCCCTTGGGATAAAACCAAATCATTTTTATAAAAATCTGTAATGACATCGAGAAAAAAAAATCACAAAGACGTCTGTTAAGTTCTGAACTTGTCATGCAACTGAAAGACGACTTGCGTTAAGAAACTAGCCATAGGAAATTCCAGAGGGTAAAACTTTTTAAGCTCGTTAATTTACAAAGGAATAACAGCACATAATACCACTAAATAATAAAATAAAAATCGCATAAAGTGACAAATTAAAATTATCTGAAGCTATTCGAGTTCGAGTTCAAATAATAGAGGTGATGACTGCCAGAAGGACTCATAAAGGCGGAAGTCAAAAAATACCATGACTCAGAAAACACTAATTCTGTTTTATTAATGGATTCCACTTATCTAAGTTCGACAAATCGAGAGTTGACAGTAAACTGAAAAAAAGAATGTTTTTCAAGTCTCCATGAAAAAATTTTAATCAAAGAGATTACGGAAAACTGAAACTTTTTTTTATATTAGGTACATACATTGCATAGCAAAGTGTGATATTGCTTTTAAAAACTAAAGTGATTTAACAAATAATCATAGGTTAACTGTATGATTTATATTTTAGGATGGAGCAAGTGGTATTGCTAAATCTAAAAACCATATTTAAAAAAAATGGATTACAAGTGTAATATCGCTAAAAACGATTTATTTTCTGATTAAATAAAATTAATTTTAGCGGATCCTTATCCGTGGCAATAATTTCTTTAAGTCCCAGTTAAGAAAAATGTCATTATTAGAGAAAGGTCGAGGCAATGGTCGGTGTCTTTTGTTGAACGGTTGGCTAAGTTCTTTGTGAGCGCTCTCTGTGATTCGACCAACTCCCCCCACGGTCGTTATTAGCTCGGGAAACTTCTTAACTCCAGCAACTGGGTCATTCCGAACGAAATTGGAAAGAATATTGACAATCAGGAGAATAAATGTTTTGGAATATTAAGAGGGGCAGAGGGCATTATATACAGTTTTATTCTTTAAATTAGCTAAGTATTGGGGGACCCAGATCAACAAAAATATATAGATGTATTATTTTAAATTTAATAAGAAATCTACTGTTGAAGAAAAGTCTCTGAAAATCAATATCACTATAACACATATATTTTCCTACCTAATCTGATTATTGATTATTATTAAAGTACTTTCATGTTGAAATTTAGTCACTTTTCATTTTTAGATAATTAATTTATAATTTTAAAATAATTTTGCATCTTCTATCTGATCTATAGCTGAGTCTGCAATTCTTATAAAGAATTGAAGGAAAAACACGAATGTTATCAACATCGAATCAACGTGTTCCACAAGCCATGTTCGTAGTAATTACCGTGAGTGGACAAGAGTATGAAGAGATAAAAGGTGTAAGTAATAAAAGAACAAATGTACCAGGATGAGTTAAATAAATATAATTGATAATTAGTTAATGGAAACATATTTTATGAACATTATTCTTATAAAAAAAAATATTTGGGTCCTAAACTTTTGGAGTTAATGAATAGTCATAAAAACAATACATTCAAGGGAGATTCAAACTTTGAATACCGGTCGAATTCGGTTTAGGATGACCAGAAATATATGCACATAACACATTTAATAGTCTAGTTGACCATTATTAATTATTTTATGCATTTTATCTATTTAGTGTCAGTTGGAATAAATATTCTAATTTAACCGTAGTAAAAACTATTAGGTAATTTAATTTATTTTGAAATATTTCTATTCTTTTGTGATCATAAAATAATGGAAAATAAAATTATGGAAGTAAGATTGATTTATAAGGGGAAAATCGTATTTATTTCCGGCACTTAGCTGAACAGGCAACTTGCCAACTTATCCGATATATTTCATCCAATCGTTTACGTGCTATCGCTAATCTAATCTTGCATTATTTGGGATTATATTTAATGGCCAAACTAATCCCGTCTCGCACTCGATTAGCTTTCAACATATTTTAATGTCTCAATTCGTTAATAATTAATAGGTGATCGTAATGAGATGGAAATGAATGAGTAAAGCTAAACAGACTAAATTATCAGAAATATTTTGTAACCTTATTTTTAATTTTTTTAAAAACTATATGTAATCGTTCTGGTGTCGGTGTTTTAAAAAATTATATAACAATTATATAACAAATTAATGTGGTATTAAAGAACACTTAATATGAATTTACGAAATCTAAAAAATATGAACTAAAAGTCGATAATATACAAAACATAAATGATTCTTTTCGCAAGGAAAAAGTCAAAGGACCATTTTAAAAAATGACTTCCGCATTTATATCGCTAATTGCGACTGGGTCCAGAGTAATTTTCCTTGAATTTACTTAGAATAATTAACGCCAACTACATCTCACAGCTGCTTTCATTTCATTGAGTACATCGTTCCTAATGACAATTTGACATAATCGAGGAAACTACCTCAAAAGAATATTTCTTTTGTTTTCTTCTTTAAAAAGAATGAATAAATAATTTCTTGAACTCGAAAATGCCCATGTTTGTGTATATAATATTTATTTACCTACAATCGTTCTAATAATTGCAATTATTATAATATATATATATATATATATATATATATATATATATATATATATATATATATATATATACTGAGATTTTCTGGTTCCTGCTTTTAGCATACATCCATTGCTAAAACTGATTTTAGGAGTTGTGCAACAATATTTATAGAGATATCACTTTTTTTTCATCTCATATCTTGATCATCACCTATGACATATAACCAAATGTGGTGAGATATTAAAATAGTTTAAAAATACAAAACAAAAGATGCAGGCTTGATGCTTGAATAGTGCCCAGCAGCAGCTTTTTTCGGCTATGATCGAGGAGCGATCTCTCATTGTCCCTTTCCGTCGCCTTCAAAAAGGCAAGCCAACCTTGTCATTTTTATATAAGAGTGGTTTTATGTCCAAGTAGTTTTTTATGAAAACGTAAATAAAAATGTTTCAAATAATTTAAAACACGGTGGTTACCCACAAAAATAGATTAAATTAAAAATGTTTTTGTCCTGACGACTCGAAAATTATCTAGATAATGTGGAAATATTTTTTTAGGAAGAGAAAATATGGGCCTTAGCTCTATATGGCCAACGATTTAACAAAAAATGTTCCTTTTTTAAATATTTTATTTTTGAAGAGAAAACATCCCGCGTGACATTCACGAAGGATTGGCTACGCTTGGAAGCGAGCTCTGTGGAGTAGTGGTTAACGTACCGCGCATGTCACGCGGAAGACCCGGGTTCGACTCCCGGCGGAGCCCAATCTTTTCTCTTCAAAAATAAAATATTTAAAAATTAATTTAAAAAAGGTGATTGCCCACGAATAAAGATTGAATTAATATAAAAAAAATGTTCCTGTTTATTACTAGTGGGTAGATCTAAGTCCGTCCGTACAAAGGTTTCAGTAAAACCGACAAAATTCACCACTTAGCTAACAAGGTTTCCGTTTGCCTGAGAGCTGTATGGTTGATGCTATATCAAAGGCAGATTGGATCACACTTGGTGGTCCATCATATTAGCAGCTCACCACGTTTGACCCAATAATGCTTATTACTTACAAAAGCTGTGTCGAGAAAACAAATCTTAAGCGCTCTTGAAGGACAGAACGAATTTAGTTTCAATCTTGCTTTTATAATGTTTAGAAAAATATTCTTAAGATAATCATTGAATATCTAAATTTCAAATTTATAATTATGTAGAAATTATTTATTATTGATTTCATATTTTAACGTTAAATCGATAAATAAAAAAATAACATATGGTTTGAAATCCCAAACCTTTTGTAGAACGAACTATCGGTTGAAGCGGACCGTCAAAGGACTAGTTCAAGGCCTGGATGATTCCACGGGGTTCTAGACCATTCCATACCATTCCTTCTACGAAGATATATAAGGAGCAACTGGACCAATAAGTCTTAGTCTGGTCTTGACTGTGAAGCTCAAAATGACATGCGCGGATGCTAACCACTGCACCACAGAGCTCGGCCCCTAGCAGAGCTAATCTAATTTCCTCTTCACTCCTCGGCTTGGGGCCGAGCTCTGTGGTGCAGTGGTTAGCACCCACACATGTCACGCGGGAGACCCGGGTTCGACGAGCCAAATATTTTCTCTTCAATTAATTATTTGATTTTTTTTTTATTCATATTTAATTTCCATTTGCTCTATCAATATCTGTCCTTAAAAAAGGACAAATTTATTAAATTGAATTTAGAGTTAAACAACTGTTTTTTTTAATAATATTAGATAAAAAGCGATAAAGTTTTATAATTCTTTTTAATATTTGTTGATCATTTTGCGCACAACATTCACAACTGAGTGCTTTAATATTTAAACTTAATATCTTATTATTATTACTGTTAAATCTTTTTAAGAACCTCATAGAACTTTGAATTTAGGTTTCAAAATTAATGTTGAGACAGGATTGAACTAATAAAAAACTATTAACAAGACTAGAAATATATTTTTCAAGATTAAATATATATACATACACATTCAGTGATTTAATGTAAATAATTTATGATATGATAAAATATTACAATGTATTTAGTTATTCTGAAAAGCTGAAGAAAACATATAATTGAAAAAACCCTGAATCATAAATAAATGAAAAACATATTGCAAAATTTAAAGTACCTACTTGCAAAAATAATTTTATTCTTATTTTACAAACTTTTTATTTTTATGAAAAAAATTAATCGCATATATTATCCCTATAACGTATGCAACATAATAGTTAATGTACCTTAGTATAAATAAAAAGTCTCCTTAGTATAAATTATTTTATTAAAAATAATTAAGAAGTTACTATAAAACACACACACACAAAATAAATAATAAGTAGTAATAAAATAAAAACATATAAATCAATTAATTTAAAAAAGAAATGTAGTCTATATAATTGACTCTTGATATTTATTAATTTATACAAAATTTATGTTATCGGTTTTTATCGATATTTTATACTGTAAAACAATAAATTCATTAAGTAAGTTGAAATCTTTGGTATTTACAATCCTACTAAGGCTAAGAAAATGGCTTTAAATAATAAAAAAAAATATTCCTTAAATAATAATACAAATTTTTTTTTTACAAAATTATAACATATTAATTCATTACAAAAAAATAATAAGTAGTAACGATATTAAAAATAATTGTCCGGATATAATTAATATCATCAATTCATAACTTGTAAATATCCGGAATGTTTCTTTTTCATTTCATAAGAAATTAAATTCAGTGATAGGTTAAATTTAAATTTGACTTCCTATAAATTAAATCTTTGGTATATCATACGTCAATAAACTAGGCTTATACATTATGAAAATTCTACATAAGTAATTTTTTAAACGTTTGAAGTAGCTCATGAATGACAAATTTATAAAGTAAATATAAATATATATTCCTTAATTTCAATTATATATTATTGGAATATAATTACATATTTTCAATTAATTATTTAAATGTAATTATATTTTTGGAATATAATTTATAATTAAACTTATAATTTTGAAATGCTTAAGAAAGACACTGAGATTTCTAGTAGCAATAGGAACCTCAACAACTGGTGGTGAAAACTGACATCAACCACTGAGGTATCATCTCCGCAGAAGTACCGGACTGGCGTCGCAGTAGTACTGGTTTTCTATCTTGCTGCACATGGAACAGGTGACTTTGCAGCACCATTGGAAGGTGCAATTGCATCTCGACATAGTCTCCACCGGCCGCACGCGGACCTGGTGACCGCAAGATCTGCAGAGCTCGTTGCAGGACCTCCGCTCGGAGCGGTCTGCGTGCTTTGATCGCCTCCTAGAGCACACTCGTCCTTCAGTCCCTGCCCATCCTGTAATAAAGATGTTTTACTTAGTATTGATTTAAAAAATAAATGATGCCTATGATATACAGCTATTTAAGTAATATTAAAAAATAATATACAATTTTTTAGTCAAGTGATCATAAGTTGGTGTGCTGTCAAAAAAGTGTTTGAAAAATTAACTTTAATGGAATGGGGTTTCTTCAAGTTTTATTTTCAAACATTGACATTGGACTCGCAGGTCTGAATTATTGTGAATTTCTATTTTCCTTTGATGAAGATATATAAACATAGGATCTGTTAAAGACTATCTACTAACCATGGGTTCAAAAACAGAGTTTAAGATCCTTCTTTTAAAATAAAACGAATGATGACCTTAGGGTTTTACGACTGGAAGCCAAAATAAACAAACAATAAAATAAAACGACGAATAGTTTAATGTTAGCTACAGATTAATGAAGCAATTTCTTGAATTGGTTGGGGAATTGAACAAAGATATCTCTTAGTGACCATAAATAACAAAATATTTTGACTGAAAATACTTCTGACATTCATCCCCATCAGAAATAACATACTAAAAGTAACATTGGGTTTGAAAAATGAACTTAAACATACGAGTATCTTTACTTAATTTACTATTAACGCTACTATTTATTATTTAGTATTTATTAATTTATTAACGCGAATTTTAATTTGATAATTTAAAAAGTTGAATCCCATCAAAATTTTTACTCTTAATTTTAAAAAAAATATTTTATGATTCTTATCACTGGAATGATGTAAAAATCCTGATCATTAGAGTTTAATAAAAAAATTGAAATTAAAAATAATCATAATTTTATGTGCAATTTTTTTTTTATTCTCTATTATATATACTTATAAATATGTATTATGCAGTAGTAGGAGAAGAATATTGCTATTTACTTCATTAATATTATTAAAAAATGTGTACATTAATAATAATAATGATAGTAATTTGTTGTTGATAGTAATTGTTGTTGTGGATGAAAAGTGATTTATATTTTTGCGGTTAATAGTTTTTTATCCCAACCTTATCACTAGTATTTATTTAATACCGTATCACTTAGTATGTAATTTTATTTTTGAACTAATTTAATGAACACCTAAGATCGATTTAAATTTCGATGTTTAAGTTAGGCATGTTTTTAAAAAAAATTAATTTAATGATTATTATATGATTTCTTAGAAAAATTAATTGTAGATTTTAAACCCTGTTCAAACTTATTATATCGATGTTATTTAAACATTTCATTATATATGAACTTTTTATTACCGTATGTTATAATAATAATAATCTATATAAATAAAGATGAAAATCTGTTTATTTGTTTGTTATTTATAGAAATCCATACCGTTTGTCCTAAACTCTCAAAGTTTCGCTCAGTGGTTCTTTCATACCCGGTGCGAACACCTGTCCATATTACAACTGTATGTAATTGTTATAAAAATCGTTATGTCTTGATTTACATTGTTTTTTTAGGAAATCGACAAAATGAAATTCCCCGACTGAAACCGTAATATACAGCTAGTATTAAAATATTCATAAGTGTATCACAATTTTTGAGAGTCGTTAATGTTTATTTGGACCGATAGTTTTTGATTAATTCGGTAGTGCCAAAATGAAAGACCAACCTCGCAAAATTACTACAGAAAAAAAATTAATACGCGTTAGTTTCATTAATTGGTTGATGAATAAAAAAGTTTGAAGAAAGTCTTAGATGTTAGGAGATCATCATACCAAATGTAGCGTTTGGTTTGCAGTAGTCCGGAGAATCCTCTAAAAACAACATGACACCCGAGCTCTCCCTGGTCATGTCTTTGTCGCGGTTGGCTGCCACCCTGACGGCTTTCCGATAAGAGTTCTTCAGGAGCCTTCCCACTTTCGGGAATGGAGCGACTCTTCCCCAGCAGGTCCTGGTAGTGCAAGAGCCCGACATGCCGTGGCATTTGCACTCTTCGCCTTTCTGCAGCTCGACCGCCTGGAAATATAAAGAAATATTTAAGCTACTGACAAGAAGTGGACTATGTATATGATTCTTGTATTTCTTTTCCATACTATAATTGAAGACAAAACAAGTGGTTTCTTACCTTGATGCCCAGGTCGTAATTGTGCCTATTGACCCTGGAAGTGATGTCGTAGGCTCCACCTTCCATGTCTCTCAAAATCATCCTGGCGACCTCCTGGCCCAGCTTGAGGTCCACGGCACATCCCTCCTTCTCCCAGCTGGCCTCTTTGTTCTTCTTCATGCACTTGCACTCTGGGAAGACCATGCCTCTAGCGCAAGAGCGGGCTACGGAGTAAGCAATCCCTGCTGCGGTCATGGAAGCCACGTACGCCATCTCCCTACTCACAGGGCTCATGTATCTCCTATAGATAGCAAGTGAAACATACTTAGTTATAATGTGACAGTGCAAACTTTTAAAACTTTCCTCGATTTAGAAGTATATGTTGTCATAAAATTTATAAAACATTACAAAAAATTAAACATTTTTAGTTAGCGACACAACAACAACTTTACAAGCTATGAAAGTATATAAATTCTGAAAATAATCGTCATTCATTAAAAGAATACCTCTCGTCTAAATATATACCTAAAATTTAATTTTTATTCTTAAAAATAGACTTTGTAACGAATAATTGCTTTACCAAAATAAAAATAAATACACAACGTTTCTTCCCTTATAAAAGATGAGTTTAAGTATCTTTTTACATACCAATTACTTAATGTCTGAATATGTTATAATTCTTTCCTATTCCACTGCAAGCTCAAGTATATTTATCTGTAATAATATCATTAGACTTCTCTTTTTTGAAAATTAATATTCGAAGTTATTAGCGTAAATCTGGCCGATTTACTTACGCCCCTACATTGACTTATATTGCTAAAATTTAATATATAGTAGGCCACAAAAAAGCCAAATAACACGAAAGTCATGGAGTCAACATAAAACCCCGTAAAAAAAAAATAATGTACCTATTTGTTTAATTAATTCAAAATGATGCGAAAATTTCTCTTTAGATATAACCTTTTATTGAACTTTATTTTTAGCTTATAACTAGTAGACAATTTTAATTAAAAGCCGCTAAGTTCTTTTTGAAGTATTCGTTAACGCTCAGTAACTTGACTATGACCCAATTAATAAGTTTCCAATAAGTATCCTCACCTCAAGTTTCTATCTTAAGTTTAAATTAAAAATTTGGATATCCTTAAATAGAATAGCTTTAAAAACTGCCCATTCTTAAAAATATGTATTGGAATTTCAGCTATTATCAAACGAATATTAAAAAAGTATATATGCATATATATTCTTTTTATTTAAATGTATAACTAATTTAATTCGGTCACGCCTTGCTGTGACACACTAATATTCAATTTTAGTGAAAAAAATAAAATTAATATAAAATTTAATGAGGTGGTTACTCAGGAGAAAAGATTAAATTAACATAGAATCAAATAAATGTATCTCAGCGAGATTTATATAAGAAACATTATTACACATAACCTACTATGAATTCCCGTGAAATACTGAAAGGTCACAAAATGTTAAACGACTTTTTATATATTATTATAGTTACACTCTACTGAGTCTACTGAGCAGGAAAGATCATCATGAAAAAGTTTTGAAGATAAAGAGAGCACAAACCACTATGTAATCAAAAATAGAAAAACCCGCAACTTTTTGTGATATTTTTTTTATTTTGTAGCGAAGAAAGATAACTATTATTTGGAAAAAATAATATAGATATAATAGATAGATAGATATACTTTAATAATAAATATATTTTTATTCTTTAATAAAATATTCTACTGGGATTTTAATATAAGAAGTAGACATATCTGTCATTTGGCAATATAAAAAAATTGTAATGGATGTAAGTAAATCCATCGACTTTTAAAGTAACAAACGGCACTTTCGGTTTTATAAATGATATATATACGAGTCTTTCAGTGCATAGATTAACTGTAATTTCATCACTTTTAAAGAAAACACTTTTAATGTTATTTCTCCTTGAAAATTCGTAACTTTTTTCAAGACATTATCGAAATTTAACGGTTTAATAAAATATACATATAAAAATAAAAAAATATTCCAAAGAAAAATGTTATTAAAAGTGCTTCCTGAAAATTTGGAAAGCAGGTATTGTTGACTTTAACTGAACGCTCATATGAGTCTTTCAGTTGACAGATAAAATAATTTGAACTTTTTAGAGGTGAGAGATAGTCAACTATTATTCTTTACAATAGGTTGATTGATTTGTCAGGATTTTAGTTTAAAAGAATTTTTTATTGTTTTGAAAAGGCAATGTTTTGATCCCACTTAAGGCTTCATCAGGGCATCTGAGTCCAGACTAACAAAGATAAAGATAAATTTGTAAAAAAATTTGTCACGCTTTTACGATACAAGGTACGAATTTTCTAAAGAGAACGGAAATTATTTTCCTGAAAAATGACAACATTGAAGTGTGATTCTGCCAACTGAATGGCTCATATAGAAGATTCTATTCAGTATTGTAAATCGCTGAGCGTATGTATCAACCGTCACTCTACTTTTTGTTACACTTCACAATACTTTTCTTTCTAATATACGTATTTATATATATATATATATATATACATCATTAAATAAAATATCTAACCTGGAGAACTCCATTTCTGAGCAGTTCCACCTCTCCCACCTGAAGTCATGCCTACATTGATTCCAAGCGATGAGGATTCCAGTCGCAACGCCTCTTGTAAGGTTGTCTTCAAGTTCCTGAGGATCAGAAATCTAATCTTACTATGATGATTGATCACTCTAATTTTCGTATAGGTACTAAACGCTTTAATAAGGAAATTTTTGTGTTTAAAAGTTTATATATATTAATTTAAAATGTAAAAATGATAGCGAGAGCATTAAATATTTTAAATAAGTAGCCAAAATCAGTAATATAAAATAAAATAGCATTGGAGGATGAATCATTGTGTTAAATTAATATAACTATTTTGTTTTAAACATAAAATTACAAAAATAAATTAAATTTTCTTAATTATATCTGTTCTTACAACGTTCAATGTAGTAAGTACAATAATGTCTTAATTTGCTTGAAAAAAACTTTGCAGATTATTAACTCTCATTAGATGAGGCTTATGAATAAATTGAAGCATTCACGTTATTTTTAACTGTGTTAAAAAAACGTGCAGCATTCACGTTATTTCCAACTGTGTTAAGAGTTAAAAAAACTTTGCAAATACTAATTCTAAAAAAGCATGACATTTTTAATCACTTTATTCTTAATTTTAAGTTATAAGAGACTTAAATGCATTAATCACATTTTACGCTGCAAGCAAAGTCATTATTACTAAAATATTCTAATGAAACTAACCGTTATTGTTGGAGTCTTATATTTTAAAGATGTAGTGTGCTCAATCGTATTCGCTCTGGATCCCCTAAAAAAGAAACATTTTTTAAGCTTATAAATTTAATATTTTAGTAAGAATTTGTTACTTAAGTATTAAAATCTCTATAGTTAGTAACTGATATACAGATTTCTAAATTAAATTGCTTAAATATTACGAACATTATTCCCATTTAACCCTAAAGGTTTGCTCTGTCGTTTTTACGCTTTAAAATTATAAATACATATTTCTAGCTCACAGATTAAGTCGTGAGCGAAAATATAAGATATTTAAAATTATACACTTTCACCATTTTTAAATAAATTTCAATTCATGGACCAACAAATTTAACGGATATAAGTATTTAAAAAATGCAGTATTTTATTATGGAAAACCAAAACAAACAATATGAATGAATACTCTATCTCACCTCTCCCTTCCTCCACCCACCTTACACACACACACACACACACACACACACACACACACATATACCAGGGGCTTAAGCGTAAAGAGTAAGTCGAAAATAAACCAAATTTTATAAATTTATTTGCATATGATTTGTAGGCGATACCTGATATATGAATTCACACTCAGGATTTTGCTTTATGTGCTAAATTAAATAATAAAATGCCTTTAAACTCCGCAATATCATGTGCAAACAAATGTTCAAAAAAAAATTTTAATTTGGACTTAACGCTGTAGACACACACATATACGTATACATATAACCTACATATAGTGAATATATACACTATAATTAAACAAATTTTATTCCTACTTACATGCTGAAGTAGATGAGGCAGCTGAAAATGTGGCAGCAAGCTAGAAAGGTCTTGGGAAGCATCTCTGCAGAGACAGTATCCGATGTAGTAAGTATCTCAAGTTGTTCTGAACTTCAAATAAACTTTTCCTATGGAATAACTACCTTTTTATATTTGCTGGAGGTGGAAGAAATGGTGGGGGGAGTATCTGTGCTTCTTGGTGTCTCGGCGGTACCTGCACAATGTACCTGTCGGCCTCTTTAAAGTTGGGTTTTTACGTCTTGACTGATTGTTCCGTACAATATCTTTTCAATAATTTAGATAAACATTAACTAATTAACTCGCGGAGAAACTTAGAAATTACTCCCTAATTACAATATTTACAATAATAAATGCAGAAAGATTGTATATATTTTTTAAATAAAAAATCATAATTTATTCGCCTTTTGGATAAAAAAAAAGAAGGAAAGGATTTTTTTTTTTAGATTAAAATGTCATTATATTAAAATGTCACAAGTTATTTAAATAAAATCAAACATTCGTATTTTTTTGAAAACCCATTAAATAGATTTTGTACACAATTACTAGTTATTTACTGATCAGATGAACTATTATACTTTTGAAAATAGAACTTCTTGCACTCAGAGTAATTATTTGAAGCATGCAATAAGGTTATTGTTATTTAGATCCAATAAATACATATGATCCCAATTACATACTTATAGGCTTGGCTCAAACAAAACTGTACTTGATGACTTTTTGCTATGAACGGATAGTAAAAATGCTTTAGATGAATATTTTAGTAAAAAATATATACTGATAGATGATAAATATTATGAATAAATCGGCGATTATAACATACTTTCTTTGTGATTATTTTTGGCATTGTTCCTTAAATGAAACATATAATGTCTAGCGATTTTACATAGTTTAGAATTGATTAAATTAAATTTGCACTAAGATTGTGCCTGTTGCTGCTGCATGCATTAAAACTCAAATCTCCATATATTTCTTCATCTGTAGCCATTTGTAATGTAACTAATAATAATAATTTAAAAAATGACTCTTATTTAAAAAAGATATGGTCCGTACAACGCCAAATTGAACTAAGCCCCAAACCGATTGTAAGAAGACTGAAGTTAAGATTGAATACAGTGAAATTGAATTGTTTACTTTTATCGCTTTAGAAGCACAATATATTTCAATTTTATGTTATTGAAAAATAAAGAATCATGTTAACAAAAAAAAAATGGGTAGTTAAAAAAATTATTAAATTGGTTTGAAAATTTTTTTTAGTTTCATACCGACCATGTATTGGTAATATTAAAAATATAATCAAGCATGTTCAAAGAGCATAATAAAAAACTAGAGAGCTCGAAACTCCCTTTTATTAAAATAAAAGAAAAACTCATACAAAAAAAATATATAAAAAAAACTCTTAACCTTTACTCCTTTGTAATACAATCAATCGATCCTCTTTTATTTAAAAACATTGTCTTTAAATAACGAAGACCTCAAAGACAGTTTTCGTTGAGGCTCCTGCCTCCTGAAAAAAAGGGAAGACAGAGTTTTTACCCTATTAAAATTTCTAAAATTTACCGAATAAAATGAAAGGGTATAAACTACCATTAGACCCGAATCACCCTTTGGAGTAGCATAACAAATAAAAAAATATAGTCAGTAGGTAGTTACAGTCAGAATTTATTTATGCAGCCAAATATCATTCTTTATTTAACGGTTCGACCCTTGCGTGCGGGACATCATCAAGGCTAAAGTTGAAAGAATATAGGTTGATTGATAGTAAGGATTTTCAGTTTGATCTTTTTTTTATTTTGTTAAGCTATTGTTTTGATCCCTTCATGTTGATCTTTATCAGAGCTTCTGAGACCAGAGTAATACAGAGACTGAGACTCTGAAATAAATCTTCAGTCTCTCAAAGAAATATATACTTAAAAAACCAAGGCATGTATTGCATAGAGATAAAAACAACAAATAATTGCTAATAAAACTAATTGATACTAATTACGTATGTTTGAACTAACATATATGGGACAAATTTTAGGAATTTCGAGATTTTTAAGTAATTTGAAAACAGGTGTCATACCTGTTTATTCATAATTTTCAATTAGTTATATAATTTTAATGTATTATCTTTACAACTCTCAGGATTTTCATCTCATGTAAACAAACAACTAATTTTTATAATTTTTCATGTTTCACATTTAATTAAAAGTCATACCCTCCCCACTGTTATATACGTTTCTAGTTTTCTCTATATACATAGATGTTTTATTTTTTCCTTCTAATTAATTTTCAATTTTAGCCCTGATGAGATGACAAGTGCTTGGATCGACCGAAGGCTTATCGTCACAAAATAATTAAAAAACATTCAACACATTTCCATTTCTATATTTCTAGTTTACATATTTCATAGAGAGATATAGGTCACAGCATTGCGCACGTCGAAATATGTTTTATTTTATTCGCATGTATTTAACTTTGAAACAAAAAACTTTACATACAGAATACTGTTGGTAAGTTTCACCTTCCCCTGATTAATTGTATTTTTTTTTTTTCATTTCTTTGGACTTTTTCATTTGCGGCAGAATTCCCAACCACTCCAACTCCCGGATCCCGAGCCAAGTCCATTTGACTTAACCGCAGGGAAATAAATCAAATTAAGAACTTCCCACGACTTATTAAGAGACACAGCCTGCATTAAAAAGTTTCCCTCCATGATGAATTTTTAAGTAACTTTAGATTGATCTCATCCGCTTAAGACTTTATTATCGGTGGAATATTTAAAACGAAGAGATATCCCCAAATCTCTTAATTAAGGTATTATTTGAATTCACCTAAACACATTAGTATAGGTTTATTTCTAAAAATATTTAAATAAGATGCTACTTACCTTCTTTTGTTCATTGCTCATACATACTTTTATATGCACTGGGATATGGAAACTTCAAAACAATGTTTCTAGTTTTTAAAAAATTTCGCTATATTTTTATTTTAATTGTATTAAATACAGAATAGGCACCAGGAAGAGTCACAAAGCACACATTGTAATTTGAATACGTACATTTTAAAACCTAAAACACAATTTTTTTTTTTTTTTTTGTTACTCCTCTCATACAGTAACTTTTATCAGCCCGCAGAAGGCCTGTTTATTTGTTGATTATCAAATACTTATAACCGATGTACAGAGCAGTTGTATACAAATAATCTGCAATAAAGGTAATAATATTTATTACACACAAAAATTACTATCCAACATGAAGGAATCATTAAAATAAAAGAATGGCAGCATAAACGACACGTTATCCGTCTCGGCCGAATGTCAGAACCCTGTTACGACGGATATATTTAGGAGAGAGATGTATGTATTTTCCCCCGTATCTTACCCCCTGTTGTTCAGGACATAGCTTTTTTAGAGCTATTTGTAAAGAACCTGGACTTCTGTGGAGGCTCTCGGGAAGAACCAAAGACTCTGATTAAACAGATAACATCTCTCATAGTTATAGGAGTATGCAAGAAAAGTTAGAGTAACCTACAATAGACAGCTCTAAGTTTTAATGAATAAGGCATAAAACGAAGGAGATGCGGGTTAGTAAGTTGTAGCATAGTGAGATCAAGGAAGTATAGTGAGACAAGACTAGTTTTAAATTTTTTTTCAGTGCTTGTTTCCAACAATAAGGATTCGGTAACTACAAAGACATTGAAAAAGAGTATAAGTGTGTATAGATAAAAGGGTCAAAGGTACCGACTGCTTTTCACTTAGGAAATCATCAGACAAGTTTATGGAGGCGTGCTGGGGAAAACACGCAGCACTTGGGGTTTCCCGGGACAGAAGAAAAATTGTGCCAAGGATTGGCCCGATTCCGCTTAGTATAGCAAGAGAAGCATATTTTAAAAATTTTCATAAGTTCTAACTAACTTTAGTAACTGAAAAAAAAAAGAATAAGTAATATATTTTTAAAAAAATTCAATAATTTATAAATAAATACTACAAAAATAATTAGCCCCTCTAATTTGTACAATCGTTTTTCTTAAATTTAGTTTGTCAAAGCATTGCTCATTGATGGGGGGTATTTGGGAATTAAACCCCCCCTCCGAAAATCTTTGAGAAAAAAAAGAGATTAATGGAATTATTAAGTAACTTTTATAAGAAAATATAAGATTGGCCTTGGCAGGAAATTGAACCCAGATCCTTAAATAATCCTTGCATATATAACTACATATATGGAAATAACTATATATATATATATATATATATATATATATATATATATATATATATATATCATATATGGAAAATATTTGAAAACTATAATTATAAATTTCATGTTATCACGACAGAAAAATAATTGAATCAGTTGAAATAATTAGCTTGTGCAAATAATCATAATGCTCTTACTTTAATTTTTTGCTTTGAGTTTGTTTATTTAATTTTTGTTTTTTAGCGATTAATACCCTCTAAATTTCTTTTCTGGGACAGCCAGTGGAACAGTGTCAAATCACAGTACCACTATTTACTCAGGATTTAAAAGTATAATTCATTACCAAAAACTGCAGAAAGAACAGATGCTACGAGAGGTTACGTGCTGTTTACAGTGTAAAAGTGTCTCTGCTTGCCTTGTATCTTAATTGTGTCTTGTATTGTTTAATTTTGTTTATCTGTTATGTTTATTTGTTTGTTTCGTTATTCGTTGTTTAGTTTAATTAGTTAATATGTGAATTCGTGTTTTATAAGTGTAAATAGTGAATCACTTAAGAAGGTTAGGTGAGGACAAAGACTAACTAGCTTGAATAGTGATTGAGTGGTAAGAGCAAGCTGCAGAACAGTCTGAATTATTGATAATTCAGGTGAGGTAATTCTATTGAACATTTATATTGTGTTGAATTAATTTTTAATTTATCAGTCATTGTTTGTAAACAGTTGTACAGTAATTGTCCCAGGCATAAGTTTAGAGGCTTTGCTAGGTACATTTTCCAGTAGACTATTTTAAACAAGGTTTATCAATAAACCCCAAGTTTATTGATAAAGGTGTGTAAATTTAAGTTACTAACATCGGGAGGTTATAGGTGTTTGATAACATTATCAAATACCCAAACTTAGTAAAATATGCAACAAACGGATGCTGAGTTAATGGAGGAGGGGTCAGTAGAAGGCCATGCCTTAAAAGCACCCAGGCGTTCTGTTAAAAGAGCTAGAGGAGGCTCATCAGGGGAGGCAGAAAGTGCTGGGGGTTGTAGCCTACTTCCTGAAGCTAGGCGTATACAGGAGAACCTGCGCACCTTATTGTGTAACAGTGACGGAAGGGTTAATGTATATATAATAAACCAAGTTAATAATAGTGTAAAAAAACTTGTAGATATAGTTGAAACTATTGAAGAAGCTAATAGAAGTGAAGACATCACTGCTCTCGTCAGGAAGGCTGTTTTAGAAACAATTTCTTCCAGTTGTGTGCAGGATATGATAAAACAAATTGTGAAAGAAAATACGATACCGATAGCAGTTGTGGGTTCTCCAAGTAATAGCCTAGAGGCCGAGGCTGGACCCTCTAGTGAATCTGAACCAGCGCAAACAGCAATAGAAAAAACACGACCAGAGGGAAATCCTACCGAGCAGTTTGAAAAGGTCATAAGCAAGCGAGCGAAAAGAAAATTGAAAGCTGCTAGCAAAAAGACAACTGAGGGGCAGAAAAAAGGAAACGAGCCACCAGTTGAAGATGCCACTTCAGGAGCTGCCCAATTACAATGCAAGGCTAGGACCATGGCTGATATAGTTAAGGCTCTCCCATCTAAACCGGCCATTACACCGAAGCCTACTTACATAACTATCAGTGGGGCGGGCCAGAGCCCGGTCGAAATCATCAGTAGGTTACCTTCCCCTTCCGACATAGGTGTGAAAGCTGCAGTGGTTCGTGCGACCAAGGCAGGATCTGTTAAACCGGAGAGGCCTTAAACTCGGTGAGTTTATTGCAAGAAGCCAACTGGTCGTTATGAACATTCCATCCACAATCCCTACGTTTTCTAGTGGAATGGGCCATAGTTGGATTGATGTGACGCTAGTCTCACCGACGCTTGCAAACCGCATCATCGATTGGACCCTCCGATCTGAGACGAGTTCCGACCACCAAGCGTTAGTCTTTAGACTTACCGAAAACGTGGAGAGTTCTCACGACATATTTAAGGGTTACAAAACTCGAAGGAAGGATTGGACAGTTTTTCGTTCAACGCTGGAGGGAAAATTGATCGATGAAGAATGGGAAGCGGCAGAGACGGATCAGGCAAACGACCTGAATCACAAGGTGTCCAGGATCACAAGTGTTATTCGTGATGCCGCTGAAGAATCCCTCCAGCACCGGAAGGCGAAAGCTCTTCCCGTCCCATGGTGGTCGCCGGCCTTAACTTTGTTAAAGAGAGAGCTCTACAAGGCTCGGCGATCGTATCAGAGGTGTAGATGCGATGAGAGGCGTGCCATACTTCGTGACGAGTACAAGTCTAAGGCCAGGGCATACCGAAACGAGGTGCGACTACGAAAGCGGAAGTCTTGGGATGAATTCATCGTTGAAGAGTCGTCAAAGAACCCCTGGGGTATCCCATATAGAGTGGCCCTGGGTAAGTTGACTCCACGGCAGGTGATGGCATCATTGAAACGCGGTTCTGACCAGGCAACCACTCTGGAAGAGACCATGAAGATGTTTATTGCAGATACTTACCCCAGGGATGACCCATCCCAAGATGATGAAGAGCAAGCATTCATAAGACGCACCACGGTATACCCACCCGGCACAGACTTGTGCCCACCATGGGACTTATGGGACCTCCGTATTGCCGTGGACAGGCAAAAGACTGGTCGTGCTTCAGGATTAGACTCGATCGACGCTGCTATCCTTAAAAACAGTATCCCCTTTATTGAAGGAGGTCTTTTAACCTTGTTCAATGAATGCCTAGACAGGGGATACTTTCCTCAACTATGGAAAACTGCAGAGATCAGGCTCCTTTACAAGGGAGGGGACAAGGACAAGCAATTAGCAAAGTCTTACAGGCCAATATGTCTCCTCCCTATTTTGAGCAAGGTGCTAGAGAACCTAATAATGATGAGCCTACGGCCAGTCTTTTTAAGGGCGAGTCATCCACGGCAATATGGATGCGCAAAAGGCAGGGGAACCGCAGATGCCCTGCTGAGAGTACGCCGCGACGTTGAAGAGAAGGTGGAGAAGTATGTAATGCTTCTCCTGTTTGACATATCCTCCGCCTTCGATAGCGTGTTGTGGCCGAGCGTACTTCAGCAGTTGCACAAATATGAAGCTCCCAGCAATTTGTTTGCCCTTTTAAGAAGCTACCTCCAGGACCGTAAATTGAAGCTAAAAGGAAGCTTCTTTGAGGTAGAAGCCGATGTAGAAAGAGGTTGTCCACAGGGTTCGGTCCTCGGCCCTGCCCTGTGGAAATTGGTCTTCGACGAGTTGCTGGGTGTGCTGGAAGAGGAGCGGTTCCCCGCCACGGCATATGTCGATGACCTCGCCGTTGTAGTGGCTTCAGATAGCAGAGCCATGCTAAAAAATGAAGCTGAACGGTGTGCCAACATAATAGGTAGATGGTGCGAGAGGAAGAAGTTGAGGATGGCCGCTGCCAAGACCCAGTCCATCCTATTGAGGGGTAAAACCGATAGGGCCCACCCTATTACTGTTGTTATAAAAGGGGAGAGGATACGTCCAAGTGAGGTTGAGACTTACCTTGGCATAAAGATTGGAAGAAAGTTCAATGTAACACCTCACTTGGACTATTTAAGAAACAGGGTGGCCATAGCCCTTAACGGACTAGGTCGTATCGGGGGCGCCTTTTGGGATCTCAGATACCCAGCTACATTAACAATTTACAAAGGAGTGATTCTGGGTATTCTGAGATATGCGTCCCCGGCATGGAGTCAACATCTCTCGCACCATCAGAAGAAAAAGTTGGCGACGATTCAGCGGATGGCTCTGCTTCGAGTCACTAGGGCGTATAGGACTGTGTCTCATGAGGCGGTGCATGTCTTAGCGGGAGTCATTCCCATCGATCTCCTTTTGCGTGAAGATTACCTCCGGTACAAGATGAAGAGAGAAGGCCTGGTAGATCTGCCAGTTAATCTTCGAGAGAGGATCGGCGAAGACCCACGGAGGTGGAAGACAATAATAAGGCAGAACACATTAGCCAATTGGAATCGGAGATGGGTTGATACTTTAAAGGGGGCAGCCTTAAGGAAGTATTTTCCTTCCGTCACCTCAAGGCTAGATGCCTCCTGGGTCATACCGGACTACTGGGTCTCTCAATTCCTCACGGGGCATGGGGGGTTCCGTGCAAAACTGGATGAATATGGTAAGGACATCGATCCTCTATGCCCAAGTTGTAGGGTACCGGAGACAGCAGAGCACATTTTACTGGCTTGCACCGCCTATGAGGCACTGAGAGCAAAACTGCAGAGAGAGACAGGGCTGTATGTTCTGGCGGAGAGCGATCTTCCTCTGCTGATGAGTGAGGAGAACTACCCGTATTTCAAATCCTTTGTGTACGGGTGGAAGGATATCATTGGTCGCTCCCACTTTGCCTTGGGAAGAAGAACTGGAGCAGTTCCAGGAAGACCACCGGACTAAGTACGAGGAGTGAAGGAAAAATGAGAACAGGAATCTTGGCAAAGACAAAAGTCAGATTTGTATATAATTGTTAACATGCGGCAGTGAGGTGTTTTGCGTTTGCGAAACATCTCATTGCTGCAAAATCCGTATTGCCTCAAAGGCAAGGGAGGATGTACAATAATAAAATAAATAGAACAGATGCTACAAGAAAACTAGAAACAACTAAAAAGCATATCATCCATACGAGTGTAGATAATGAATCTATATACAGTGGAAATTTTCTTCTTTCCTTTTTTAACTAAGCTTGTTTACCTCTATATTTATATATATATATATATATATATATATATATATATATATATATTGTCAAAAATTGATTTACAGAGGAAAAAATTATTGTATTGACATTAAGCTTGATAAGCAGGCCAGAAATATCAGTTGTGGGTTTAATTTTTTTCCTACACTTGTTGCTTACCCTTCCCTTATCTATAAACTCGCCCTGAAAAAAAGCATCACTGGCCGGCTCTGCAGATTAACACGATGCCTTTAAAATCAAAGTTTTTGCATATTCGTATAGTTTTTTTGGATATGAAGCAAATCCAGTAGAGCGTTCGAGCGAATTAAAATTTAATTTTTTTTCCTTATCAGTTCTTTTTTTTTAAAAGTTTATACAGGCAACTATGAGTATATTTATTTTCTTTGGTGTTTTGAATTTTTCTTTATGATAGCATACAACATAAAAAATATTTATGTGTACATAGACACATGCACAGAGAGTGAAAATATACAACATATGTCGTATAGACAACAGATATTGTGGGTAACCAACGTACATTTTTCTTTTCAGTAAATTTAAAGTTGCACAAAAGTTATAAGTTAAATAATGTAGTTATATGACAGAGGTATAATGAAATAAATAAATAAGAGAGATTCCTAGTTCCTATTTCCTAGTTTTTCTATAACATATTGCACCTGGAGTAATTTTTTTTTACTTTCACTTACTTATATATGAAATATATAGTAAGTGGAAGTATTGCGATCGTGAAAATTTTCGACTTCCGGTTTTCAACGGAAATACACGTTTTGGGGTCCCCTGAGTCAAAATAACCAAGTCCCGCGAAATGGTCTGTGTGTGTGTGTCTGTGTGTGTGTGTGTGTGTGTGTGTGTGTGAACAGACTAGCTCAAAAACTATAAACCGTGTGAACCTGAAATTGGGTATTTAGAGTATGTATAAGCCCGTGATGTGACAGAAAAAATTTCATCATATTTGCTCAAAGGGAGGGGGTACTTTATTTAATAACTTTTTAAGTTTTTTTCGATTTTTTCAAAAACGGCTCTAACGATTTTGATTAAACTGAGTATTTGATCTATTTATATGCCTGAAATATGACTGTAAAAATTTCATCCAAATTGATCAACCGGAGGGGGGACTTTACTTAATAAATTTTGTATCATTTTCACGTGTTTTTTTTATTTACTCAAAAACGGTTTTAACGATTTTGATCAAACTTGGCATTTAATGTATTTATATGCCCGAGATACGACTGTAAAAATTTCATCAAAATTGATCCACGGGAGAGGGGACTTTACTTAATAAATTTTGTATCATTTTCACGTGTTTTTTTTATTTACTCAAAAACGGTTTAAACGATTTTGATCAAACTTGGTATTTGATGTATTTATATGCCCGAGATATGACT
Source organism: Aelia acuminata (assembly GCA_911387785.2). Classification (NCBI taxonomy): domain Eukaryota; kingdom Metazoa; phylum Arthropoda; class Insecta; order Hemiptera; family Pentatomidae; genus Aelia; species Aelia acuminata. Next base: position 76,656,483 of record OU426983.1, on the reverse strand, counting down.
GTAAAAATTTCATCAAAATTGATCCACGGGAGAGGGGACTTTACTTAATAATTTTTGTATCATTTTCACGGGGTTTTTTTTATTTACTCAAAAACGGCTTTAACGATTAACAAAAATAAGATATGTATGTAGAAAAATGTGTGACTTTGGGAAATGATATTTAGCAAAACACGTCAATTTCTAATCTAAGTAAGTTGGTAAGTGAAAGTTGTGTGTTGCGCGCACGCACCAGATTTTTAATATTTAAATCGATTTTTATTGTAGTATTATATTTTATATATATATATATTTTTTTAAATTTATTTTATTTCTTTTTTGTATCGTATGATAATACCTTTTGCATTGAAATGACCATTTGGCTCAGTCTATATCAACCGCACTCCGATTTAAGTCCTCTGGGCCGGAATTTCACACAAAAGTAACACAGGATATTGGGCCCTAAGTATTATTATTGTTGTTGTTGAACAAGCTGTATCACGAAGTTTCGGGCCTACTCAAAATACTTCAATTTCCTTGTCATGTGTGTATTAATTTTTTTTACTTTCACTTACCTATATATGAAATATATAGTAAGTGGAAGTATTGCGATCGTGAAAAATTTCGACTTCCGGTTTTCAACGGAAATACACGTTTTGGGGTCCCCTGAGTCGAAATGACCAAGTCCCGCGAAATGGTCTGTGTGTGTGTGTGTGTGTGTGTGTGTGTGTGTCTGTGTGTCTGTGTGTGAACAGACTAGCTCAAAAACTATAAACCGTGGGAACCTGAAATTGGGTATTTAGTGTAGGTATATGCCCGCGATGTGACAGCAAAAATTTCATCAAAATTGCTCAAAGGGAGGGGGTACTTTATTTAATAACTTTTTATGTTTTTTTCGATTTTCTCAAAAACGACTCTAACGATTTTGATTAAACTGAGTATTTTATCTATTTATATGCCCGTGATATGACTGTAAAAATTTCATCAAATTTGATTAACCGGAGGGGGGACTTTACTTAATAAATGTTCTATCATTTTCACGTGTTTTTTTTATTTACTCAAAAACGGCTTTAACGATTTTGATTAAACTGGGTATTTGATCTATTTATATGCCCGAGATATGACTGTGAAAATTTGATCAAAATTGATCAACCGGAGGGGGAACTTTACTTAACAATTTTGTATCATTTTCACGTGTTTTTTTTTTTTACTCAAAAAAGGGTTTTAACGATTTTGATCAAACTGTGTATTTTATGTATGTATATGCTAAAGATGTGATAGCCAACATTTCATCAAAATTGGTCAAACGGAGCGGGCACTTTATTTTATAATTTTTTCCAATTTTTACCTTTTTTTCGATGATCTCAAAAACGACTTTAACGATTTTTATCAAATTCGTCATGTTTAATGAAGATTAGATTTTCTTTAATATCAGGTAAGCTTTATCATTATTAAAATGTTCTGAGGGGGCTTTTTTTGGGGGGGGGCCTTTTTGTTTGTTTGTTTCTTTCTTATAAAGTACCATTGTTTTTGTTTACATGGTGAAATTAACTGTCCCTCGTTACGCCTACAAATAAGAAATGGCTAAATATGAGATATGATAAAAATAAAGAAAACATAAACAGGAGAAAAAAAGAAAAATATTCAGTCAACTTATAAAACTCGTTGAGCCCACGCATGCGGAGTACGCCTTTAATGACAGACCATTGTTCATAATTATGTTCAGACATATGACTGTAAAAATTTCATCAAAATTGATCTACGGGAGGGGGGACTTTACTTAATAAATTTTGTATCATTTTCACATGTTTTTTTTATTTACTCAAAAACGGTTTTAACGATTTCGATCAAACTTGGTATTTGATGTATTTATATGCCCAAGATATGACTGTAAAAATTTCATCAAAATTGATCTACGGGAGGGGGGACTTTACTTAATAAATTTTGTATCATTTTCACGGGTTTTTTTATTTACTCAAAAACGGCTTTAACGATTAACAAAAATAAGATATGAATGTAGAAAAATGTGTGACTTTGGGAAATGATGATTAGCAAAACACGTCAATTTCTAATCTAAGTAAGTTGGTAAGTGAAAGTTGTGTGTTGCGCGCACGCACCAGATTTTTTCTCTTGTTAACGTAAAAAAAGTAAACCTGTAATGTCAAAGTAACACCTATGGACACTGCCTATATGTGAGGTTGGATTTTATTTGAGAGGTTTTTGAAGTCGGCCCGAGTGACCCCTCATCGACTAAATAAATTTCATGTAGAAATAATCGAGGGTCTAATTTGGAGAAAAATCAATTATTTTAATAAAGTTACGCAAGAATTTGTTACAATTTACCTATTATACCTAGTAGTATTCATGTGTATTTATTGAATATAGTTCGTATTCTTTTGTTGATAAATAACTGTTTTTACGCATTATATCACGCACACTCAGTAAAAACCGAAACTGGATTTATCCACTTTTTGAGGTTATCTTTTATCGTTTGTTGATTAATTACTGGGAGGTATATAATGAGTATTTATTCACTGTATACTGTTAAAAGACATCGCACACATTATTGCACTAAAATAACGTAAGTACTTCCTTTAACCCGAGCATACAAAAAAAAAAAAAAAAAGTTAAACATATCAATTATTTTCCACTACTCTTTCAATAATATCTGGTATGTCCCAAAGAATACCAAATCGGGCTAGTTAGTTGTTATGGGAAGAAAAACTTTTTCAATTTTTTACTTAGTTATTACTCAAAGAAGATTTATCCCATAAAAAATTTATCATTAAAAAAAGAATATATATAGATAATAATATCGCGTCAAATTACTCACACGAAGTTAAAATCGAAACTCTTGCTGCAAATGAAAAATGTTACGAACAAATATTATAGAGCATGAAATTCAGCTTAAAAATAACTACTTAATTTTAAAACTAATTTACTCCTTTGCAGAGGTACAAATGAAAAAATTTGAAGTATTCGTAGCGCCTACTTTATAAGGATATATTTTTTTTGGGGGGGGGGGGGGAATAAAAATATTTTTAGCTATAAAGCAACGAGCTTCTTCCATCATTGTATATATAAAATTAATTCAGCTAAGCTCTCTACCTCAATAGCTAGTTTTAGGCAATATTTTTAATTTTTTTATTCTTAAATTATGTATTTTATAATACAGCGGAAATTTAGGTAAAATAAAAACTGTCAATACGAAAATGTCCGGTAAAAATATTTTTTGTTATAACTTCTACACCAGTAGGCTATCCTGGAAAAAACAAGTTTTCTTACAAAATTTCCTACACGAAAATTTTCTGTTGTCAAAAACCTCGAAAATCAAATAAAAAGTTTTTCCTTAGTTCATGTGGTTCGACGCGGTGTAAAGGTACCTTAAGTGTAAAGGCACTGTGCGAACCTCACCCTAGAACATCCTATCCTGAGCATTGTTCTGCTAATCTAAATAAGACACGAACTTGAAGAGATAGGTATATATCCTATAGGGCTGCTTGTTCAGGGATAGCGCAATTGCCACTTTTGAGTTAGTTAAGGTAGGCTTCTATACCTTCTTATTCTATATCTATAATATGTTAGAACATAAGCCAGAATAGCCGCTAGTTCAAAATCTCTTCCATGTCTTCGAAGTGAAAATTGTTATATAGGTGCAGACATCAATGTTCGCTTAAGTTCACGATTCAGTGTAGATAGCTGTTCGTAGTACGCCGGTACTACAAGGTTCCGGGATTATCGGTTCGTCTGGTGAGTTGACATGTTGTAAAGCCACGTTAAGATTCCAACCAGGCCGAATCGTCCTGTCTAAAGATTTAGGACCAGACAATGAGATGTCAGGACGGAAATCTAAAGCTGCATTTTACTCAACGTTTTTTTTTTCAAAACCAGAGTCAATCAAATAACATGTATACATTTCGTGTATTTCTTTTAAAAATTTACACTAGAACCATTAACAAAATTGATGTCGCTGAAAAAGGGTCCTTTTTTTTTGTTCATCACAGCAATATTTTAAAGTAAGTTTTTCAACTCTCACAGCTAGAATTGAATTTATCTTGAAATTAAACAAAGCAAAAGAAAAAAAAAAGGGAGGGGGGAAGATCAAATACCAATTGAAATGGAAATAACAGAGCGGACTTAGACAGCTAGCTCACTTCAATCAGGACTCGCTGGCTACAAAGCTAATAAACGAAGTGGCTGTTGCTTGCTTTATCCCCGCTAATAAAAAATAAGTGCTCTGTTATCGCCTGCCCCCCCCCAAAAAAGAGGAAATGGGCGAGAAATTGAGTGGAATAATTTGGTTTGGCTCCCTTCGGCTAATACACTTTAACGAATCAAACGGCCCGGACCGGATCGTGCTTAACTCAGAGCATAGTTCAATGAAACGATTTCTGTACACGAGCCGCAATCATTCTTAAAAAGTTCCTTCCTTTTTTTTAGAATATTTTACATTAACTTGTTAAAAGTGTTAAGATTAATAATGATTATATTTTTTACGATAGGTTAAACGATATCAAGACTAGTGTATCTTCACCAGGGCTAAAAGAAAACAAATATATATGAGTATCTATGCTAGAGGATGACAATAAATGATTACAGAACTGATAATAAAATAAAATATGGTAAACATGTTGAAGTGCTTTGATGATGATGGGAGACTCATATTTGTTCCCTATGTATGACAATTGTAGAGGTGAGAGATAGTCAACTGTTATTCTTTACGATAGGTTAAATGATAATCAAGATTTTCAGTTTGAAAGAAATTTTCGAAAGCCATCGTTTCGATCCAATATATTATTATCAGTTCTGTAAAGTAATCATTTATTCTCATCCTCTAGCTCTAGAAACTCATATATTTGTTTTCTTTTAGCCCTGATGAAGATCCACAAGTTTGATCGAAACGTTGGCTTTCGAAAATAAATTTTTTTTCAAACAGAAAATCCTGATTATCATTTAACCTATCGTAAAGAATGAAAGTTGACTGTCTCTCTCTCGCCTCTACGATTATATTTTTTATTTATATTCTTTTATCGTAAAACTTATGTAAGTTGAAGTCATTTTTGTTAAAAGAAAATAATAAAACACAATGTCAGCGAAACAATAAAAACTCAAATTAATAAAAATTTACCAAAAAATACTACTTGTAACTAGAGTTGCCAGACGTCCCATATTTTAGGCTTAGTTTAAAATGTCCCAGCGGGACTGACTCTGTCCCGTATTCGAACCGTGCTTAGTTTTTATTATTAAATCGATCGATCTACGCTAGACCAAAATACTCACGTTCGCAACTTTCATACACATCAACTCGGATTAAGGAGGTCCGGGCGAATTTATGGTTTAATTAATTATTCACGTTAATAATCTTAAAAAATGTTGGAATAAACCACAAGTTTTTTGGCAGTCAAGCGAGAGACGTAATACGAGGATTAACTGCTGACGCAAACGAATTATTAAAAAACGATTTTATACAGTTCTACAATAATTTTACAGGCTATCTGTTGTCACGATATGATTTTTCAGAAAATAATATTCTCTCCAAGGTACTCTTTTTAAAATTTAAATCTGAAATAAACTACAATATTCAAGAAGCTGCGGTATTTTAAGATAGAAGAAATTTAGAAGAAAGATAGAATAAATATGGATTGCTTTTATGAAGAATTCCAGATAATCAGAAAAAGCCTGAATATTATTAATAAAACTTCTGATTGCAAGAGTACGGGATCGATTAAAACTTGGAAGTAAGTCATCTAAGGGTTTTCCAGTACCGAAATCCTTAACATTTTCCGAATTTTATCCTTCGTTTTTAGTATACCTAGCTCAAAGTGTTTCGTAGAAAGAGATTTTTCACAGATGGCACTTAACTTGACTGAAGCGAGTTGATGACCGTTTTTATTTACGATTGTAATTGTATTGATTTTTATAAATATGTTAAAACCAATAAAAATATGTTAAATTAAAGAATGTCACTATATCTTTCTTTTTTTTATTTGTCCCGGGTAAAAAACTATATTCCCGTATTTTTTGCCTATTTAAGCATTTGCCCCTTAAAGGCTGAAAAAAAATCTGGTAACCCTACTTGTACAGTAGTTCGATATACAGAGCAAGACCAAGACTCCAGTCCATTGCTTCTTATATTTAGTCTGATGAAATCGAACATTCTATATGGTTCTCGACAATCATAGAAGATTTTCCTGAAATCTATAACACGTACTAGAACTGTTCCAACAAAAAGTCTCTAACTCTTTTTAATGCAACAGACAAAATTATTTGAATTCGTCCCACGTTACAATATTTTGTAGGGTATATAGGAATAACCTAAAATGAATGAACTACTGTATTTAGGTATTACGCCTGTTGTTTACTCTTACTATTACACCAGACAATGTTGGATGCAACCGACCCAAGAATAACTTACAAAGTCTTGATTTAGTACTTAAAGTCTTTTTTAGATAAAACTTTTAACATTTTGAATAACTAAGTTTATGTAAAAATTTGTTTAGTGAAATTCTGCTAACAAATGATCCTATGCGCGTTCTTCGTCATAAAGTTCTATTATTTAACACCGACACACACATAAATGGATATTTGATTTTTATCCAATTGGATTATCTCGAGAACAGTTTTAATATCTAAAGGCGCCTTTACACTCTACACCGTACCGCCGTTCCACAAACAGCCATTTATACGTAACGAGACGTTAAGCGAACAAATATGGCTGGCGCACCCAACGCTAGTTTCTGATGAAAAAACAATCTCCATTATCAATATATTTTATTTTATCTGAAAAATAAAGAAATACGAGTCAAATTACAAACAGCGCACTAGTATCACAAGCAACTCCTGTCACTTGGGAAACCCAAATAAAAAGTGACACTAGCACTACCCCAAACACAGGCGAACAGATGAAGTTCATAGAATACCCGAAAAGCCGACGTGAAGGATGTTCCAGGGTGAGGTTCGAGGGTAAAGTTCATAGAGTGTAAAGGCACTTTAACATTTCTATCACTTAACAAAAGCGTAGGCTGATTTTTTAGTCAAATCTTATTAGAAATATTTTATGTATATGTCCTTTTTTTTTTTTTTTTCATTGTTTGATACCCCTTACCTGGCCATGTGTGGCATAGGAAGGGTAACTCTAGAGGTTAAACCAACAGTTTTTGCTAGGTCGAGATTTATTCCGTGGGACCTCCACGAAATAAAAGTCAGCACTCCCAGGGAAGATTCCAACCGCCGCGGTTCGGCTCAAGAATGTTAAAGCGGGTCACGCTCCAAGACGCTTGCTATCCCGGCCCTAGTAGCCCTAGTCTTCAATACATTTCAGTTCGTTTGACTAATTTATCCGGACAATGTGTTCTTATTGACAGACAGCCCATTACAAAAAATTTTGATAGGAATTTTAAAATCGAAATAGTATTGATATTACTAAGTCTGTCAGTCAGATTACGATTCTTCTACAAATAGCGAACCCTAAAAAAAATAATAATATTTCTTTCAGTTTTTGCCTATAACTCGAAAAAAAAAAATCCATTGAAGATAAAATTTTATTGACTAAAACTGAGCATCGAATGATGTAATTCTAATTGCATTTCTTTTCATTGAAGCGGAAAAATTACTTACGCTTATGTCCTAACGCACAGTGGTCAATAATTGCTTTTTGGCGGACATAAATCTGCCATTACCACAATTTTACAGATAAATTGATGTGATCTTTTTTATTACCTTCGTAATAAAATTCATAAACCAAGGAAACAATTCCCGTTAAGTTTGCTTCGGTATATGTGTCCTTTTTGCTTACCCAAATCCAGGTTTTTTGTGTGTTAATAGATAGTTTTCGTTAGTATGAAAAAAACATGGAAGAACTCAATATTTTTCAGATTTTTCTTTTTTAATTTTTTAGTCTGAGAGTAGGCTTTCACACCACTGAGTATCCAAAAGAAAATTCAAATTGCATAGAAGTTATCGGTATTTTAAAAACAACTAAAAATTTAACACTAAACTCGATATTCTCCTTTTAGAAATAAGATATCAATATACCGATTTCACTGAAAGTTTACTTTCAACGGCTAGTAGGTATATTACGTATGAGCAACATGAATTTGGTTTGCTTATTAGGGTACAAAAGCAATTTATATACTACTTTTTTTCAATAAAAACCGTTTTTCTCGGTTTCAAAGGGGTGCTCTCCGGAGTTATCACTGGGGTAATTTCTAGTCTTACTTGTACTACGACAACATAAAAAGATCAGTTAAATTCACTTGCGCCTTTTTTAGAAACGTATGTTTTGTATATGTTTACAGAAAAATTGGCAATGTTTGGCCCTGTAATCAGCTCTAAATGGTACAGGTACATTTACAAGCTCCTTCTAATCTATAACATAAAGCGAATACACCTATACTTAAGGTTTTCACTTATAAATGTATACTGCGGTATAAAATTTATCTGTAAAATTGTGGAAATTGCAGATTTATGTCCGCCAAAAAGCAATTATTGACCACTGTGTAACGCCTGGAATTTGAAGAGGGCTACTCCGAATGATAAATTGTACAAATAAATACTGTAGAACATCCAATCCTGTGTGAAACGAGCTCCTCAATTTTAAGAATTAGTGCTCACTTTTGCATAGAGAAAATAAATAAATATTGAAAGTACTCGTACAGCTTTGTTTCCTTTAATCCCTAAAATCCTGGGAATGTTTTGTCGGTTCCTTGTACATAAACTAAGCATCAATTAGTATTGCTTTCTATATACTATATAAGGGCATCATTTACATAAAGAATCAAATGATTTTTAACGTTACAATCAGTTGAGTTATTTAACCAAAATCGATTATGAAAGATTGGTAGGTAATCCTACCAATTTAGTGAAAACTCATGTTCTAGCACCTATAAAATCTCTATTCTAAAATTTCCAAAGATAAAAGTTTTAGATCATACAATTTGTGTAAAACCAACTCCTTGAAATTAAATTAAATTACTTCTGAGCTGAAGTACTAATAAAAGCATAAAAATAATCCTAGAGATGTTATGGAGTAAAATAATATTCAATTACAAATTATCATTCTTCTTCATTTTATCAAAATTTAAGACCATTTCAAATAGTAGCGTATAAGTGCTTTAAGTAAGCAGTCAGATACTCTATGTGTTTTAGCATAACCCCTATACTTAAAAAAAAATCATAAAACGTATAACTTAACTTTAACTTTAAGTCATTATACTCTTCTATTTTAAATATAACACAATTTTTAGTACAATGAATTGTTTACGAGTTAAAAGCAAATAAATTTTAAAAAAACACAAATTTTCTATTTAAGGAACCACCATTATTACAAGTTCTGATGTCAATGATATAACTTGTTAAAAATGGCTATCAAAATTTTCTTCAGATAGTTTCAATGTTATTCCATTGGCACTAGTTGTGTAATATGACAATTAACTTCTAGCAACCTTGAGACACCGATTGGCGTCACCAGGCCCTTATTGTTTACCATTGGCCTAGTTATCTTCAACCGAAACGGCGCTTTGAGAAGAAAGGAAAAGGTGTTATAGGGATTATGAGGGACCTAGCAAAGCCCTTGTCGGCGACCGAAGGGCTGGTCAATGGGTCACTAGGTGGAACCGTAGGGCCGCTGGAAAAACCAAGCTATGCTAGGAAGGGATCAGGAAACTGGATTTTCCGTAGCGGCGAAAACAAAGTGATTCCAACAAGATATATCTCTTTTAGTAACATTTATTTTCAAAGGTTAAGTCTGCGATAAAATAATAGACATTTATCCGAAACATAAGCACATGCATAGTTTAATAATATAAATTTATTTTTAAATAATTTAAAATGGTGGTCAGCCACGAAACTAAGATTAGATTAATTAAAATAATTTAAAAAATTGACTTATGTCAATAAATATCATAAATTGGACAAAATTTGTCCACCTCCCGCTACTACTCACAAAACTTGTGAGATAGGGGGAGTAGGTATCAGTGAAGAGGAAGGATTTGCTCTGCCTTGAGCCGAGCTCTGTGGTGTAGCGGTTAGCATCCTCGGATGTGACGCAGGAGACCCGGGTTCGTCTCCCGGCAGAGCCAAATCTTTTCTCTTCAAAAAATAAATTATTTAAGAATAATTTAAAATGGTGGTCAGCCACGAACTAAGATTAGATTAATTAAAATAAATTTATTTTTTAACACGTTCACGCCACCACCGGGGTGGCTTACACTAGATTGGCGCATTGAACACTTTAGTCAATCACAAAACTTTCCACGACGTTGTATAACGAGGTAGGATTGTATTGTTTATTTTATTAATGCTGGATTGCAATACTGCAAAATGCTCTTGAATAACTCCCATCCGATAGACCGCAAATCATAAAGGTAAGACGCCAATGGGCGTGGAGCATAAATTACAGGCCCAGCGTGAACGTGTTAAACAATTATTGTTGAGTGAGTTTGAGGTAGTGATATTCCACTCAAAAGTCATGTTTTCTAATCTTCAGCACTTTTTATTTTGATTTTTACATATCAGATTTCTTTGCATTTTAATTTAATTATATTTATAAATAATTTATTTTTTTGAAGAGAAAAGATTTTAATTATATATTTTTTTCGACTTCAATTATTGATTCGCACCTGTCAGCAAGGTGCTGACAATCAGCGAATGAGATGGCGGTAATATGAAATAACGACATGTCAGGCATGAGAAGGGAAAGCACCCCTTCCTGGCTTGATTCAATTACCTTGACTGTCTATGAGAGCAGATCTCTGATCCAGCGCCTTTTTAGTCTTCTTGTATCCAGGCAATGTCAGCCATGTTCCTGATTAAACTGTTAGAATGTCAAGTTAATAAAAATCGTTTGTAAAGAGTCGTGATGTGCTGGTAGACTGTTGGTAAATGGAGGTCTGTATGTAAAGTTTTGTTAGTTACGTACCAGGGCGTCTTTGTAATCAGTCGTACATTTTTAATTGATACGTTTGAAGTTTTTGTAAGTGAGTCTTTTTAGCTATGCCGAATATCTGTGAGGAGTATGCCCTTATGAGGTTCAGTAAGTATAATTAGTTGTTATTACTCTTAAGTAAGGTATTTTTATACGAGTATTTTAACTTTCTATTTTTTTCTTAAAATATAAAAAATAACATTGATTACATAAATAGACATTAGATCTAAATCTAAATTGTTATAATTCTTCATCAGCAGGAAAATATAAAAAATAAAAAAAAAATAAAAAAAAAAAAAAAAACAACTTTGTAAATTATTAGAATTAAGGTAGTTAGATGCAATATGTCTTTGTAGTGATTTACTATTATTCACATTTATATATTATGTACATATACATAATTACATATATATAAAAAAATAGATAACAATTATTATTACTGAGGTAACCTAGCGACTGGTTGTGGCCTGTAGAACCTCTTATCATTTTTTTTTTTTACCATTCTGCTGAAGGGCTACTTTCCACAGGTGTAGCCTACATTTCCCTTTCGGAATAATCACCCTTAAGTGTTGTTTGGGCTGGAGATCATAAGCCCCTAACAGGTCACTTAGGTTTTAAGGGCCTTTCTCGGTTCCGACAATAGGCCATTACTTGTTCATCTCAAAGTTAATATTTTTAGGCTTCTTGCAATTTACTTAATTCTTGCTTTTCTTTTCTAGTTTCAATTATATAAATTTATTTATTTATTTTTTAAATTGCAGCCTTAAACTCTTGCATTATTTTAACATAAAAAACTGGAATCTTTTTAAACCAATAATAATAAAAAATAAACCATTGTATAATATACATATTTTTAATGGAAAGGTAGTAAGTAACGATATTATTATTGTCTAAGTTCTTTAGACGGTAATGAATGTTTATTCACTCTTGTCGGTTTATGAATCTTTTGTTAATGATGACATTTCTTTGAAACTGTATATTTATGAAATATATAGAGGTGTGTAAAGGCCAACTATTTTCTTTAAGATTAGAATGATTGGTAATGATTTTCTGTCAAATTTTCTTTATTTGAAAAGTCTACGGTCATATCCAAACATGTGGATCTTCGTCAGGACTAGAATGAAGACGAATATAAAATGAAAAGTAGACTCTCCAAACTCGTAGGATCTTTGCCTGAAAATCCTGATTATCAATCATCCTATTAATATATCGTTTCCAATATATAAACTAGACACGTATATAAACTGTGATTTCTGTTAGAAACCCACATCTGAAATCGATGACTTCGAAAGATAATACTTTGGTTGATGTATGTATTTATAAATAGGCCCGTGTCTGCTTGAGATAGGTAAGTTAACAATAAACGTGTATCTTCTTTTTATATCTTTGTAACCAAGGCTGAATCTGACGCGATCATCTACATTAAACGATTATTATTATTAAAACCTACTTATTCGATTTTTTATTACTTATATGTTAAAATAAAAATTAAATCAATTAGTTTCCTTGATAGGATAACTTGAAAATTCTTATTTTAATTTTTAAATATTTTTTAGGAAGATTGGAATATTTTAAGAGGAAAGATTGGCTTTGGCCGGGATTTGAACCCAGATTTCAGTATCACTAGTAGGTACGGCGCACAGTTGTTGAAAATCGACTATTTTCGGGAAAAAACCCTCGTGAAAACTGATCTGTAAGTCGCAAAAAAATAAAGGTATTATTATCATAACCACCATTGAATTTCCTATAAAATGTATAGTTTGGAGCTCCGCTTAACCGGCCGTTTATGGAAAATAGAAAAAATTTTTACATCGATTTCCGACTCGACAAGCTGTTTTGCTTCTTACACACATCTAAAAATCTATCTTATACACAACCCATTATCCCCTTATTTGGAAACTCTTGACAATCAAAATTAATCTAAACCCACACTTAATTCTTCATCTTACCGTCCTATCGAATAGCAAGTATTTGAAAAACTTTCTTTGAACCGGATGAAGCCTTTACTTGAAAGTAGTGAAGTGACGCAGAATCATCAGTTTGGTTTTCGTTCGTGTCACTTAACTGTGGAAGCAATTTTTCATTTTTTTTTTCTGTTTATAAATCTATTTTTATTTCTATGAGCTTCCTGCCACTTTCTGTTACTACGAGGTAAGAAAGTTTTCATGAGAAATCGGTTTATTTCCACCAAGTTATCCTAGATAATTTTAATAAACTTATTAATAATAACTTCCAAACATAAAATAAAATCACTACAGGTGAAAAAGTTGATCTATCATGGGCCTAATAACGATTCAGAGTGACTATCTAGATGATGGCGAGTAAGTCGTAATGTTTTACTTAACGGCCAGTAATAACCTAATTCAAAGCACAAGCTCCGTAGTAAATAAAGTGCATGAAATAGCAAATGTAATATAATAAAATTTAAAAAATCCCACATTTACAGACGCAGGTGGACGCAGCTAGAATATGTTTTAATATTTCCTTGGAGGTATCTTCTATTTTTAAAAAAATGGATTTTAAAATTGTGCTCGGCTGCGCTTAAAAAATATGGATTACAAAAAAAAAAAAATTGTCTCATTTTTGATGCATTTATTCGGGATTTTATTTCTGGGTTAAAACATAGGAAAAAAACAAACATAATTTTTATGGTAGTGTAGTATGTGAGATCGCTTTTCATGATTATGAAGGAAAATCGCAACAATAAACAAAAATGTGAGTTGTAATAAATTTTTCGTTGAAAAATAAACTTTTTCGATGATCCAATTTCAAAGGGTCACAACAATTGTAAAAATCGGAATATCTCCGAAAAAAAATCATAGAATGTGTTAAGTAACTATTCTAATTATTAATAATGAAAAGGAAAAGAAATTCCAATACCTTAAAAACAGGTTTTTTCCGCCCTTCAACCACTGTGCGGCGCTCTTAGAAAGGGGTGAGTGAAGAGAAGGGATTGACTTGACTGGGATACGTGCCTGATGGCTCAAATGGCAAGAGCGCCGTACTAGTGATACGGAAATCCAGGTTCGAATCCCGACCAAGGCCATTCTTTTCTCTTCTTATAAAAAATATTTAAAATAATTATTCCTGTAAAAGAGATCCTAGATAGAATTCGTGACTTATAAAAGATAATATTAATTGGAAATCTTATAATTTCGAAAGAATTGGCGTTTTATTATAATTTGTATCTTATAAATCGGCGTTCTAGGGTTAATGTATATTTCATATTTATGTAAGTAGAAGTAAAAAAAAAAAATTCTTCGAAAAAATATACGCGTCTATTGTTTAAGCCCCTGGTTATCCGAAACTTTAAAAAAAAAATTTATATTAATTATCCGAAACATCAAACATCTCTTCCGTAATCATGGTGAAAAATAATTGGGGAAAAAAGGGTCTCATCTCTCAAGAAATATGATAATCCTCCAGGTTTTGAAAAATCCTTTCTTCCTTGTTGTTGAGCCCTGATGACGAAGTTATGATTAACTGATATAATAAAAAAAGAACGGAAAAACGTCTGTTATATCAGCACGGAAATGACCAGTTTAGGAGAGCATATTTTTTTTAATTCACATGCCAATGATCATCTGTAGAGGCATATTAAAAAAAAAAAAATACTTCAAGATAGATTGTTTACTTGTTACATTATAGTTAGTACACTTCCTTATTACAATAAATGCCATTAAAAAAGAAAAATAATACAAAACATCTTTCATATAAATCGTTTTAATTTTATTGTATATATTATTAAATTAAAGTAGTTTATTTTTAAAGGTTGAATCATAATCAGGATTGTCAGTTGAAAATTTTTTTTATTTGAAAAGCCAACGTTTCGATCTAACTTGTGGATCTTCATCAGGGCTTTTGAGTCCAGAGTAATAAAACTGTCTTTGTATTACTCTGGACCCAGAACTCCTGATGAACATCCACATGTTGGACCGAAACGTAGGCTTTTCAAAAGAAAAAACATTTTAACTGAAAATCCTGATTACGAATCAACCTGTAATAAAGAATAACATATGACTATTTCTCACCTCATAATTTATTTTATTGACTCATTTTAAACTGGTTTCAAACTCAGAGTAGAGTACCTAATTCTGATAGTGAATGTTTTTAAAGAAGATTTTTTAAATTATATATTTAAATTAAAATATTCTTGAAACTCTACTGAAAACTGTTAAAAATAATAAACTATTGAACTAACTGATTTGAGCAAAATAGGTCGAATAGTTTACACAATTAGAAATCATGTTTGGTTATTTTAGTCCTCATGCGATAAATGCTATACATACGCACATTATATTTAAACATAACATGTTTATTTGTATACTCGATCTCCAATTGAAATTATTTATTTAAATTAATACCATTCATCTAGCCAATGTTATTTAATTATTGATCTCAGGTTTTGAATCCCATGATTATTAGATATAAACAATGATATTCCGGTATCCAATACCACTCTGGAAAAACCAGCTATTAGTAAGATCAAAGGAACCGTAAATGAAAATAAGGAAATATTCTGACCCACTTGAGTCAGTCGGTCAGGTACAACTCACCCCCTGGGAAAACACAGGGTGGACTCGAGAACCAGTGTTTGAACCAAGCCCCAAAACAGTGTAGACAAAATCGATTTTTGTTTAAAGGTATACATAGGCCGTAATGCCTCAAAAAATCTCACTTACTTATTAAAAATTATTTAAATAATTTTTAATAAGTTATAGGATCAGCTGTTTGGGACCCACATGAAGCACACACACTTCAGGTCAGTCTTACAGTTTTAGGTATTTTAAAGTGTTGTTTATGAAAAAACTTGCTTTATTTTGTGTCTTTTGTACAATTTTAGTGCGCGTGTTCCATAATCTAATAGATTATAGCACAATTATAAAAAGTCGGGCGACTAGGCGCCCTTTATAGTTGCCCAGAGCACTACGCTCTGTATCCTTGTTATAAGGCCCCAAAATGTCTTCAACGAAACCGGGCGCGATGAGACCATCAAACCCAAAGGAAAACGAAACTGAAAATTTACCAAATAATAGCAATTCAAAAGCACCAGCTAACCTTAACCAGACAGCAACAACAACCAGCTATGCCAAAGCCACCGCCACGGAAAGATTTTCTAAGCGAGAAAATGCTATAATTTTACACACTTACCCAGGCATTAAACAAAAAGAATATGTAATTAAAATCGCAACACTAATTGATCCGAAATTTATTCGTTACACTTCAAGAATTTCAAACTCCCGATTTTGTATCCATTTTAGCAACAAGGACGTAGTAGATAACCTCTTAAAGTACCATAAATCTATAACAATAGATAACAAAGAAATCCTCATAAAACGACTAATTAATCCAGCAAAAAGAATCATAATATCAAATGCATGTCCTTCAATACCGCATGATGCTATTGAAAAAGAACTTAAAAACATTGGCGTAAGGTTAGTGTCCCCAATGCATTTTCTCAGGGCCGGTTACCAAGACCCAAGACTAGCCCATGTACTCAGTTTTAGAAGACAGGTCTACATTCCACCTGACGACCTTAGCAAACTGCCTTCGTCCCTACTAATAAAACATGAAAACGTATCATATCGCATTTTTCTTAGCGAAGATATTGTGATGTGTTTTATTTGTAAGCAACCGTGCCATATATCCACTGACTGCCCTGAGTGCGAAAACGACGAGGATGATAAAAAAATAAATAATCAAGACAACGAAGGCTTATTAATTCATTTTAATTCAGAAACAAATTATAATAGTGAAAAAACTATAACCTATCGCTCCTTGCTAGATACGCCTAATCAGACATTACCTAGCAGTAATATAAAAGTACAGCCGACCCCAGCTTGTCACCATGACAACGCCATAGTATCAACAAAAGCCCAGGTAAACATTAAAGGCGGCGAGACCGAGAGGCAGGATTCCGGTAACCATGGTGATGTTGACCACAACAAAGCCGTCACTGCTGAGACCAATTCTAAAAAAGAAACAGCTGTAGATAATAGCAATAATTTATTGTTATCACCTACAGTGGTTTCTGGCATCAAAAGAAGCCACCCCAGCCCTCCTCCTTCTACAGTATCTTCTACTGAGCTCAACCTTATGTTAGATGATAATAAGGACCCAGAAAATTTTGTTAATTTCGAAGAATTTCCACCTATGGAAGCAACTCAAACAGTTAGCAAAAAGTCAAAAAAATTAAAAAAGACCGCTAAGAATACCAAAATTAACCTTGAAGAAGCCCGAAAATCAATTGATGAGAACAAATACCCTATTTCATTTGACAATTTGATTAAATTAATTGATATGGCTTCAGAAACGAAAGATTTCAACAAGCTAGTTCATGAATTTACAGATAATATAGAAGGCCTTAGGGCTATGTTGGCTGACACCAGAAACTTGGTTACAAATCGGCGCTCCAAGATCAAAATTTCAAAGCTTCTCAACAGACAGTGGGACTCAACAGACAATACAATAAATACGGAAGATAGCTCTGATAACTAACTAGTCTAGCCAATTGTTTTATATAATTAGATCATTTTTTCTTTCCTCTTATTAACATATATGGTCAAAACTACCAAAACATTAATCACGCAATGGAACTGTAACGGACTTTACAAACACTATGAATATTTTAAATTGTTACTAACAGAAGAGAACCCAACCTGTTTTTGCTTGCAAGAGACACACTTCCTGAAATCCCAGCGATTCAACCTTAAAAACTATAACATCTATCGAAAAGATAGATCTGATGGTAAGTCCGCCTGGGGAGGAGTTGCTACAATGGTTAAAAAGGAAATACATTCAGAAGAAATAAACATTAAATCAACCCATGAAGTTATAGCCACAAGAATCTACTATCCAGAACCTATGTCAGTTTGCAATATTTACATACCGCCAAATAGAGATTTCACTGCCAATGACCTCCAAGCCATAGTGGATCAACTCCCCAGACCTGTAATCCTTGTTGGGGACCTGAATGGACACAGCAAATTGTGGGGCTCTACACTATCCGACTATAAAAACAGAGGTGTGGAAATCGAGAAGTTTATCAACTTTAATAATTTCCTAATTCTTACCAATGATGGATCCCCAACTCATTTCTGTACGAGCGGTTCAGTTTCTGCAATAGATTTATCCTTTGTTGATGCTAAAATCTTTCACAAAGTTCATTGGAGCGTAAAAGACACTCTATATGGCAGCGACCACTACCCTATCACCATAACACTCGATGATAGCAACATCACACCAAATGGAATACCGAGGTGGTCATTCAAACGGTCCGACTGGGAAAAATTTTCATACTTAATAGAAAAAGAAATAGAAACGAAGAAAGATAGTGTCACTGAATTGGAGGAAAATATATCTTTCTTTAATCTAAAAATTCTTGAAGCCGCAAACAGAAGTATTCCGAAGAAGATAAGTTTCAAGGGCAGACGGCAGGTTCCTTGGTGGAACGAAGAGTGCCGCATCGCAATAACTAATAAAAAAAGAGCGTTAAATAAATTCAAAAAAACGAAATTACCAGAAGATTTAAGCGAGTTTAAAAAAATGAGGTCAATAGCAAACAAAGTATTGAAGGCGTGCAAAAAGAAATCTTGGACGAATTATATTAGTTCTATAAATAGCAGCAGCACTGTAAAAGAGGTTTGGCGAAGAGTAAATGCAATAAAAGGATACACGAAGCACGAGTATATTTCTGTAATTCAGGCTGACAACCAAATCATAAGCGGCCCATCCGAAATTGTCCAAGGTTTAGGTTCATATTTTTCTGCCATGTCTAAAACAGAAAACTATAGCCCAGATTTCCTGCAGCATAAAATCGACCAAGAGAAAAACGTCATAAATTTCGACACAACAAATTCTGAAATATATAATCACCCATTTAGCTTAGCAGAAATGAAAATTGCCCTAGATACGTGTAAAGATAAATCATCAGCAGGGCCCGACCAGATTCCATATATTTTTCTGAAAAAACTACCTTTAAATGCTCAACTATTTCTTCTTTCCATATACAATAGAGTCTGGACAACTGGCTGCTTCCCAGAAACATGGAGGAAGGCGATAGTTATACCAATTAAAAAAAGTCCCAAAAATATACAGATCAACAATTACCGGCCTATTTCCTTACTTTCATGTACTTCGAAAATTCTTGAAAAAATGGTAAACAACAGACTAATACATTATCTAGACTCAAAAAACTTTTTTTCAACTTCACAATGTGGCTTCAGGAAAAACCGATCCGCCATCGATCAAATAATGAAACTTGAAAATGAAATTCAAACAGCGTTTTCAAATAAAGAGCACTTAGTTGCTATCTTCGTAGACATCCAAAAGGCCTACGACACTATGTGGCGGTATAACGTGGTCAGGACACTTTCACAGCTCGGCCTCACTGGACGATTATTAACATTTGTCAACAACTTCTTAAACAATAGGACATTCCAGGTGAAAGTTGGTGCAAACCTCTCTCAAACGTACCTGCAAGAAAATGGCACACCTCAAGGATCTCCCCTGAGTGTAACATTATTTTTGATAGCCATAAATAGCATTACAGAGACAACACCAAATGAAGTAAATTGTTCTCTATTTGCTGATGATTTTTCAATTTATATAAGGAACAAGTCACTCGAATACATTGAATGGAAGCTGCAAAAAACATTAGAAAATCTCGAAGCATGGTCCAAAACTACAGGTTTCAGTTTTTCAGGAACGAAAACCCTGGCGGTTCATTTTTGCAAAAAAAGGAAATGACAAAAGAACCCCTTGTTAAATCTATCAAATCAGCCTTTTGTTTACACAGAATCAATAAAATTTCTTGGGATCTATTTTGATAAAAAACTAACTTGGAGTGATCAAATCCGTAATGTTAAGGTAAAATGCCAAAAAGGCCTGAATCTACTCAAAATTCTGGCTAACACGCAGTGGGGATCTGATCGGAGAACGCTACTTATGTTATACCGCACTTTGATCAGACCCATCATCGATTATGGTTCAGTCGCTTTCAGTTCAGCGAGCCCTTCAACTTTAAAACTCTTGGACCCATTGCACAACCAAGGACTTCGTCTCTGCACAGGTGCATACAGGACCACGCCAGTAGAAAGTTTGTACGTAGAGAGTGGGGAACCCTCTCAGGAGAAAAGAAGAAAATATTTAGCTTTGGCATATGCTGGTACATTGATATCTAGAAAAAATATCATTGCATCTGAACTTAAGTTTCATTCAAGTGAAAACGAAGCACATACTCCATCCTGTAAATGCTTCATTGATAGAGTCAACAAATTAACGAGCGAGTTAGAAATCACTTTTCCAAATTTCTTCAAAATTCCAAATAATACAGCACCTAATTGGATACAATTAGGTAACACTATAGACTACAGCTTGTCAAAATTTTCGAAGCACACAACACCTCCTCACGTATTCCACCAAATTTACAAAGAACGTGAAGAGCTATATTTCAACTACCGTTTTTGGTTTACTGATGCATCAAAATCAAATTCAAAAGTTGGATGTGCATTCGTTATGGACTCCATTTGTCAAAAGTTCAGCCTACCACAGCCGAACAGTATATACACTGGAGAGCTGTATTCAATATTCAAAGCCCTCAAACTTATAACAAAACACCAACACGGATATCATTTGATAGTTTCGGACTCCTTAAGTTCTCTAAAGTCGTTGGAAAACAAGAACTCTAAAGACATTTTGGTGATGAAAATCCAAACCCTGGTGTGGAAGTGCTCACTTTCTGGAAAAGCCATAAAATTCTTGTGGGTTCCATCTCATTTGGGCATTGGAAGAAATGAGGAAGCAGACAGGACGGCGGATGACGCTAGAATAAATCCTGTTTCAGAAGTGAGGTTTGTTAACAAGATTACTCCTATTGACTGGAAGAAGCACGTCAAGAAAATAGTATTCGATATGTGGACCACAGAGTGGAAAAATAGAAGTGAGAAATTAAGAAAAATCAAAGCTAGTCCCGAGTTTTGGAAAACTGCGGAGAGAAAGAACCGACATGAAGAAGTTGTACTGGCAAGAATGCGTTACGGACATACGTCTATAACGCATACGTACCTCCTCAAGGGATTGTACCCTCCGACATGCAAGACCTGCGAGGTAACTCTGACTGTAGAGCACATTCTACTGGACTGCGAGGCCCTGGAGGAAGCAAGAAGAGAGTGCAACATTGACAACAGGCTGGACATCGCCCTCGGTGACACGGAGAACGCTGCCGAAAGTGTAATCAAGTTTTTGAAAAAATCCAAGTTCTTTCATCTCATTTAGACAATTTAAAATTAACTATGTAATACAAGTAAATGAACTATGTAATACTTCTCAAATGTTAATTGTATGGTAATTGTATCAACATGTCATTAACTGTTAAAAAACTCAATCCAATTCAATACTCAATTTGAAAACTCAGAAAATATTATATTTATGCTATTAAATTTATGATTGTTATGCTAATGACCCACTATGGGTAGATGCATTTGTTCAATAAATAAATAAATAAATAAATAAGTTATAATAAATTAATCAGTGATATTTTCGTAGACCTATGACTTATGCATAATTTGAGTAATAATCACTGCAAAATATCTATTTATGTGAGAAACTCAGGTGTCTACCAAGGAAATAAAAGAAATATATTTTTCCCTGGAAAAATACCTCAACACCAATTAAACGTATATAACTTAGCTGTCAAAATATTAAATACATTTTATAAACGAAATAGTGTAATTAAACAAATTTCTTTTAGTCATTAAAAGAAAGAACATTTAAACAATATTTTGAAGATAACTTACTTTATTTGATAATTTCTCTATCTTTGGATTCTGAGTCAATTTAATTTAATTTCTCTTTTGAATTATGTTCATTGTTTCTTACTTAATCATTCTATGAAGGCATCTTTACAATTTTTCTGTTGGACAATTAGCGTACTTGTTGCAATTATTAATTAATTCATACTTAAACCAAATAAAATATCTTACTTACATATTCATGTATAATGCTTACCATCTTTTATACAATAACAGTTTTGTAAAGTATTCATTTAATTGTCATCTTCTAGCATAGATACTCATTTATTTGTTTTCTTTTGGCCCTGTTGAAGATCCACAAGTTGGATCGAAACGTTAGCTTTTCAAAATAAAATACTTTTTAACTGAAAATCCTGACTATGAATCAACCTATCCTAGATAAAATACCCATTACATGAAAATGTTAATTACGATAGGTTAAATGATGGTCAGGATTTTCAGTTTACAATGATTTTATTATGATAAGCCAACGTTTCGATCCAACTTGTGGATCTTCATCAGGGCTACTGAGTCCAGGTGGATACTCCTGGTATCCAGGTGGATACTCCTGGTATCCAGGTGGGTACTCCTCAAATAGAGTATCCACCTGGACTCATTAGCCCTGATGAAGATCCACAAGTTGGATCGAAACGTTGGCTTACCATAATAAAATCATAGTATACTGAAAATCCTGACCATCATTTAACCCATCGTAATTGAAGAACAATTGACCATCTCTCATCTCTACTATTGAAAATGTTAATTTATAATTTAAATTTTTTTTTTTTTTAGCATTAGGTGGATAATTTGATAACACCAATATAAATTACCTTTATCTAATCTAATCTAACAGCTGTGGTAAGTTTAAAAAATATTGACTTGGTTTATTTCGGAATTCTGCGTCTGAATTATATACAGAAATGTTGTTGGTCAGCTTTAGCTTTTTCTATTCTTATCTGTAGCAAAATATTTTCCTTTTCTTAAAAACAGGTGTTAGTAAGATTAAAATTAAATAAATTGTAGTTACTATTGTCTTTTTCATGTCTTTAATTTTACCACTTATTATTTCAATTTTTTTAATGTTTTCTCAAATAGAATCTCCACAAAAACACGTTTTCCCTTAGAAATTAGAGGGTTAATAGTGTCGAATGTCAAAAAATTTAATGTTACACAAAATAAAATAAATAAAAGCAATTTACAATAAGCGACTGGGTACACCTGAAAGCTTTCACAGTTAACGTTGATTAATAAATTAAATTAATTTAATTATGATAAACCAAAGCTATATAGGGAATTAGTCAAATATTTCGTAAAGTAAATTCCACTGGTGTTTAGCTAAATATTTGCATTGTTGTTTTCCACCGAAATCAGTTGAAAACCTTCCACCGGGATGTTTGCTGTTTGATTTTCCCAACATTCTCTCTCTGGCGAGCATTTTATTCTCGATTTTTAAAAATTTTGTTCGTATTTATTATTTCATTTGTTAATCTGTTAATATGGTTTAGAAGGTGTCTCCATTTTCACTTAATCGCTATCATTTTTACTATACGGATATGGCGAATGAAAAAGAAAATTTCGTTATGTAGTACGCTTAATCATATTCCGTTGTTTACTGTTAACGAGACCTATCTTAGCTAAT
This sequence comes from Aelia acuminata, assembly GCA_911387785.2. Classification (NCBI taxonomy): domain Eukaryota; kingdom Metazoa; phylum Arthropoda; class Insecta; order Hemiptera; family Pentatomidae; genus Aelia; species Aelia acuminata. The sequence goes on along the minus strand of OU426983.1, from coordinate 76,633,154 downwards.
CTATTCTATACATGTCTAAAATAGGCGTTTTGTGTTAATATTACATCGATTGTTGTACCAGAAATTGTTAGTTGTTAATTCATAATTTTTTTATTTAGTCGTTTAAAAAAAAAAAAAAAAAATGTAAAGGTGTGTTAATATTATATCGATTGTTGTACCAGAAATTGTTAGTTGTTAATTCATAAATTTATTAACATGTGATATTATTGTAATCGATTGGCTCAGAATAAAATAGTCATTAGCTGTGTACATTTGAATTTATTGCTCAAGATTAAAAAAACTAAAACCGTTTTTATTCATTAGCTGGGATTAATCAATTTAATATTGCGCCGAAATCATTAACGAAAAAACTGTATATGGGCTTAATTAAACTCAGAGTTTCGTACCATAAAGTAGCAAATTCCTCATAATGAGCACCTCTTGTCTAACAGTAAAAACATCTTTGTCATGTTTGAACCAGTTCTTAACTAATTGTTGTAATAAAACTTCATATAGGCGCTCTGTATTGATAATACGCAATGCATGATTATTGTGATTCTTAAAAGAAACATACAATGCTTAGTTTCAAAAATCAAAACTGGTTGGTTTAATAATAAAATCTTTTATATTTTTAAATAAAGGGTTTATAAATTATTGCATAAGTTAAAAAAATGTATCAGCGAACATAATTTTTAATAAATATATTTATTTTTTCACTTTATAGCTAACCATGCCCACTTTTCTCTCTCCCTTTGGTTTTCCCTAAACGACGTCCTAAGTTTTACCTGAAACTTTTAACAAGTCGCCTGCTCCATGGCTTGAAAGAAAGAAAATTACATCTCTTTCCTATATTTTTTTTTCCATTTTCAAATTATTATTAATTTTTTATTTGTTTCATTTTGTTTTGGTATAAACATGTAGTAGTTCGCTTATTAACCGTACAATAAATGAACCGTATCATTTTCGTCCCAATGTAGATCAAAATACGTTACCTACCGTTTAACAGGACTGTTTGGTCTACTATATTTGCCTTTGGCGATAAAAATGTGAAGCAACGATTTGTTCTATATTTCGTTCAAGAAACTTGACCATGTAAGCAATCCTTAAAATTCAGAATGTTATGTTAATAGCATAGGGCAAAATATACAGCATTGGGCTTAACCTATTGAAATATTTGAAAAATTTGAGGTTTGCGTCTTTTATTAACTATAGGAGAGTTGCCTATATTGTACCACTTTTTACATTTTACACATATTACATTTTACACATTTTACATTTTTATCCCCAATATGACTTCAATTATTCTTGAACAAAATAGTGCTACAGATACTCTGCTTTATTCAGAATCATGCCATATATTGATCATACTAAAATTATGATTAATGTAATTACTATGAATTTTTTCCCAAACCCTTGCAAGTGGTACGATTAAGGAGACCAGTTTCCTAAGGCTTCCTAGTAGGAGCCGGGATTCGATCTTATGAACCGGATATTTCATTTTAAATTCATTGTAAATTGATTATCCGAAAGATGAACGAAGTGGTTCGTTTGTTTAATTAACGTCTCTTTATGCGGACTTAAAGGCTAATCAGACGATGTCACAGTGGGAGTCCTAATTTTTGCCTATCCAGGTACAATTAGGATAGGGATCTTTAAGATTACCTGGCATCGTATAGGCTCGGGACCTCCATCTTACGTCCTATCCGAGGTACAGTATGGCCAAGGATTTTTTATTCTCTTAGAAAAAATCCTTGGGCCACTACGGGACGCGAACCCAATACCTTCGTATTGCAAGGTGCTATATGTAGGTGCTAGCCACTACACCACTGATGACCCTTCAGTAAAAATGTTATGTTTCTGAATAACCTGAATTCAAAATGGCCAGTTTGGGTTTGATTACCCCCTACAATGAGAACTAAGCACGTTGAAATGGAAAAATAAGCAGACCCGATATTAAATTGAAAAGAAATAATCAGATTAAATAATCGACAATCCGCTGGTGTTTACATCCCCGTTGGATGTTCCCGGCAAAACACTCCGATCCTATGTATACGGCAAACAGAGGGGCAAAGAAAATATTTGTTACACTCCAGCTTTTGTTTTCCTAAGTGTTCAAACACCTACAAATATGATTATTTAGTAGATTTTTTTGTTTTTTAGTTAATCATACAACAGAGTAATTATTTTTATGATTACGTTGATTAGAGCACCAACAACTTAATAGATTAAAATATGTATATGAAATCTAATATTTAGTTATTCATAAATATACCTATGAATTATTGATATAAAATAATACAACACACTTATCAAACAAATCATAAAATTGTACGATAATTAAGTCATAAATTCTTCAAATTCTTTTCACATGTTTTTTTTTGCATGTAGTCATAATTTTTTTTATTTTTTATACTTTCTTTATTTTTTATTAGGCATACGTTTTCTTCATTCTTCGTCTTATATTTATTTATTTTACATGATAAAATATTATGTTGATTGATTTTAAATATGTAATTAAATACGTATTATGTCACAAGTGCGAGTAGAAATAAATACACTCGTTATATGGTCACTTTAATGAGAAAAATGGACTTATGCACCAGGTGCAATTTATTTAGAAAAAAAAATAGATTACTCTTATTTCATCTCTTTCATTTAGTATCAGCAATTATATTAACTGCCCACCATCTACGTAAATTATGAAGCCATACCAATTGATGATAATATGCAAGGCTTTCAGCACATTCTAATTTCAATTATCATTAATCAAAGATATTTCTGCAATTTGAACCTCTATGGTACCAATATTAATTTAACTTTGTAGAAACCTGCATTGAAACTTACTTAGAAACACAATTTTAAATGATTACCCTTGAATTAATTGTAGAAAAAACTTATTCATAAATTAGAAGAATGTGGAAAATTCAAGAAGAAAACTCCTTTAGACTTTATTATAATTGTAGTATTTTTTAAAAGAGATTAAATGTAGCAGCATAAAATAAGTGTTGTGAAAGAAAAAATATACAGTTATCTTCATTCGAAAAGGGTTAAAATACATTTTAAAATTAACTTTCATTTAAATACGGCCGATAGGTTCTAAGAAAAATGAAAAGAACGATTACGTGTTTTGTTAAACCCGTCTTGTTTTCAGGGAATCCTAAAAAAAATTAATTCATATCTTTTTTTTCTCATGTAATTTGTAGCTCGTCGAGAAATTAAAATAAGTTCGATGAAAAAAATATATATTATTTTGAAAAATATTTATGCATAATTTCATATATAAGCATTTAATAAAATAAAGTTCATTAGAGAGACAGTTTTAATGTATTATAATTTGAATTTGAAATATACCATATTTTTGGAGTTTACAAAATTAACAAAAGCCTGGTATGTATGGCGGTATGCGCATCACACAATTTTCACATACCACTCTTACTTCATTGATTAAAAATAGGGACAATTTTTCGAAAATGGCTTACTGGAGGTGAAACACAAAATTTTTACTCAATGACAATTGCTTTTAGTTACTCTATTGGAAAGTGGAAACGATCATAAGTGCATTAAACTGTGTAATAAATATTACTTAAAGATTATAGAAACAAAAATGGAATTTTAGACTGAACGACAGAGTTTTTCGACGATATATCGTAAATAGTAATAGATATATTACCATTTTTCATAATTACGACCGATAATAAATTGGAACTAAGTACTTTGCTATTTTTTAGAATCGCAATGCGATTCTTTTAGTTTTTAGAGAGTTGCTACTTAGTGACGTGGAAACCAAGAGTCTCCGGTTGATTATCGGAAAGTAAAATTTTTTTTTTGCCACATCCATGTTTCCTTTCAGTACATTTTGAATATAATGTAATGAATCGTATTATTTATCGTATAGGCTCGGGACCTCAATTTTACGTTCCATTCGAAGGGCGGTATAGCCAAGGAATTTTTACTACCTTCAGAAAATTCTGAAGCAACTTGCCAGGGTAGGAACCCGCTACCTTTTTTGTAATGGTTGCCTATGCTAAACACTAGACCATAGGTGACCCCAATTTAGGTTTTACTCAAATCAAATATTAACTGTTTCATATATATATATATATATATATATATATATATATATATATTTTCAACATAGACATGATCTGATTCCAAGCTAAAAACTTGACGTTGTGGCTATCTTACATTAAAATAATTTTCTCTGACGAGAAAAGATTGGCCACGGATGGGAATCGAATCCAGAGCTTGCATCATAATAATAATCGTGATATAATAGCATTATATTATAATATTATGAAAATTTTCGTGAATAAACAAAAATAATACCAGGCAGGTGCTTTTATTTATCTGTTGAATAAAGGAATTTCTCCAATTAGTAGAAATCATTGGATGAAAATGGATTTTCAGAGTGGCTTTGTGAAAACTTTAGAGAGAGGGGGTAAAATGATGAAACCCATCCCCTCTAGAGGGGGCTAATTGAGATTCCTTAACATAAGTCCTATTGAAATATTAAAGCCCCCGAATCCCTCCTTACCGCTGCAAAGCCCCTCTGAATTCAACTCCGATTTTGATCTCTTTGAAAAGTCAGATGTTGCGATGGGGAATAGATACCTAACCTTTAATGAGAGAAAATAGCACGGCTCTATTTATATCTATATAAAACATATATATATAGTTGCCTTGAATAAAAAAAATAAAAAATATATATTTTATTTTGAATAGAAATTAGGTGATATAGAGAAATAAATCATAAATAAAAAATAAGTCAAAAAATTTAGTTGGTTTCCTGATGGTTTGCAGTAAGGTTGCGCGATAGCTTGTGAGCCAACTCTAGCCCATAAAAAGAAAAAAAGGATTTTCGAATTCGATACATCAACAAAGATATCCAAGCAGATGTGATGTATGTAAACCTTAAAAGACATGGGTTCTGAGTGAAATTTTTGAATAAACTTGTTAAGTGCGGAATATGGTAGCAAAAATTACACTCTATCGATTGGTTGACAGATAGAAGTGGATTTAATAACAGTGCTAAGTTTAAATAAAATAAGGGCGTTATAAAACCCATGGTGTCAAAATTAGTTGACTTTGGATATACCGGTAAAAAATTAATAATTCCCCCCCCCCCCCCCCCCACCCCACCAATCTTGCGGCTCTCAAAATAGAAAAATAAGTGGACTTTATAGATTACAATTATTATGATAAATTGAAAGAAATGGTGGTTTAATGGATGGTATTGCGTTGAATAACAATAATTACAAATTTGAGATTGGAGTTACATTAATGAATTTAAGAGGAACCAGAAGAAGGTGAATTTTATATAAATTTGCTCTTGTGGCCACATGTTTTCTTCATCTGCGATGTCACCTCTTCTCTTCACCTGATCGCCTCTCCGCTTCATTCCTCAGCTCAGGAAGTTCTGATCTTTACTCCATGATCGTTAGTTAAAATAATTGGAAAAATATGAAAATGCCCAAATGCTTAATGCGGACAGAATGGTGATTGTCGAGTGAATTCCATAATTGATTCTTTTTCCCAAAATACATACTTTAATTTCGCTAAAGTTCGATGCACTTCATGGAACACACAACCATGTTATAATGCTTATAATTGTTAAATTGACCTCCTTAGGTAACACAATATCACCCGAGTACAACATGTATTCAAATAGGATAAAATAAAAATATATACCCACCCCCCTTGCCCTCTCCTCCCATGTGTCCCATGTAACATTTTTTCCCATGCTTCAATACTTATTCTGTTATTCGGTTTGGAGAGAAATTCACAAAGCAAAGATCTGGAAAATTTGTCTAGTCTTTCTTGATTTATAATTTTGTTAACCAATCATTGTTAATTTGTTTTATATATATACATATATATATACAATCGATTATAGAATGTCTAAAACGAAAAATAAAATAAAAATATTAAAAAGATTTTGATTAAAAAGATCTTACATTAAAACGATTTAGACTGATTCATATTTTAGAATACAAAAAAAAAAAAATATTTTTCAATTTTTGTTTATTTGTTTGTTTATTATTGTATGCCACTAAGGCTAGTCGGACAATGCTGCAGTGGGAGGCCTAAATAATTTTCAAATCTATATAACAATATTCATTCTAACTTTTATGCAAATACAAAGAAGTACAAGTTAGGCAGAGAGGTAGGTTCCGGCGGACAAACGTTTGCTATATCTGTAAACCCAAGAAAAAAAAAAAAAATTCTCGCATGTTTCTCCGATGTGAACTTATCTTGATGTGTCAAAAAGGGATCTGATGAATCATTTAGGACTTTTCGCTGGTGGAATTAAGCTTACTCTTGAGTATTGGTTGTATTTCGTACTCAGATGCGTTAATATTCCCCATATAATCTACCTATATTCACTGAAGATGAACGTCACATCTAGCCGATCGGAGATTCAAAGCACTGATAATTTATTTAATACTTTTAAGGCAAACCAACTACCAATACTCTGCATTTATCTGTATTACTCTGGATTTCAATAAAATATGTAGTAATGGTCATCTCATATAGATACTATGTATAAAAATAATAATTTAAATTCAATTTTCCCTGGTCTAGATAAAAGATTATGGTAATATGTGAATAACGCCATGTAACCTGTGAATTAAGTTAATATTTGAGCGGTACTGTGACCGTAAATAACAATATATTAAAATATATATTTTTTTAAACTTACATATTTTACAATTATTTCCTTGTAGAATCAAGTAATAATAGTTTTTTTACATATTTAAAAAGATGAAATAATCCCTTATTCAGTCTTGTGATGGGTATCAAGAGCCCCTAGTGAAGTAGAGTGACAAAAAGGGGTAAATGTTCCTTCCGCCCTAATATACGGTGGCTAATGGCCTTGAAATGAATTACAAGCTCTCTGAAACAACCCCCGGCGATAAACCGCCCACCGAAGGTGTGCAATATTTCATCCCAGCGCCAAGGGATTGCGTGTTTTTATTTTCAATCGTACCCAAACATGTCCATTCGTTGCGGTGGACGGAAGGAATAAAAAAAAGGATATATATGTGTGTGTGCATGTATATATATATACATATATATACATATATATATATATGAGTGTTTGTGTGTATGTATAGATATGTGTGTGTTTATGTCACTTTAAAAGTAATTAGAAAAAATTTAAATTTACAGCTCTAATTATTTCTTTTATATCTCCATCCCTGCCATCATATCACTCTCAGGTATCATCCAGCCACCAGAGCTTTCTCACCCAGCTCCTTTTTATTCGAGTATATTTTTTTTCCTCGTTCCAATTTTACTTTACATAACTGTGTCAGTTATCTGGACTATTTCAGTATCGGGACTATGTTTGTCATTAATTAGTCCGGACAATCGGACACTCCACTGTAATTTAGAAAATCTTATTCGAGTAAAAAATCTTTTTATTTATTTTTTTTAAAATCAGATTTTGTAAATTACAGTGAAGTGAAGATTGTCAAGGACAAACATAGTCCCGATATTGAAATAGTCGGGATAATTGACGCAGTTGTGTAAAGCAAAATTGGAACAAGGAAAAAATAATAACACGTGATATAAATAACATTTTAACACTAATTCGAATTTGGAACATTGTTTATTGACCTAAAAGAATGCCAAGCAAACGATGAAAAGAGAAAAAAATATCACTTGAAATGCAACAGTGACTCAAAAGTCACGGTATACTTCGCTGGTCAAGTTTAGATGTTTTAAATTCCAACAGAAATTATCGAACCCGGACCCTAAAATTTAGACATATCACCCATCGGCAAGAAGACGGATACAACTCAAAATATAAATTTTGAGTTATGGATACCGTTGGAATCAGAATGACAAAACCCACGATATTACTGTTAATTTCGGCGTGGAACGCAAAGTATCCAATATTAATGACTAGCCCTTCTAAGCCACAGAGCCTACCAACCAATTTAGGAACCCTAAGACTACAGACCCCGTATTTCACTGAAATTAACATTGACATAAGTTGTCGGTCTCTCATCAGAATTCATGGCGTCTCTTGAGTGCTGCCATCGGCTATGCCCAGGGCACGTCCGTTTTAAAATTCAAAACCTTCATCAATGCTCCTCGAGGACTCCCCTAGTTCGGATATGACGGTTACGGAAATGGCGAATGTTCGAGAAAGATTGCTGTAATCTTCGTAATAAATCGAGAGCAGTCCTGTTTCATCTCAAGTACATTAAAGGTAAAAAAAATATATATAAAAAATACTTTTGAGATCTCAAATTCCTTCGTTAGCAGTATTTCTCTAGCATAGTCTCTTAGGCGAAAATTAAAAAAATCAACCCCGTTAAGAGTTTGGATAGTTCCCGAAGTGGGATGTATCGGATTTCAATCATCCTTGGCGAAATTTCGAAAAAACTTTATTGGAATAAATTTAAACATATAATATTTAAGAAATTTTCTTTTCTCTGTAAATAAAAAATTGTGTTTTACATATGTTTTTCTTGTTCTTTTTTTCGACAGATATACCCCCGTCGAATTTTTTTCTGGAACTGCTGCTGGTTGTATGTAAAGGTAAGAATATTAAGAAAAATCATACAGGGATTGCATTTATTTATTTATTTTCATGACATCCATTATATATATATATTTATATCAGAAAGTTTTTGAATACAGTAGAACCGCAATTATCCGAGGTAATGGAGTGGTCAGATTAAGGGATTAATGAAAAACACACTGATACTTTACACTTATTTATTTAATAATTATAGACCTATAATTATACAACACGAGTTCTTGAAATACGAAGTAATCACTCTTTTTTTCTTTTTTTTTTGTCCTGTTTCAAATGATTTTTTTTTTGCATGGGTTTTAATTTTTATAGAACTGATGACATCATAGAAATCGAAATTTTCATGTTCGAAATATCATGAAGTGGAACATTACATATTCTTGGAAAATATGTTTATGGAAACATTGGGAATGTCACAAACAATAGGTAAGTTATTTAAATATTTATCTAATGTAATGGTTATAAAGTTAATTATTATTGATTTTTTCTCTTCCTGATACGGTTTAATACAATTTTTCAATTTAGTTATTAATTTTTCTCCCTTCTTCTTGAGACTATCCAATTGATAAAATTGTGGATTAGGGCGACCAATTAAGTCTCAACACTATATTTTCTCGTTAGAAGTTTATTTCTGCATACGTTTCGGCTAGTTCGGCTATCATCAATGCTAAATGTGATTGATGGTAAAAATTGTTTTCTAAAAATCCACCATCTGTGGTTTGTCTTAAATAGTTAAAATATATAGGTATATGCTACCCTAGTCCAACTACCTGTTTTCCAAAACCATCAATCACATTTAGCACTGATGATGGCCGAACTGGCCAAAACGTATGCAGAAATAAACTTCTAACGATAAAATATAGTGTTGAGACTTAATTGGGCGCCCTAATCCAAAAATTTTTAAAAAAAAATTCAAATTACATAAATTTGTTGTAAAATCTTATATTTTTAAGAGAACACATTTTTGCAAGGTCTGAACACTCTTTTGGCAATTTTGATTTCGTGTATTTTTAGATTCAGTCTAAATTTCCTTCTTAGGTTGGTTGCGCATTTATGAATGAAGAACAACCGGCAGACTGTTGCATGATTAATATATTAAAATTTATCTTACAGAATTGCAAATTATATTGAATTTTCAAGTTGAAAATGCGCTTATAAGACTTATTAAAACAACAAATTTAGTCATTGTAATAAACAAGTAATTTGAAAGAAAAAGTATCTGGAACTAAGAAAATATTGGAGCCACGAGGCAGAAAGATATATCATTAGCCTAATTGAGTTACATGAATTATTGAAGCAACTGCTGAAACGTTAAGCCACAGCTTTGCAAGTTGGGATGAATGAAGTACCTAACATCCAAGTCCTCCCCAACTTTCCAGACTGGATCCCTCTCACTTAATTGTTCCAACTGACTATGGAACTTACAACAGGAGCTTATAATTATTATTTTTGTTATTATTTATAGGAGTTTATAATTATTATTTTTGTCGACTAATAAAACGATCGATTGCAAATACTACCTATCTAATTACAAAAAAAATATAGGAAAGTTGCGAATAAAATATCGATTCGAATTTTGAACGGTTTAAAACTCAAATCATTTCGACTCGTTGGACCTTAGTCGATAGATATCTGCCATGTTTTGAACTATATTATCTATGATTGCGGTAGGTCTGCGATACCTATCAACATTTAATAGAATAGACCCAAGAACTGAATTGGTAAACAATCTTCAGCCTTAAATCAGAAGAATTAAACATACTTAATCGTTTTTCGTTCTTTACTTAAAAGACCTATAAAATTATCTTCAACCAACAAACTAATTTTATTCAAACCTCTTCTTATAACCTCTCAAACCAGTATGGATTTAATGAAAAGAACTGTGAGAGTCTTTTTAAATACCCACTATGGAAACAATAAAATATAGATTCCAGTGGTTTCAGAAAAGGCTTAAGAAAATTTTACCTTTTACGACAATAACTGAGGGAAAATGAAAAATTCTCAACGAATCCGTACATCAACTATGGAGGCGATGGCCATAAGATCTGCTGAATTAATTTTTATCCAACGAAAAAAGAATTGAATGTTGTCAAAGCAATTGAACGTACATGATTGCAGAGGAATTTGCACTTTGCGAATTTTTAGTTGTGACCTATTCATTTTTAATAACATTTTAATAAATGATAACAAATTTATGTGTATAAAAATTTTTCAAATGTAGCATATGTGCGTCAGATCAAATAAGAATGCCTTATACCATCAAATTTATGTTTTAATAATTTAGCAACTATTATTATAAACGAGAAATGTGAAGATTAACAGTGGCAAACAAAATAATTTCCGATACTTACTGTTTATTTGTCAGATTTCAGATCCTCCTTCCCGAAAAAGAATAAACCAAAGCTTAGGTTTTCCCATTCGAAATTGGGAATTAATACATGTATATGAGTTATATCAAGCGGACCTCAAACAAATAAAAAAAAAAGAAAAAAAGGCACATATTTTTTCAGTTCAGGGTATTTCATTCCACCCTTCGACATAGGATTATGTGAGCTTTTTCTTTGACTTCAACAAATACTTCTTACGGAATAAAAAAGTGAGAAAAAAAAATGGTTGTCAAGATTATCCGTTTCTCCAATTACACCCGATTCCATTTTTAAGGAATTTTAACGCAATTATTCTAAAACTTGAAATCTCTACGTAAATTTATTGTTTCGCAGAGCACATACTAATATGATTTAAAAAACGGGCAATTATTGAGTTCCGATGAGATTTTTGAGTAACCACTAATCACCGCCTCCAAGTTTTCACCCTAATTGTAAAAGAGAGTGCTCAAACGAAAAAAAAAAAATCAACTGTTGATTGGACTATAAATTCAATAAAAATGTCTATTTTTTTCTACTTAAAATGACATCGTAAACACCGTGGGTGTCCCAATAACGTTTTTATCAATTATTATTGTTTCTGAGGTGCACATGGTAGTCTTTGTTTTTACCAAACGTTTAAATGTTTTATATAATTTTTTAATTTATGTTATTATGTCATACAGCAGACTTATAAATATTTTAAGGTTTGAATTTTTTGATCCTATAAAAGGAAAAGAACAAAATCTCAAAAGTAGGTAGAAGTGTCCGTTCAGATTATCGTGGATCCGTTTGGCCCGATGCACACAAGCGGCATTTTTCTGCGGTCCGGCCGGAGGTTGGGTATATTTAAATAAAAATGTAATCGTGATTATGACTAATAATCAAACATGTGAATAATGATTGTAATCATCATTCTTTAGCGCGGAATCATTAATCATGAATTGTATTAATCACTGGTCATGGAGTATTTATAAATATAATGTGTTCAACAATCATGAATGACCATTATTCATTATTAAATGTTAGTCAGTAATCATGATTAAGAAGAATTCATTATTCATGATTACTCATTACTCATTAATCATGACTAATGGGAATTCACTACTCATGATTACAGATCATTCATTAATCATGAATAATATAAATTCATTAATCTTGATTGCAAAAAAAATCACTGATACATCAAAAAATCACAATGAGTCATACTAATCATGAATGATGATTGAAAATTTGTTTGCTCTTTCCATTCTTGTCACTAGACCTTTACTGATACCCATAGGAATTAGGGTTTAATTCTTTACTTGTGGCTTCAAATGCTGTTCAGTTGACTACACCCACTCTTATTTCTTGTCCTTGCTCATTAGGACAACTTTTAATTCAGAAATGCATCCTCGTCTTTTAAATTTAAATGAATAATGACTATGAATATATCATGTTCATGATTGATGATTGGTGAATATTTGTTATTCATGATTGATAAATATTAGATATTCATGATTGATGAATATTAGATATTCATGATTGATGAATATTAGATATTCATGATTGATGAATATTAGATATTCATGATTGATAAATATTTTATTAATCCTAGCCCATGAATACATTTTATTCATGAATAATGACTAACTGAATTTATCAGTATTCGTTAATCATGAATAACTGAATACCAGTTATTCATTATTCATTTCAAATGAATACCATAAACACTCAATAATCATTTAAAGTACTCCGCACTTAAAATATTACTTAAAATATTTTTTATAGTGGATAAACTTACTTGTTTATCAGACGTTGAAGCGACCATATCCGCTAACTCCCAAGCAGTTATCCGAGGATTAGCCTTCACCTTTCTTACCATTGTTCTTCTGTCTCGAGCACTAAGAGCTGTTGGACGTCCAGACCGCGGAGTATTTTCTGTCGTACGTCTTTCATCGTATCTTTTTATGACGTAGCGCACCGTCGAAATGTTTAAATTTAATTGAAGCGCGATCTGTCTAAAACTTTTATTTCTATTTCTCAAAATAGAAACAATTTTCTCCCTCACCGCACTTGATAATTCTGCCGTTTTAGGGCTCATGTTGATGAGAACTGACTGGAGGATTAAAAGCAACTACACTTGTAATGTTTACTGTGTACATGATAGGATTACCCTATAAAGGATCAGGATTGAACACAGTCAACAAGTGTGCAAATACTTTTTATTTCGGTTATTAAAGTTTATTGACGATATTGAATCCATTTTTTTTTTTCATTTTTAAAATATATTAGAGATTATATTTAGTTATTAAATTTTGTATTAAATAAACAATATTTTAATTTTTTATCTCTATTTCCTGACTTACAATGAGAAAAAGTTAATGTGTGCAAATACTTTTTGGCCTCACTGTACATAGAACCCAAATTTCATTACAATTCCTTACTTGGTTCTAAAATTTTACTGAATAATATTACGTTTTCAGGGTGTACGTTTTCGCGGAATAATTTGCGTCGAGTTGCTGGTAGGTAACGTCCGAAACGGTGCCCAGTCCAAAGGGTTAAATTGGCTGACAAAATAGTAGGGAACCTCCTTCTGGTCAGGTACAGTAATACATATAACTATCTTATTAAACTTCATTTATGTATTAAATGATTAAATCAAATCTTTTATATTTTACTATTGTTTTTAGTTCATAATACTTTGTTTTTAGTTGTTAATACTCCTGTATGTTTTTAGTTCATAATACTCCTCTGTGCATTGGTAATACTTTCAGGGAATTTTAATCAGATATCAGTAAGTACTTAATTTCTTCTTTAAATTTAGAGTGTATTTTAAAGAATTGGAGCAATAATTTTAATGTGACTTTTAACATAACTTTAGTATCTTTTCAGAAAAATCGTTCGTAAGCTTGGAAAGCTTATTTAAGTTATTCTTTTATTTAAATGGACATGCTATATCCTAATATTTATTTCAAAGATGTTATCCAGTTATTTACGGAAAAGTGGAGATTGGTGTTCTAAGCTTCTTAAGGAAATCTGATCTGGAGCCCACTTCCTGGCTATGCTGCTCAAACTCCTGAGAGCCCATGGGCGTACCCAGCGGGGGGCAGCACAGTGGGACGAATCGCCAATCTAGGCGGAAATAGTTAACATCAACGAAATGAAAAAATCTTGTCGGTCTCTCGAAAACAATAGTCTAGCTAAGGCATTTACAAATTATTAATCGCTTTAAGCAAGTTTTAACAGAATAATGGGTGTTTGAATACGGTAGTTGCCTCATAATGCTTAGTCAGCTTATTTCCAAATTATATTGTAAAACCAACAGAATCATAGAATGGTTCGTGTTTTTTTGAAAAAAATTTATGGTAGGCAATAGAAGACGATTCAGAAATTAAGTTTATATAAGTGCTTGGTTCTTTAAATGTGGATATAGTACAGAGTATCCTCCTTTCTTTTCAATAGTCGATAAACTATATTTTTTTCTTATAAATAAAGGGGTTACTAAAAATCTACACCGATCTACACCGAGATATTTATACAGAATATAGTACACAATATATAGAAACAAAGTATTCATTATGAATTGCTAATACCTGCTAATAAAGGAGTACGCTTTTTTTAAAGGTATAAATCTCTCATTGTTGAGAGCCTATATTTTTAATATTTCGAGGCAATACGTAGGTGCTAATGAAATTTATAGATATATAGTAAACCAGTTTCATTGGAATACATAACGGAAATCTCCGAAGCTATGAAAAAACGAGATTCGTTGACCATAAATAAAACAATTAAAAGCAAATAGCAAGATTTTTCCCTTTCAAGGAATAAGAAAGAAATAAAGCATGAACACAGTAGTATATCTTAGGTATTTACAAACCATTAATCCCTTAAAACAAATACCAACGGAATAACAATAGAATAAACACGCCACATTCGTCACAATAAGTCAGTTAATTTGAACATCTTATTGATAAAGCGGCAGCATAGATCAGCGAATTTCATATTGTTTTTGGAAAAAAATTTATACCACGGTATGGAAGACGATTCGGCAAGTAGGTTTGTATGTATTTGGCTTTTTAATTGTGATTGTACTTCTTTATTTCCAGTAGTCAACTTAGTAAGCTACTTACTTTAAACTACTGCTTGTTTAATTATTGTTAGTAATAATGCGATAACTAAAAATCTATAACGACTTAAGACATATAGACAGATATTTTCTCAGAATATAAGAACCTCTGGCATTTTTCATTGATTCGAAAATGTCTAAAAAAACCTATAATATTACTCGTGAAAGAGCGATAGGTATAGGCCCTAATATTTACCCCTCATATTATAAAATAGCCCTGGCTAAAGAAATTGCTACCCCAACGACACTTCTTTAAGTATTTCAGAAACTCGAATTGATATTAAACTACAAATTTTATTAGATTTGAATGTGAAAAGACTGATACTTTCACAGATTGAAATTTTTGAGGAAAATACTGCTATGAAATGAAACTTGATAAGCAAATGGGGAGGAGATGGCAGCTACGGACATAGCAGGTATAAACAAAGATTTGAGGACACAAATGATGATGATGAGTCTTTGGTAGCATATTCATTTGTGCCATTAAAATTACACGAGTGGGTAATGAAAATAATGTGATTGAAAATAATAATGAAAATCCAGAAACGCATTACCAAAAGATGTACTTTCCTTGCTAATACCTACAGATGTCGATAACAGTAGGTAGATGTTAGATTCTGAAAAGGAATCTAACCTGCATTCAGATACATCAGATTCAGATGATTCGGAATGAAAAACAATTTTTTTTACATTTCGATATTAGAATTTAATATGTAATTGTTTAAAAATGTATTTTACGTTATTTTATAGTTAATACGTATTTTTCTTTTTGAATAATTGAAAATTGAAAAAATAAATATAAGTAGAATTGCTCCATTATTTACAATTTTTTAAATAATTTTATATCGGTTTTTAATTTTTTTTTTTTTTTTTTTTTTTTTTTTTTTTTTTTTTTTTTTTTTTTTTTTTTTTTTATGAAACCATTTCCGAAAACCACTGTTTTGACTTTTATTTATTAATTCATGCTTAAATTCAATTTTCTACAAGCATTAACATGAAATAAGTCGCTTCCAGAATTATTTCCCCTAGATTGGCGATTCGTCCCACTGTGGGCAGGGGGGGGGGGGGCAGCTGCCCCCCCTGGAAGGCTGGAAGCAATAATTTTTTAGGCTTTTAAGACTGGAAGCAATAATAGAATACATTTTTTTCACGCAAATAATTGTAATAACATGGTTTATAAAGCACTGCTATAATTAGGCATAATTTTGGTTTCATTCACCTTTTCCACGGTAAGGTGTTACAACCTGATCGACCATAGCTTGCCCCCCCTAGTTTTTAGCTTGCCCCCCCCCTACTTTTGATCCTGGGTACGCCCTTGTGAGAGCCTTTTGATGTTTGCTTACCATACTGACCCATTTCAACTCACAATCACTGGATCCCTTTTCAAAAAGAATTCCATAACTGGAGCCCATCAATAAATTATTTATTGATTATTACTTACATTATTTTAATTATCATTTTTGTGAAAAATAGGCCTTTACTTTTATTTTATGGATCTTGAAAGATAAGTGGTCTAAATTTGTTTTCAATTTTGGAAACAATCCCATTAGATGCGGAACATGTTAGTAAAATTTCGCTCTTTTGAATAGTAATGAGATTGAGGTGGATTTAATGACAAAGATAAGTTTACATAAAGAAATGTGTTATAAACCAATGTGTTGAATATCGATAAAATCAGATAAACGGATAAAAAATTAACAAAGCTTCGATCCCTTTTCTTTCCAGGGTCACGTAAATATTAGCTATTAAGTGAAGAGAAGATATAGCATGTGTATATTAGTCCGACTTCGGCCCATCAAGAGAGCGAGGCCTTATAGTCTGCAGCTGCAGATGAGATTTCATTTGATCCAGATGATATCATTACTGATATAGCAGGAGTATATATTCATTAGCCATATAAGGAGATTGTTTATTGGCTGCATTTCTTATACATAATTAAATAATTGCATCATATTTTTTATGCATATATCAATAAAAAAAAAAAATTGCATTTAAAAAGATGCTATCAAAAATAAAAGCATTAGTAGTTTTTGACAAATGAATTAATTGGGTAAGTAAAAAACCATCATAATAGCTTAAAACAATATATAATAAATAGTCCCTACCTGATATTAAGTACCTTTCAATTTAGTATTGCTTTGGGTTTAATCGCCAAAGCTGTTTTCAAGAAACTGGTAATATATTATTTACTATGTAGTTATTAGTTATCGTTAATAATTAATTTACAATTTTTAATCTATTTAACTAGAAGATAAAAGATTCGACCATGGCCGGGAATCGAACCCATGTCCTCTGCATCTATGTCGCCGTACCATGTAGGGAGGGATCACAGAAGAGAAAGATTCGATCATGATCGGTACGGCCCCACGGTTAGCTCAGTGGTAAGAGCGCTGCGAGGTAGATGCAGAGGACCTTTTATCTTCTAGTTAAATAGATTAAATATTATTTACTAATTGAACTTGCTAATTTTAACTGGGTTAATACACACCCACATACAAATTTTTGATACTTATAAATTACAACTGAAGAGGGTATAAATTTCTTGTTATTATAAAAATTGTTCTTAGTTATTCTCATTACTTAATTTTAGAACCAAGATCCATCGGTAGCCCTTTTAACACTAGAAAAAATCTAGAGAGATAACATCTTAAAAGTGATCACCTATTTCATACCACTACTCTTCTCTTATTGAGGGGCCAGATATGAACCAACCTTGTTGTTATTGTTTTCATAGTCATTTTATAACTACCAGCATTTTTCTTTTTTTCGTACTTTAATATATAAAAGTATATATTATAAATAATTATTATTATAAATAATATATTATTTATAATATATATTATAATTATATTATTATATATAATATATAAAGTAGTTGGTTTAATAGGAGAGGCATGATTATAACTACAATGATGACAAAATTAAAGCATCACCCTTATTTTTTTGAAATTTTTCAATTTATGCAAATTTTGACCTTGAAAAGTATTTTTGGTTGAAAAAGTAAGCGATTTTAATACAAAATAAAAGAAAACATACTTTCTTACAGTTATCAAGAAACATGTTATACAATAATGGGTATTTCCACCTCTGGCACGAATCACACCTCTTAAACGCGTTATAATATATTGATTCATAGAGTTTTTTAATTGAATCCTGAGGAATTCATCCCACTCTTCAACAACAGCTCTTTCCAGTTCTTCAAGGGTTGTAGGGCTTGAGTTCCGTTGTCGTACTCTTCGCTTAGCGTGGTCCCAGACGTGTTCAATTAGATTCAAGACAGGACACCGGGGCGGTCATACCAAGTGCTGAATCCCAACCTCATTCAGCTAGTCATCAACAATTCGTGCACTATGGAGTCTGGCATTATCGTCCATTAGCAGAAATCCATCACCGATATAGGGTGCAAATGGCACTACGTGTTCCTCGATTATGTCTTCTAAGTACCTCTGTGATTTTAAAGAACTCCGCACAACAACCAATTCAGTATGAGAGTCAAAGGCAATTTCACCCCAGAACATCCACGAAACACCATGAAATGCCTCCTCGGGAACCATAGAGAATGGCACGTACCTTTCTCCTTGGCGCCTCCTTGTGTAGTTACAGCCATCTGAAGACCTGAGGCCTACTCTCCTCCTTATCTGTAAAGTGAACTTTCTTCCAGTCATCCAAAGTCTAGTTTACATGTTCACGTGTAAACTGAAGCCTGGCCATTTTGTGAGCTGTCGTAAGGAGAGGTCCACCAGAAGGATGTCGTGCCCTAAGGTTATTTTCATTAAGCCTTCTTCTTACAGTCCTGGTAGAAATGGAAACATTTTGGACTTGCCTTATGAGATTTCTTATCTCATTTCCAGTAACGCTCCGGTTTCGTAAAGATAGGCGTCGGATATACCTATCATCTCTTTCTGCCATGCATCTAGGCCTTTTCTGTCCTTTTCTTCTTGAGTGACTTCCTGTCTCCTTAAAACGCTTAAGAACCCTCGTAATTGACGAGTGATGTACACCCAGTCTCCTAGTGACTTCAAGATGGCTGTATCCCTCTTCTATCAATGTCACACCCTCAACACAATTGTATTCACTTACATGCCTTACTGGGGCCATTGAAGACAATTTAAAAACGTTTACAAGTTGAGCGAATGAATACATGAGAAAGAATGGAGGTGAAAACGATTTTTAAATTGTGCTAAATAATGCTACTGTAGGTAAAAAAGGGATTATAAGAGAAAACAAAATGTTATTTATTGTTTATATTTACACTATCACCACCTAAATACAAATAGTTAGTCAAAATTTAAATGGAAGATCATGTATTTAATTTTTTTTTTTTAACTTTTATTTTTTTAATCCACACCTTTCGCTCAGCCTAGGACAATAAGTAGATGAGATATAATTAAGATATTAGGCATGTCAGGCATGAGGGAGATCGATGCCCTTCAAGATCTAGAACTCCAGCTTGAAACATCACTTCTTTTGCTTATTACTATCAATTGGAATCATATTTTAATCATTGATGTTTTTGTAATAGTAAAAAAAAATTTATTTAGCTTACTTTGAATTTTTATCTTTACATTGCCACTAATCAAAAAGTGTACAATATTATAAACATTAAAAATAAACACTAAAATATTTTTTTAAATACTCAAGTTTTTTATAGAACAAATATTTTTTATATAAAAATTCATAGAACATGGCATTAGGGCAGATCCGACCATACCTTGATGTTCATGTAGGAGAAATCCACTTGGTGGTTGGAAGGTTAAGTATCCTTTGAAGATTGAATTTTATTACATAGTATATTCTTTCTTTTCTGTTTTGTTGTTTATATTACTCTCAGTGATGGTGAGTCATTTTCACCTTAAATAATGTCCTTCCACTAACTATGAAATCTTAATCAATATTAAAAGTTAATCACATGTTACTGCTTACTGAAACAGTAAGCAGAAAGAACAAATATATTGCTAATATTAATATTTATTTTTGAGATTCCTTTACAGTAGGTTAAAAAAATATTTTTTTTTTTATAATATAACAAAATTTCATAATATATATATAAATAAAAATGAAATTCTGTTTGTTCTTATTAGAAATCCATACCGTTTGTCCTAAATTCTCTAAATTTCGCCCAGTGGTTCTTTGATACCAGGTGCAAAGACATGCCCATATTAATATTGCATAACTTCAGCCCATCTCTGGGTGTATTCTTTAGTGTTATAAAAATCGTTATGATCTTGCTTTACATTGGGTTTTTACGAAATCGACCATTTGAGTCAATAAAAGTCTCACTTTAAAGATTTTATAGATTAAAAAAATTAAATTCTCCGGGTGAAACCAGTGTATACAGCTAGTATGCTTTAAAATTAAAACATATTTATTTTTAAAATAATAATTATGAGTAGATCTGTCATTTTAGATTATGTGCACTATTCATTATATAATGAATAAATATAATTGCACCAAATTAATATTAGCCACTTGTACTAAAATCAGAAAAAAACGAAAAAGGTATCGGCTTTAAATAACTAAATATTTTATGTGATATTTTTCTTATTTTTAATATATCCCTCCTTCTACTTTAATTTTTAAAAAATAAGTAATTGAGAAAAAAAAACCCTTTAAACTTAACAGTAAATGTTTTAAGTTAACTTACTTTAGGTAAGTATTTTAAATATACATTTTTTCTGTTTTTTTTTTTTTTGTGTGTGAATTTTTATTGTAATTGATTAATTTCTATTTTCCAGCCTTCCTCAAGTTGGATAAAAAAAAATGTTTGATTATGGATAGATAGTTACAATAAAAACTACAAGTTACAACCAGGATTAAAAACAGAAGTAAAAAGAAAAGAAGTCTGATGTGCTTGGTAGGAAAATAGGTAAGAGATGAGATAATGAAAAATAAAACACAATTCTTCTTTATATCTTTCATTGTAATAACTTACTTGTATACATATTTACATTTCCTTACAATAATATCATTAAGTTAACTATAAATATTTTAACTTAATGCTATATGAAACAACTATGATGGAATTTTGGTGAAGTATGATGATAATCCTTGTCCAAACATATTTTCCCCTGCTTCATCAAAATTGAATTCTTGAATAATTATTGAAGTTAAAAATAAATCTAATAACAGTATATTTTAAATATTTATGTAAAGAATCATTGCCCGCTTACCCTGAAAAGAATCGGATACAATGTTTCAAAATCCAATATTGGATTACCTTCATTACAGGCAGAGGAAAAAGAAATGGACACAAGGACTATCAGAGTAATGAACTCGTGAACACCCATAACAACCCTTAACCTTCCATTTGAGGTGATATCAACATAAAAACTTTAACATCATATACAAACATTAATTATAAATTATATTGTAATGTATTTATCATTACAGGCAGTGAAACCTCTGCACTCATTCCAATAATAACATTCAATCGCCTATTTTATATGTACACTGAAATTCTAGAATAGTTACTATGACTTCATTAAAAAAGAAATAATTTTTATCTTTCTTAAAATAAATTAATAAAAATTTTACATCTAAAACAACATACAAACATTTTTATATACCCATGTGGATATATATAAATATACCCACAGGTGAATCCCAAGACTTACAGGAATATGATATATTTAAATTGACAGAATTTTATTTAATATTACATCAACTTTTTTTTTTTTTAATTCATTCAAAAACGGAGTTTTAACATAACTAATAATATCTCCAGAATGAACAAGGACTTTAACATGAACTGTGCAATCTAAGTTAGAAAAACTTAAGAAAATTTGATTTTTTTTTTCTTTTTTAATTTTTCAGCAGCGTGTCTGTGCTTCACAAAAATATAGAACTTCTTGAAAGAACACATTTATAAACCCTAATATAACCAATTATTATTTAGAATATCGTTGAAGTTGATTAAGTATATCTATGATAAACATTTGGAAAACAATGTTAAACTAATAAATTTACTTAACAATTCATAAAATTTGGATAGTATCAAATAATAAATAAACTCAATAAGGGAGTTACACCAAAGCATAATAAATGTTTTGGGTAGTTTATATTGCTACATTTTCAAATTTTAAAAAATGTTCTTCTTCCCTAGTTTATACAAATAAAATCCTAAACATTATTGAAACAATATGTTTCATTATATTGAAGAATTATATTCAACACAACAACAATCCATTATTTATGAGGGTAAAAAAAATGTAAAAGACATAAACTGAAAAAACATGACGGGTTTGGCAAAAGTGCCAACATATTTTTACCAGTTTATTTACTCTTTTTTTCTTTAATTTTTTAACATAAAAATTTTTCATCTAAAACGATACTCTACATATTCAAGTCCATTAGCAATAGACGTATATATTTTATTATATAACTGAGCATTTTTAATTAACTTATGTATAAAAGAGAATGTCTCACTTTTTTCACATTTAGCTGATTTATTAGATTTGATGGATATTAGGCCATACCAAACACACAAAACAATCTTTACACCACCACTTGTCGACAACTATAACATTTCAACTCAATCTATAATCATTATTTAATCGGCACAACTTTCATTTACTCTCTAAACAGAAAGAACTGAGAATAACTATCGCAAAATTGAGCGGTATATTTTGGTAATTAAATTCTCTTTATTTATTTTAATTTTGTTCTCAAACACATTACTCACTTTCTTCGATACCTTGGAACAGTCTCGTTGTTAATTCAAACACACTGTCACTAAGACACCGAGACGATGGCAGGAAGAGCTCATACTTATTATCATTGCTTTCATGCACAGACTTCCATCCTCCAACATAAAATTGTCCATGGAAGCATCGGATGACTTACAATTTTCAATGGAAACACATTGACATTAGTTCACTGTGAATCAGGAATGGGGAAAAACACAGCATTGACTATTTTAAGTTCTTTTAGGACCATCATATGGTTCCCTGTATGTTACACGCAAACAATACAGAATGCTATAACTATTTACAATTGAAACTTTAATATAGGCATTAATAGCACATACATTGACAGATTTCCCTATTGTAATTTTTTAATGCATCCCTTATTAAAATAAAATTAATAAAACTGCCTAATACTTATATTAAAATCATATTTGTCACGGATGTAACTGAAAATCAAAATCAAATCACAATAATGGGGTGCTCAATTTATTACAAGATAGGATGCAATGAATATAATATTGAACCTAGCTCTGTGAATTATTAAAAAAAAAAGTATAATATATCCTAGATTTCTTGTCATAATTAGGCCTTTGCATTTCGAAAGATGATGTAATTTTTAATTCTTTCAAGATAAAAATATGAATATTGAATGAGATACATCGGCATTTATTATATGTAATGGGTAAAAGCAACAATTCTTATAGCTTTCCTCGAATCTATCATCTTCTGTATAAATTTCTATATTTACTATGTTACCATTACTATGTTTGGACGATTTAATGCAATATTTAATATCTTGGGCTAGACAAATAGATCAAAAATGATACATACTAATGAATTTGCCTAGAAAGGTTAATTTTTATCAATTACATAGGTACTTTATTTACAAAACAAAATATTTAACTAATACAGTAAATAAGATTTACTTGGGACACTCATCTAGTACCAGACTTTTTTTTTGTTTTTAATAATGCAGCAGAGCTATTAAAACTTTTTAATAGCGATAATCACTCAGTAATCATGAGTCAGTTAGGTAATGAAAAAATATAAATGTCAATTATAATATATAATATAAATAGAACATTGATACATTTGAGATATTTAACCATCTCTTGCCAATTGTGTAAATTTATATATTTCAAGAAATATATGTTCTTGATGTTTTTAAGAAGTTTTTGGAAATGCTATTATTCCTTTTCCTGTTTTTCTTGAACACATTAGCTCCACATTAACAAAAAGCCCTAAACTATCCCAATCAACCAATTTTATGGCACTACAAAGATATAAAACATGTTTTTTATTATATTGTAACTTCTGTCAAGCAGCAATTTTCATCAAAAATGTTATTTTAAAAATCTATAGTGTCCCTATTAGGCTTCGTTGAAAATGAAATATTCAGCTCATCAAATTTGAAATATTTCAAAATAATACCATAATTTTAGATGGGGAGAATATAATATTTATCCAAATTCACACAACTAGTTATAGAAAGAATAATAATAATTAAAAAAAACATGTTGTATGGTACATTGGAACTACTTGGATGTTAACATTTCTATTTCTAAAATTACTATTTTTATACAAGAAAAAAAAAATGCTTAACCCACTCTGCACTTTTTGTATAATGCACTTTGTGTTATAGTAATTGTATGTTTCCCTAAAGCAGTATTAAGGTCACTTTCTCTAGCTGATTGTTTCATTTATTTAATATACACTTTTCTTTGAATTTTAACAAGTAAAATGTTAATCGTGCATTTTTTATCTTTCAAAGCTTCGACAAGGCATCACTTTAACAGAATTATTATTAAGTATTCCCAATTTTAAGGCAAAATACATGGCATTAATATTATCACAGTAAATAAAAGCTTTCTAAGTTGGTCTACTAGCTAAAATAGACTGCTACATTCCAGGAAATTCTCTTATTCGCAATGTCCAATTCCTAGTCTGGCTCTTTTTAATTCCTTATATGATTTTTGGCGGCTATTTTATAAACAATGCAGCCTCAACCATGTTAATGTTATTCTTACACAGCCAAAAGAGAATTAAAACTTGTCGGCACAGCATCCATTCAGCTTGTTAAAGCTAAGATTTCATAGGCCAATGGCCTGATGTCTGTTCAAATAGTGAGGAAAAATCAAATATTAGGTATTAGACTTTTAATTTTACCTGGTGAACATCGTCTATATTAACAGTATAAAATAATGGCTGCTTTCAATCACCTCTTTACAGATTATCTTTGATCTAGAACAATGTTATGGACATTTTTAAAGTTATTCGATAAAATGAAAATCTATATTAAACTATGAACACATGATTAAACCCTACGAAAAATTGGTTACCTATAGTTTTATATAGCATTCATTTTGTAATATTAATGTGCATCGCTTATTTTAAAGCATTGTTACTGATTTGGAATTTAGTAAGTTTATCCAGTAGTGATCAACTCTATTTTAAACTTCTAAATGAAAATTTTATCTACATTCACAATTTATGTTCTTCGTTAAGATGACCTGATACTATAATTTATTCTTTCTTTCTTATGACAAATTTTTTTAATTTAAATATGTAAAAATTCAAATTAAAGCAAACAAATAATTACATTATTTTATTTACCCTTATAATAATTTTTCAAACAGCACATCAAGATAGAGACTATGCTGAAGAACAAAAATAAACAAATGCTGTTGAACTAGTTCAGCTATAAATTATTTCAATAACTTAATTGAAAGTATTGATCTAATTTAAATTAAAACTTATGTAATCACAAAAATTGGCATCACTATTGAAAAATATCACTGTTGTACCAGTGCGTTACATTAGATAAGTTAACTTTAAATGTATGAGAAATGTTGAGGTTATTTATTTATTAGTGAGATGTTTATAGTAACACTTGTCCATACCATGAACGATTGGCTAAGAGAGAATTATGTTCATGAATATTTAAAATATCATTAACCCGGGAGAGATATCGTTCATTTATATTGCATTAAAGGTGTTCCGGTTTGCATTTCCCTCACATTGTGATTTCCATCACTATTCTCTTTTTAATTTTAACTTTTAATCATTTAGTAAACAGGACAAAGATATTCATTCAAAGAATAAAAAATAAATGAAATAAACAAAATTTCATACTTTTTAGTCAATTGTATCATTTTTACTGTTTTCGCATTGAGACCGTAAATTCCAAGATCTATATGTAATTATCTAGAAACACAACCGATGTAAAATTAGTAAAGAAATTTCCTAGATTTCCATGTGATTTGTATAGTACATCATCAGAAAAAACTAACTATTTTTTATTTTCTTCTCGATGATATTATAAGATTTAAAAAAAAAAAAAAGAATCTTCATTACTCAATGCATTTTTATATCAAGTAAATAAAACAAAATGAGTGTCTCTGTGATGAAAATTCTGCAACAAAAAACAAATATTGAAATGTAAAGAAGTTGTCCCTGCAAGGTAAATGCTACAATGAAAAGAAAATTGGAATGTAAAAAGTGTAGTCTTTCGGAAAACCCCGCTTTCCTTATTCCCACATAATCTTGAAACAAACTGCATCTCTCAGCCTGTTGTTTGATTGGTTGGTTGTTGTTCGTATGAAGGCGTAGAACCAGCCGGTCATCAACGCCTTTGATTAGCATATATATAAATGTTTATTTCATTATTTTTTTCTTTTTTTTGTTTGTTATTCTTTAATGCTGAAGGTATAACTAGAATAAATAAATTAATAATAATGTTTGAATATGACATTAAAGGACATGCCTGTCCACTTCATGTCTATTCAGGTCCAGCTAGATAAAAAACTCATTACAACAGGATGCCTTAATCACTTTTTATACATAAATAATGAACCACATGAGGTAAATGCTCAAGGGGACACCTCTCCTAGGTTAAATTATTAAAACTTGTTTTTATTAATCAATCAATAATTAATCATCATCAGCACTTAACCTAACATCTAACCCTCCCATAACATTTAATACTATAGTTCATGGTTTTGACCAGCTTTATTCAGCTATTTGGTATATTTTTTAAACATTTATTTTGAAATAATATGAAAATGTTCTACTTATTAATCTTTATTATATACTATTAGTTTTTATAAATAAGAATACAAAATATCAGACATCCCAATAATATTTTAAGATCACTTGCACCTATCTATTCAGTACCTAAAGATCACATTTACCAATCATCCTACAACACATTATCAAAATGAGTAAAGAATTTAATGAAAATTTTGGTGACCTTCTGACTATAAGAAAATATAAAAATTTGTGCTTTTTGGCATATTAGAATGGCAGGCTATTCAAGTTGGCAGTGAATGGGCTAAGCTCTTTTTTACTTTCACTTACCTATATATGAAATATATAGTAAGTGGAAGTATTGCGATCGTGAAAATTTTCGACTTCCGGTTTTCAACGGAAATACACGTTTTGGGGTCCCCTGAGTCGAAATAACCAAGTCCCGCGAAATGGTCTGTGTGTGTGTGTGTCTGTGTGTGTGTGTGTGTGTATGTGAACAGACTAGCTCAAAAACTATAAACCCTGCGAACCTGAAATTTGGTATTTAGAGTATGTATATGCCCGCGATGTGACAGCAAAAATTTCATCAAATTTACTCAAAGGGAGGGGGTACTTTATCTAATAACTTTTTAAGTTTTTTTCGATTTTCTCAAAAACGGCTCTAACGATTTTGATTAAACTGAGTATATGATCTATTTATATGCCCGAAATATGACTGTAAAAATTTCATCAAAATTGATCAACCGGAGGGGGGACTTTACTTAATAAATTTTGTATCATTTTCACGTGTTTTTTTTATTTACTCAAAAAAGGCTTTAACGATTTTGATCAAACTTTGTATTTGATGTATTTATATGCCCGAGATATGACTATAAAAATTTCATCAAAATTGATCTACAGGAGGGGGGACTTTATTTCATAACTTTTTTTCAATTTTTACCTTTTTGATCGATTATCTCAAAAACGGCTTTAACGATTTTTATCTAATTCGTTATGTTTAATGAAAATTAGTTGTTATTTAATATCAGGTAAGCTTTATCATTATTAAAATGTTCTGAGAGGGCTTAAATGGGGAAGGGGCCTTTTTTGTTTTCCTATAAAGTACCTTTGTTTTAGTTTATATTGAGAAATGAACTGTCTGTCATCACGCCTAAAAATAAGAAATGGCTAAATATGATATATGAAGAAAATCAAGTAAACATATACAGGAGAAAAGAAGAAAAATAATCCGTCAACTCATAAAGCACCTTGAGCTCATGCATGCGCCGTATGCCTTTAATGACAAACCAATGCGTTATTATTAAAGATGTTCTGTTCATTTGAGAAGTGGCAATTAATAAAACGCATTAAGTTCTAATTTAAGTAAGTTGGTAAGTGAAAGTTGTGTGTTGCGCGCACGCACCAGATTTTTTTTTTTTTTAATGCTTAAATCTAATAGACCTAAACATCTTAAAGCTTTTGACAATACAGTGGCATGTCAGTTAACCTGTTTAAAATGTAACAACACTATGATAAAAATACATCCGTGACAAAGATGCTATAAAAAAAAAAAAAAAAAAAAAAAAAAAAAATTAAAAGAATCAAATAAACCCTTAAAAAATACCTTAAACATTAATAGTATAGGAAGGGATAGGCTTAACAGTTGGTCAGTGTTTATATTCTGGATATTTGGGCCCCTGAGGGATGAGCGCTGATTGGTCATTGCTAGGCGATGGGGAATCCTCACGTTGTGAAGAATCTCCTTCCACCCTCACCTCACCGCCATCTTCTTCTTCTTCGTCGCTAGCCGATCGGTGAAGTCGTTGTTGAGCTTGAATAAAGTCATCACTAGAGGACATTACCCGTCGGAAACATTACCCCCATAAACAAATGAAGTGGGTAAACACTAATAACTAATGAGGGGGTTATTTAATGTAAAAATTCCTACCAAATAATTTTCTAGAGTGTATGATTCAAAATGCATTTAGAAGTGTTATATAAAATTGATATTTATAAATTTATTTTCACAAACTTTATCTAATTTGCTATGAGTCTTTTTCTTTCCTAATCCTCCAAATTTACTCCAATAAATTTTAAAGTTAAATCTTTCTGTTTAATTTGTCAGTTTAAAAATAAAATAATTGGTTTAGTCATAAACCAATTTCATTTATCCATTTTTCTTTTAATCAATGTACCTCCTGTTAATTGATGCTTTAGGTATCCTATGAATAATAACAATGCGAAATACATTTTGAGTTATACACCCTGATTATAAGAAATTTATAAAGGGGACCTATTTTTTTTTTAATTTAAATTGTAAAACAATAAAATATTTATGATCGATTTACTATGATAGGAGAATAAAATAATGAAAATGTACAGTAAAAGTAAACCATTGATCATATTAAATGTTAGCAGATGGTCATATTAGTTTTTATAGACTGTAAAAATTAAAATGATGTCCTGTAACTTTCAAAATATTCACAAATATACCTGGACATCACCGGATTCACAAACAAGAAATCAAATCGATCACGTTTTGGTGCAGCATAGGTGGCAAAATAGTGTTATTAATGTTAGGTCGTACCGAGGGGCGGAATGCGGGTCGGATCACGAACTAGTAGTCGCTAAAGTTCGGCAAAGACTATCAATAAAAAAAAGGTTAGAAACCGGATCTCATACCGAATATTTTAATCTGGAAAAAATTAAAATTCCGGCGATTAGAAAACAATTCGAAATTGAACTCAAGAATAGATTTGACGTATTAGAACCATCGACAGAGAATGGTGAAGACATTGATCAATTGTGGGAAGGGATTAGGGATAATATTAAAGAGGTCAGTAATTTGTGTCTGGGCAAAAGGGAAAATAATAAGAATAAACCATGGTCCGATGAAGAATGTTTAAACTCGTGTGAGAAAAGAAAAGCCGCTAAACTCAAAGTTTTAAATAATCCTGGCGAAGACAATCGTGCCTACTTTCGAGGCATAAGGAACGAAACGACTAAATTGCTTAAAAATAAAAAAAGAGAATATCTCAAAAACAAAATAATAGAAATAGAAAATAATGGAATCCAAAATAACGTTAGAGATATGTATAAAGGCATAAATTTATCACGTAAACGTCTAGGACCAGTTACGACTGGTATTAGGGATAATAATAATAACATCATAGCGGATCCGGTAGACATAGTAAGGAAGTTCAAAGAGCACTTTGATAGTATTTTGAATCCGGAAAATACCCGTCTATCACCACTTTTGGAATTTCAAAGTGCTGAACCGTTATTAGAAGAACCGAGTATAGGGGAAGTCGAAATAGCTATCGGAAAATTAAAATCCTATAAAGCAGCGGGGACGGATAATATTCCTAGCGAACTAATCAAATCATGTGGGGAAGCTGGGATTTCAAAAATACATCTTTTGATTAAAAAGATCTGGGAGTATGAGAAAGTACCCGAAGAATGGAAAGAGTCTATACTTATACCGATTCACAAGAAGGGGTCGCGGACAGACACTAATAACTACCGTGGGATCTCACTACTTCCGGTCTGCTATAAAGTATTTACGTCAATACTGACTAGCCGAATAACCGAATACGCCGAGGAAATTATCGGAGATTATCAATGTGGTTTCAGACGGAACCGATCTACCGTAGACCAAATATTCTCCCTCCGTCAAATATTAGAGAAAAAATTAGAATACAATGGTATTGTTCATCAACTGTATGTCGACTTTAAAAAAGCTTATGATTCAATAGACCGCAATAAACTGTATAACATCCTGACTGAACTAGGAATACCGAAGAAGTTAGTAAACTTAGTAAAAATGTGTATGACCGAAACGTTCAATAAAATAAGAATCGGTCGTTTTTTTTCTGAGAAGTTCGAGGTTCACTCTGGTTTGAAACAGGGGGATTCGCTATCCCCTGTTTTATTTAATTTAGCTCTAGAATATGTCATTAGGGAGGTGATAAATACCGGAAAGGGTTTGAATCTGGGGGGAAATATATCCGTACTCGGTTACGCTGATGATTTGGTTTTGCTTGGGGACGACGTGGAAACGATAGGACTAAATACAAAAGCATTGATGGAAGCCGGAAAAGAAGTAGGGCTAGAAATAAATACGGAAAAAACAAAATATATGGTTAGTTGTAGAAACGGTGAAAATTTTGGCGATATTGAAGTAGAAGAGGAAATATTCGAAGCCGTTGAGAAATTTAGATATTTAGGATCTACTGTAACTAGAAAAAACGAAATCGAAGAGGAAATTAAGGCTAGA
Organism: Aelia acuminata; assembly: GCA_911387785.2. Lineage (NCBI taxonomy): Eukaryota > Metazoa > Arthropoda > Insecta > Hemiptera > Pentatomidae > Aelia > Aelia acuminata. The sequence goes on along the minus strand of OU426983.1, from coordinate 76,602,190 downwards.
TTAAAGGCGGGAAATGCTTGTTATTTCTCGGTTGCAAAATTACTTGGGTCACGCCTTTTATCCCGAAATTTAAAAATTAGGATTTACAAAACTATAATTCTTCCGACTGTTCTTTACGGTTGTGAAACATGGCCGCTTACAGTAAGGGATGAGAAACGCCTTATGGTGTTTGAAAATAAAGTGCTGCGTAGAATATTCGGGCCGAAGAAAGATGAGTCAACAGGAGAATTTAGACGGCTACACAATGCGGAATTGCGTGAGCTTTACCCGGCAAATGTAATCGAGTCTATAACTGCGCGTCGGCTAAAGTGGGCATGCAAAATGACGAGTCTTAGTAGTGAACGAATTCCTAAAAGATTGATAAACGCTTTGCCGACTGGAAAACGGCCGAGGGGTAGGCCTAGGCGAAGGTGGGAAGATTCGGTGAAAGCAGATCTTGTGAATTTGGGATTGGACGGTGGTAGGTGGATGGAAGTATGTAGGGATCGACTGGTGGTGTCGGCGTCGGGCCTTCGGGTCCGTTAAGCCTTATTGTATTGTATTGTATTGTAACTTTCAAAAATTTAATATGTATTTAATCTTTGGTTGGGTATACTTAATAAGTGAAATGAATTATTAAGTTTTTATATTTTTTTGGAGCTGAGATTGCCAAATAAGGGTGGAGTCCCTTTCCCCAGCTTATTTAATTTAATTTTAATTTTAGATTTATTATAATTATATTTATTATACATGTAATATTATGGACAGGCAGTTTATTAAAGTGTCATTGAGATCTCCTATGGAAATTAAATTTTTAATAGTTTAAAATGAACTACCTCAAATAGTTTCTTAAAGTTTGTATCATAACTGATCAACATACTTACTATTTTTAATTGATTGAGCAGAATGTCAACCACCAATTTTTAAAAACCACCAATAACCAATAAGAAGAATTAAAGTTGAATTTAAATTAAATTGAAGAATTTAACATGAGCACACCATTACACGAATAGAGATTTTATAATAGAGTTTAAAAAATAACATTGCCAGTGATCCTGCCGGTAGAGCCAAATTCAATAATAAATAAATAATTGATTGAGTTATAAGTAGTTTACCCTATTAAATTTTGACCATCTGCTAACAATTAAAAAACATAAATTCATAATTTAAGAATATTGAAGGTACAGAAAAAAAAAGGATAATCCATTTTTTCACCAATGATGATTTGAAAAAATGTAGTGTCCTTGATCCTTATATTATAACTCTGCTGTTGTGATATTAAATCAATAAAAACAAACGTATACATAGTTAGGTACTTCAGCATAATTATTAAAACTCCTAAAGGTTATATTAGGTACTTTGGATTATTTTTGCTAGTGCCCTCATGCATAAAATGAAAATTATTATAATATTTCGGTAAAAAATCTATGATAATCACATTCATCATTCTCAATTTTATTGGAAATGAATAAGTAGATTATAAAATGAGCTTAACCATTTTTCTTAATATGTAGATTGTTGACTAAAATTAATCTTAGTAATTTTGTTATTTATTGTTTGAAAATTTTAAAATGAATTTTGAAAGACTTAATTTAAATGTTCATAATTTCTTATTAAATTTGATAATCATTGATTTATTCACTGACCATTTCCTTTTTATTTTTTTTTATTTTTTATATACATGTGGATGAGTAAGTATAAAGAACCAATAAAAAAAAAAAAAAAAAAACAACTATAAAATTACATAAATAATGTGATTTCATATTACTGAACTATACATATTAAAATAATATATTTCTTTAATTATTAAAAACAACTGACTGAAACTGTAATTCAATATCTCAGTTAAAGAATTAATTGAAATTTTTACAAATTTGCTTTTTCTATTTGTTGGTCTTGTAATTCTTATTTTAATATCTATTGTTTATGTATAAATATTAATATGTATCATATTTAGTAATAAGAATGCGATATAGTCAGCACTCATAGATTGTAACCGCCATGTTGTTTGGCTTCTTTTTGTTCACTTAGCGTCGGTTGTTCAATGAGTAAGGATGTGTTTAGAATAAAGAATTTACAAATCTCTCCACTATTATTTTTCCACAACCCAACATTGGTTATGGGCCCAGGACGTTGTTGGAGAGATATTATAAGTTCGTGAGTATAAAAAAGCGTAGTAGTCATCGTTAGTTTTTTGGTATATCGTGTCGTGAGTGTGTTTTTCCAGATTGTGCTTCAAAATTAGCTTAGCAAACATGGAGAGTCATTCGAACTGGATGCCTAGCATTAAGAAATTGTCAGGGCGAGAGAATTACAGCTCATGGAAGTTCGGTATGGAAATGTACTTGACTGCTGAAGACTTGTGGAATAGCGTCACTAGTGAAGAGAGAGATGAAAGAAAAGATTCTAAAGCCAAGGCGAAGATATGCTTGATGATTGATGAATCTCTCTATCCGATCGTTAGAAGTTGTAAAACTGCTAAAGAAATATGGAGTAAGTTGGAGACCACATATGAAGATAAAGGGCTCTCAAGAAGGTTAACACTGCTCAGGAAATTATTCAGAGTTCAGCTAAGTGAATACAGTTCGATGGAGGATTATTTAAATGAAATATTGTCGCTCTCACAGAAATTAGAATCAATTGGTGCCGGTTTAGAAGATGAATTCATTGGAGTTATTATGCTCAGTGGGCTGACAGAAGAATATGAGCCTATGATTATGGCAATGGAAAGCACAGGTGTTAAGACCACATCTGATTATATTAGATCTGCTTTAATTCAAAAATTTTCTAAAGTAGAAAATGGAGTAGATAATGGTTCAGCATTAGTTACCAAACACAAGAAAAATTCTGGAATTACTTGTTATAATTGTAATAAACCTGGCCATGTTTCAGCAAATTGTAAGGAAGGCGTTGTTTGCTATCATTGCAAACGAAAAGGTCACAAAGCAAATGAATGTAAGAAGAAATCTGATTTCGCTAAGTCTGCCAAAGGTAATAATAAAAAATCAACCTTTTTAGCAGCCTTATCATCAGTGAGCGGTGATTTGAATGACTGGATTGTTGATTCTGGAGCCACTTCCCACATGACCAAAAACAAGCAGTGGTTAAAGGACACAAAGCCCAACAAGCAAGAAATATCTGTGGCAAACAGTGATAAAATGACGTCAGAAACTGTGGGGATTGTTAACCTGAATAACAAAATTGATGTGTCAGACGTTCTGTATGTTCCTAATTTGACTACTAACTTACTCTCTGTGAGTAAGATCACTGAAAAGGGGTTCAAAGTGGTCTTTGACCATAAAGAATGCAAAATATACTCGAAGTGCAAGGTTTTGGGTGAAGAAATTATAGCAGCCAAAAATGAAGGCGGCGTTTTCAAGGTAAGAAGACCTACTCAAGTAACAAACGTTGTTAGGGAAGAAAAGCCGGTGAAGAAATTGCCTAGGGACCTGTGGCATCAAAGATTAGGACACTTGAACAGACATTACATGAATAAATTGAAAAATGTTGCTGAGGGAATAAACTTTAGTGAAGACAGTGATAGTGACTGCATAGCATGTATTAAAGGGAAGCAAAATAAAGAACCATATGGAAAAGAGAAAGGAATACAGTCATCACAGATATTAGAACTGTTACATTCGGATTTGTGCGGGCCTATGAGCGTTCCATCATGGGGAGGAGCGCTTTATATGCTAACCTTTACTGATGATTTCAGTAGGAAAACATTTGTGTACTTATTAAAGAGCAAACATGAAACCTTAGAAAAATTTAAAGACTTCAAAAATATAGTTGAAAATCAAACTGGCTTAAAGATAAAAAAACTTAGAACAGACAATGGGAAGGAGTACGTAAATAGAAACTTCATCAATTTCCTGCATATGCATGGGATAGTTCATCAAAAAACAGCACCGTACTCACCCTCACAAAATGGCGTCAGTGAAAGGGTAAATAGGACTATTATTGAAAAAGCTAGGACCATGTTGGAGGATGCTGGTCTGGATCAGAGATATTGGGGAGAAGCAGTGAACACTGCCACATACCTCAAAAACAGAAGTCCCACTAAGGCACTGAATTATAAGCTTCCGGAAGAAATTTGGTCAGGGAGAAAAGTTAATGTTTCCTACTTCAAGACCTTTGGCTGTAAAGCAATGAGATATATTCCTAAAGAAAACCGGCGGAAGCTAGATGCCAAGTCTGAGGAATGCATTTTTGTGGGATATGCCAGTGACTCGAAAGCCTATAGACTTATAAACCCTGCTAACCCCAAGCAAATCATTATTTCAAGGGACGTGAAATTTATTGAAAAAACAGCAAAGAGTACTCCAGAGACACCTCAAGTTTCACCTTCATGTGATGTTCCAATTGTTCTCACTGAGATGAGAGGGGAACAGCGGAACGAAGAACCGAACAGTCCTACTGTGGAAGATTCAGATGAAGAACCCTTCCTTGGATTTGAAAATGAGACTGAAAATCTTGGGGAACATATTGAAAATGAGAATGAAGATCTTGAGGAACAACCTGAAAATATGAGGGAAAGAGAAGAAAACAAGGATTCGCCAGGCTTGAGAAGGTCAAAACGCAAGCCAAAAAGAAAACTATACCCTGATTATGAACTCTATTTGACTCAAACTGAGGATTTAGACTCAGATGATGAAAATGGACCTCACAAAAGAGAGTGGATAGCTGCTAAGAAACAAGAAATGGCTGCCTTACAAATTAATGATACGTTCGAACTGGTTGAACCTCCACCTGATGTGAAACCATTAAAGACGAAGTGGGTTCTAAAGATAAAGGAGGATGAAAAATGCAAATTGTTTAAAGCTAGACTTGTTGTTAAAGGTTGCAGCCAAGTATATGGAAGAGACTATTCTGAGACATTCTCACCAGTAGCTAAGTACACATCCATAAGGTATTTGCTTTCTTATGCAGTCAAGCATAACTTAGAAATTGATCATTTAGATGTGACAACAGCATATTTACATGGTGATCTCGAAGAGGAAATATATGCAACCCCACCACCAGAATTTGTGAGTGAAGAGGGAAAGATATGGAGATTAAAAAAATCTATATATGGTCTTAAACAGAGTGGACGGTGTTGGAATCAAAAGTTGCATGATAGATTGACATCTTTGAATTTTGTTCAATCCAAAGCAGACCCCTGCATCTATAGCTTAAGAGAGGAAAAGGCCTTCATCATAATAGCTGTGTATGTTGATGACATGTTAATATTTTATGATAACAAAATTTCTACAGAGCTAATCAAAAGTAAATTGATGAGTTATTTTAATATGAAAGACCTTGGGGAAATAAAGAAATGTCTAGGAATGGAAATTACCAGGGACAGAACTAATGGAAAAATTAATATTTCCCAGAAAACTTATTCCGAACAAATTTTAAGAAAATTTAACATGATTAGCGCCAAACCAGTTGCCACACCTTTAGACACCGGAATAGATTTTATTACAGAAGAAAAGAGTGAAGATGAGAAGATTGATAATATACCATATCAAGAGGCCATAGGGAGCTTACTTTACTTGTCCCAGATTTCTCGACCAGATATCACCTATGCTGTCCATCTTCTCAGTAGATATAATAACTGTTATAGAAGAGTCCATTGGAATGCCGTCAAGAGACTTCTCAGATATATCAAAGGGACTTTAGATTATAGATTAACCTTTTCTAAAGATGGAGGTGATTTAGCAGTATATTGCGATGCTGATTGGGGCAATAAAATCAACGAGAGACATTCTGTGTCTGGCTATTGTGTGATGATGCAAGGTGGTGCCATTATCTGGAATAGCAAGAAGCAGAAGACCGTAGCATTATCAAGTTGTGAAGCTGAATATATGAGCATCTCAGCCACACTTCAAGAGATTTTATGGCTCCGGAACTTGATTTCTGAAGTGGACCCCGATGTAGTGAATGGACCCACTAAACTTCATTGTGATAACATGGGAGCATTAGAGCTCTCCAAAAATTCAATTATAAATGAAAGATCCAAACATATAGATGTTAGACACCATTTTATTAGAGAAAACATCAAAAACAATGTTGTTAATATTGAGTATGTTCCATCAGAAAATAACAAAGCTGACTTCCTTACAAAACCTCTAAATTGTAACAAACATAAAGAAAGTGTTAAACAAATAGGGTTGACTAAATGACTTTGTACAAATTAATATTATTGTATTTTTGATAGAAAAACAGAATTATAGGGGGGTGTTGGTCTTGTAATTCTTATTTTAATATCTATTGTTTATGTATAAATATTAATATGTATCATATTTAGTAATAAGAATGCGATATAGTCAGCACTCATAGATTGTAACCGCCATGTTGTTTGGCTTCTTTTTGTTCACTTAGCGTCGGTTGTTCAATGAGTAAGGATGTGTTTAGAATAAAGAATTTACAAATCTCTCCACTATTATTTTTCCACAACCCAACACTATTAATACTACACTAAAGTTTCTATTACTCTGTTTTTAACTCAAACATGCCATGTAGCTACCCCTAAAGCTCAGGGTTACTAATAAATAAAAAGTTCATTTAAAGTTAAAAATAAAGTTCATTTAAGGGTAAAAATAATTTTCCGCCATTTTTAATTAGAAATCATCAAATTATTGTATAAGAAACAATATATAAAATTTTAATTGAAATATTTTCCACCACTAACAACTAAATTGTCCCATCTTTCTGGCAGCATGCGGATACCATGTCAAAAAACACATCTTTTGTGGTCATCCACAAATCAATCCAGTTATTTGTATCTTTATACGACATGAAGCACTGCTCAGACAAACAATGTGCCATCTACTGGACCAAATGATCATCAGTAGGTGGAATGTTGGGGAGGGGGGGGGAGTAGGCAAGTATTGTAGCATTGATCATGTACAAAATCAGTGCTCACTGCTACTTAGCTCAGCTCATATAGGACCGTATTTCCTTCTTTTAGAATTATCCCCAACGATTTTGAAAGATGTGAAATTTCACATAAACTACTATACTTAAAGCAGCATCACCATATGCTTCTGCAAGCCTTAGCTGCAGATTTCTTTAAATTAAAGAAATAATAAACATAAACGTAAATGATCTTTATTCAGTAATAAACTTGACATTTTCTGACACGAAAAAATATGGGTTGCTGCCATATGTGCAAACTTGCTATAAGCCATTATGAATTTGACAATTTCAATATAATCTTCTCACTGGAGACATCTGTCGACATTGGCGGAAACTTATTTGTACACCTAGTTATTTAATATGTTTTATTAAACTTAATACTGTTGATCAAAAAATTAATGAGAAGTTTATTTATTAGCCAGAAACTTTATGGGTAATCTTGCCGTTTTGAGAGAGGTGTTATGGTTAACCCAAAATGAGCATAAGCAGAAAGTTACCTTTCACTATCAGGTGTGTCTGCATTATAGGGGCCCTCTCTCGGCTGCACCGATACTCTGTCCTGATCCGCTGACTCGTATATCCCTTCCTCCTCAGGCAGGTAGCCTGCTCCCCTCCCTGTTCCGTGCCTATATCTACTGTAAACAAAATCCGAGCTGCCTCGAACTCGCCTGAAACAGAAGATAAATGTATTAAAAAAAAGAAGAAAAAGAAGATGAATTGCAAGAAATAAAATGTAATGTGAGATATCCTCATACATTAATCAGATAAAGATAGAAAATACTAAAGATAACTTTGGAATTGTTATTAAAACTATTTCTTGTCAAGATATACATATCTTGATGAATTTGGTTACTAATTGACTGCAATGATGAAGCTATTCAGATACAATTTAATAGCCGCAGAAGACAACTTCCCTTTGTAAATATTTTATTAATTGAGAAGCAATTTTCTGTCTAAAAATATTTTTTTAACACATTCACAACAGGACTGTTTAATGCTTTCCCCTCCTCGGGGAGCTATTCCAGGGTATTAAGCAGTATTTGCAATTCAATAATAATAAAATAAACAATAAAAAATACTATCCTACTAGTTATGTTTATAATACGGTATTAATTATAATTGTTATTATTTATATATATAAGTATATGAATATAAATATAAATAAATACAAATAAATATAAAAATAAATGAATTTATGTTAAATTTTAATCATTTTAATTTTTAGCTGTATAGAAATTATGTCTACTTTTTTAATACTTTGACTGCCATCTCAGGTGAAATCGAGTATCAGTTCTCTTGTCAGAGAATGAAATATGAAAATTGTGTAGAAACTAGAACGTGACTCTTAGGTATTTTTTTTCGGCAGTCAAAGTGTTAAAGATCTAATTATTTGAGGCGTATTCTAGTGTGAGCTATGGGTGGTACATGCCGCCCAATGAGGCAGTCAAGTGTGAGCCACCGGTAGTACATGCCAGCGTGAATGTGTTAATACCAAGTAATCAATAAGAGTATATTAAGCATTTTACTTTTGCCATGGGCATATAGATAACTTTGGTTTTCATTTTCATTGATAATTATTAAAATAGGGTTTAAAAAATAATAATGTTTTATATTATTCAGTTTGGGTAGGGGGCTTAAAGGACAGGAAAAAACCGTGCGTGAAGCACTTTGCTCCTAGTTATGTAGCAAATAATTATTTAGTCGGTTATTTCAAAATTGTTAGGCATGCGGGGGCCTCAAATAAAGGTAAAAACAGGTGACTGATCATAATCCTGGCTAAATAAGCTTCTTGTTCAAGCATTGACCTGAAAAAGAATTTTTCTTAATAACTAATGAAGACCATAATTTTCATTAAAAAATAATATAAAATAAATAAAGTGAGTTAGTTTCTTTTTACTGTTAAATTTTACAGTCAAGTACAAGTTAACTAATTAAAGTTATTTAATTGTGTGAACAGCTTGACATGGAGGTGAAGATAGCTCGAAAAAAATTACCCTGAAAGAAGGGACAATTTTCTAAATTAATTTTTTTTTTCAATCAGAGGATGTATTTTTTCCTTGTTAATTTATTTTAAAATTTAAATTAAAATATCATACTGTAGCTATCAATCAGTTTTTCAAAAACTTCTTAAAAACAAAAGTTTTATTTTTTGTAACTGCTCAGTATTGCTTTCCCATGCACTTATCTAGGTGCAAAACTTAAGTGCAAAATGTGCACAAAGCTGATAAAATCATTCTTTTCCACTGCTTGATCGCACTGGTGCCACTTTGCTCACTTGTCATATTTTCTGTACAATTAAAAATATAAGGAGCAATGTTTAACACCAAAAATACTCAATGATAATATAAATATTAAAAATAATATACGTACATAGGATTACATTTAGGATAAAAGGTTCTACATTACAATAAAAGAGGATACATAACTGATAATAGGAAAAAATAAGTCACAGCTCCACTTTTTTCAAATTAGTTCATGAAGTAGGTATTAACAGGTTGATTTTGAATTTATATAATAGAAATAATAAGTTATAAGAAAGCATGGTATTAAATATAACTATAGAAATCCTAAAAAAGTCTAACATCTTTACAACTAATCACATAATTAATTATACAAATAATATATAGAAGTTATAAAAGCAATACATGAAAATAAAATAATGGTTAAAATAAAAAATATAAAATATACATTACCAGCAAAAATATTGAGGATTTTGGATATTTCTGTTGAATTCACAATTTATAAAGTCACAGCCACATTGACTCACAAACTGAATATATCTTCAAAGTCTGAATTAAAAAAATCTGGTGCGTGCGCGCAACACACAACTTTCACTTACCAACTTACTTAGATTAGAAATTAATGTGTTTTGTCAATTGCAATTTCTCAAAGTTACACATTTTTCCACATTCATTTCTTATTTTTGTTTTGCTCTCTAAATTACACTAAATTTTTTTATTATTAAATAAAAGTTTTTACTTGCGATAATTCGGCAATGCAAGCATGATACTCCAAGTCGTCTGATTTTAGTTAGTTGTTGAAAACTTCATTTATTTACCATGAAACAAATAATTTCCATTAAATGAACTGAAGGGCTTTAATTATGTTAAAACAATGGCCTGTCATTAAAGGTGTACTCTGCATGTGTGGGCTCAACGTGTTTTATGAGTTGACTGAATATTTTTCTTTTTTTCTCCTCTATATGTTTACTTAATTTTTATCATATCTCATATTTAGCCATTTCTTATTTTTAGGCGTAACGAGAGACAGTTAATTTCTCCATATAAACAAAAATAAAGGTACATAATAGGAAACAAAAAAAACAAACAAAAAGGCCCCTTCCCCATTTAAGCCCCATCAGAACATTTTAATAATGATAAAGCTTACCTGATTTTATAAGAACACCTAATTTTCATTAAACATGACGAATTTTGATGAAAATCGTTAAATCCGTTTTTGAGATAATCGAAAAAATGGTAAAAATTGGAAAAAAAACGTTATGAAATAAAGTGCGCCCTCCGTTTGACCTATTTTGATGAAATGTTGGCTATTATATCTTTGGCATATATATACATCAAATACCCAGTTTGATCAAAATCGTGTAAGCCGTTTTTGAGTAAATAAAAAAAACACGTGAAAATGATACAAAATTTATTAAGTAAAGTCCCCTCTCCGGATGATCAATTTTGATGAAATTTTTACAGTCTTATCTCGGGGATATACATACATCAAATACCCAGTTTGATCAAAATTGTTATAGCCGTTTTTGAGTAAATAAAAGAAACACCGGAAAATGATACAAAATTTATTAAGTAAAGTCCCCCCCTCCGGTTGATCAAGTTTAATGAAATTTTTACTGTCATATCTTGGGCATATGAATATATCAAATACTCAGTTTAATCAAAATCGTTAGAGCCGTTTTTGAGAAAATCGAAAAAAAAGTAGAAAGTTATTAAATAAAGTACCCCCTCCCTTTGACCAATTTTGATGAAATTTTTGAATTTGAAACATACACTAAATACCCAATTTCAGGTTTGCACGGTATATAGTCTTTGAGCTAGTCTGTTCACACAAACACACACACACACACACAGACCATTTCGCGGGACTTGGTTATTTCGACTCAGGGGACCCCAAAACGTGTATTTCCGTTGAAAACCAGAAGTCAAAATTTTCAAAATCGCAATACTTTCCTTACTATATATTTCATATATAGGTAAGTGAAAGTAAAAATTATCTGATTTGGTTCTAAAACTTTTATCTGAATCATGTCGTATTTTTTTTCTCTCTATTTATATTTTTAAATATAATCTTACTGTTACGTCACAAAAGTATGTTCCTAGTCCAAGAATTCAATTCTCTAAAACTTAAAGCTGGATATGACAATCATTACTATTAACCAGGTGGAGCAGATTATCGCTACTGAAGATATGGAAGAATATGAACTATGGAAGAAGCCTTTTGAAATACTCAATCTGTCTAACCAGATAATTTCTTCTATAAGATCTCTTAGCTCTAAATACAGAATGAAAAAGAATAAGCCAAGTTTGAGAGATAAGAAAGAAGTAAACATCTGGCAGCCTCACACAAAATGGAAAGATGGTTATGAAATAAAGGATAGTTTTTGACTCATGTGGCTGTGGCTTTAGAGTAGGAATAACAAAATATAAAATAGAAATAAATAGTGTATGAAAGTGCGACGTACTCATTAGCATTGGACTAACGCTTTTATTATTACCTTCTAAAATAAATTCTAGTTGGAAGTAATGCCAACAATAAAATTTAAATATAAGCAATAAACGCTACTTAGAAGCAATAAGATAAAATAAAAAATAAAATAAAATGGCTGCATGCCGGTATTGTCAATGATTTGCATCTAGGCCAATAGTCACAATATAGGATGCCTTTGGTTTCAATTTTATATAAAATATAAACAAAATATATGAGAGTGATACTTTAGTGTAAGAATAAAAAATTAAGACAAAAATAAATGAAATAAAGATGGAGATGAAAAACAAAAAGAAGTGCCGAAAGAGTAAGATTATTACAATAAAAAAAAAAAAAAATTCAAACTTAAAAAGTATTTTAAAGTTACCTCGGTTCATTAAATTGTGTAATAAGAAAGGCGTTGGATCACAAGTTGAAGTTACGAGTCCTGAAACAGGACCCAGTGATTTAAATTATTTAACTTTTTTTTTTAAGCTCAAAAAATTTGAGAACGTAAATTCCAGAAAAATCGACGATTTACAGATTATTAATTGTTCGATTTCAAAAATTCTTATTTTTCACAGACTATAGGGGCATTTAAATCAATAAATTAGTAGTTTCTTACATGTTTAATTAATATTTAAAAAAATATTATAAGCATACAGCCAAAATAGCTTTAAAATAAAAGCAACAATGTTGAAAAAATAAATTTACATGAAGTCTTCTTGCAACTTTATAATTTTCCTGCTTAAAAATTTCAGTCAAGTTCCTTGCTTCTGGCAGCCATATTTCAAATAGCAAAGCCGTGTAACATAATTTAAATTTAGCTTAAAATAAAATTAGAGATATTAAATAACTTCGAGTGGACGTTAAAAATTGTATTTTGCAATGCAAAATTGTAAAATATTAATAATTGGAGCCAGCATTCTGCCCATGACTATTAAAGAGACAAAGAATTTTTTGCGTTGATAAATCAAATAAGTGCTTTACTAGGTTATGTTGTCTAAAGAAATAAAAATGAAAACTATAGACAAATCAAAACTGCATAGCCATGATAATTACCCTGATTGGGGGTCAAGGCGGTTGTAATGTCGATCGGCTTCAGTTTCAGACATTCGTATATCTTCTGATCCTGAAGGACTCATATGCCTGGTTGTCTTATGCTCTAGCTGCCTTATAAGATCTTCAAGGTTTCGGATTCTAATTGGACCTGAGGGAGGCAATTCCTCTTCCTCCTCATCATCTAGAAGGTGAACAAAAACATGGACTTCATTTAAAAATAATAAGAAGCCATTTTGATCCACACATTTACAAGTTAACTTTATAGTTAATTGACTTTGATAACATTCAAATACCATAGCTTTTGAGAAACTATCATCATAAATTTTAAAAACAATATTTAATTGAGATAATCATAACAAAAATTTAGAGGAAAAAAATCATTCCAAATTATGATTATGATATTCTATACATTTTTAAAATGACATATAAAATATTGAAGAATTACAGTGATAACTTGAGCTTTCATATCAAACAGGTAAAATAGTCTTGATATAAATATTTAAGAATAAAAAGCATTATATTTCTTTTCTTTCATTCTACTGAAAGCTTACATCACTATTTCTTAAATGAGACTAGATTATACTCCATTGTTTTTAAAAGTTTAAAAAGTTTTTCAAAACTTGTTAACTCTCACTATGAAAAAAGTTAACGTTGTTCAATAATTAAATTATTACAATAGAATTTTCAACAAAGTTACTAATGAATTTTGGTATGTGCAAGCATGAAAAACATTTGAACATTCATATAATCAAGTTTTATGATACCAATTTTCTCCATAAATTTCCTTTAAAAAATTGATTTTATACATAGGAAATGTCTCTATTGCTGTATAAAGAGATTAAGATACACTATCATAGTTCACTTCACACCTAAACAACTTTCTAAGCTTCATGTGAACTGTGTACATGAACCCTACAATTAAGATGATCAAGTTTCTCTTTTACATTAAAATTTCCTAGTCAGAAAATAAAATTTATTTTCAGGAATTTAAAATATTCCTTTAACACCATAATGCTGCGAAAAGGTTTTTTATCTGCACGCTGTAATTCTCTTTAGAAAATCATTAAGTCCTTTCCTTGTCATCTTTTCAGCTGTCTTTGTGTGTGTGTAAAATTAAAAAAACAAAAACAAATAGGAAATGAAAATAAGCAAGAATGGCTTACTTTAAATAAGTCAATAAAATAATTTTTTTTATAAATATTTCCAAAGTCAGTTAATCTATCTATAATGTAATATAAAAAATAAAAACTTGTTAGAGATTCATTTAATAATAAATTTGAAAACTTTATAGAATGAAAATGTAATAAAAATTAGTTTGTATTTTTACACTCATTTTGATAACAAAAGGTTTTATGAACGGGTAATTAGAAGTTTGGGTAAAATATTTTTTGATGGTGCAAGAAATGTTCCTCCTTTTTTAACTCCTCTAACTTTTAACGATTCTATAAGAATGGTAAATAAAACTAAAGGAAAGTAGAGAGAGTTGTTCATGAAAACTATCACGACTCTGTCCTGTGCTGAACATGTTAGTGTTATTATCACTAGTGCATGACGATCCACCTTTTCATTTGAAGCAGTTTTTCTTCACTATACAAATAAATTCACTATACAATTATTACTGATTCAAAAAATAGAAAATACATTCAATATAAACATTGGATCTTCCATATTATGGAAACGTTCTAACAGTCAAAAATCTAAGCTAATTTTCTCTAAGCAAGATTATGTTTAAAAGTATTATAGGTCTAATGAGCAAACAATATTTGTAAATGCTACTTTAATTAACCCAGGAAAGGTAGTGCTAATCGAAGGGTTGATTTGGGTAAGGCTTCGTTGATGAGACCAAGTGACCTTATTATCGTTTCAGGGATGCCTAATCATCATCTAAATGCAATATTTATAATACTTTAAAACAGACCTTTTTTACATTTACACTTTTTATGCCTTTAGTCAATAAGAAACTAAGAACGGTGTAATTTACTTACTAAAAGATAAGGTTCAATTTAAGCAAAACACTTGATTTTTAATGTATGATTTATTGGAAAGAATAATTATTTGATACAAAAAACCACAAAGAAAATGTCACAAAAGCAAAATTGCCAAAGAAATAATGAAACAAAAAAGAGAACAAATAAACTACGAAAGCATATTATTAGTAGGAATACACTACACTACCAACTAAACAGGAACAATGAGTTCTCATTTATCATTGGTAAGATATAAGCCACAGCCTGGTTTTACAATCTGGACATAATTTGACCCTATGCTCTCCACAAATGCGCTTTCCTCAAATACAATAAGATTTTGACATTCTTCTCTTCTGTCAAGGATAAAATGGACACATTTCTCAATGTTCAAATAGTCGATAAATATTTCACCTACAAATAGAATTAGCTTTCAAGACGAACATTAGGTAGCACTTCGTTTCCAAGACTGACACAAAGTTACATATAAGGTAGGGCTTCGTCTTGCCGACGTCGTTACTTCAGAAAAATAAATTAAATGATTGACTTACGTAAATCGACCGACCTTCTACCTACACGATCTGTTCTAGTACTAAGTGGAGATAGAACCCCTGGAAGCTGGGCCAGCTAGGATTGGGGGTTCATTTGTAATTAATAGAAATGTGCGGTGTATTCGTCGTTAAGGCGAACGCTATCTTTCCTGAGTTAAATCTTTTGTATTGGTTTATTTTTAAGCACTATTAATAACTGATCTACTTCTCACCTGTTTGATGGTTCCAAACTGATATATTATTAATATTTTATCAACATATTTTTTGCTTGGTTTCATTAACAAGATTTTAGATTCTTGTCAAATTAAAGCCTTAAAAAAATATTTTTCTTTTTTTTTTTAATATCAAAATACATAGTCTTTTATTGTTAAACAGTATGATTATTAAATATATATATTTCTTTTCAATATACATGCACCATATCTTATCAAATCCCAAAAGTTGATTTAAAAATTTGTCAATAATAACAAAATTAATTAAACATATTACACAGCATAGAATAGATGAAAAGTACTTCAAAGTGATACCTTGATTTTCCGTCCTATGGTTAGTTCTTCGGTGGTGATGGTGGCCAGAGGGAGAGGGAGAACTATTTTCAACCATGACTACATGAGTCTGAGACCCGTGACCTACGGAGTGCAATACATATCTTATCATCTAATCTAAATTTTATTAAGGGCTGTCTTCAGCGGCCCTGTTCCCAGTTTTGTTTCTTTTAGTCATTCATATTCTAATCTAAATCTATTAAAATTTATTGATGATATATGAAATTACCTGTCAGCAGGTCAAAATCACCTGTAAAATTGTTGACAAAGGTATAGATATTTAATTGAAGGCATCCGAAAATATGTTTATTTTTAAAAAAGATAGATGTAAAGAATATTATTTTATAATAGTGCTAGGGGCATAATATCTTTGGCAGGCACATTAGATCCCTATAATCAGGTACTGATATAATGCGCATTCAAATTGTTTTTTATATAGAGTAGATTCCCCTTGTCCAGCATTATTCAGTGCTTATAAAAGAGAAAGATTAATCTATTACATGTGAATAATTAATATTTTATATCAATTTCTTTAAACTAAAATTAACATTCAATTATTAGATTATCAATTATATGAGGCACACGTCTATTTATGAGCATATAATAATTCGGTAAATACAAACATTTTGTTTTTCTCAGTTTTTATTTTATTCTAATAGTGAAAAAAAAGAGAAATAAATGGATTGTTTCTTTTGTAAGTGAAATTGAATGTTTAAAATATGACTTTACTCATGAGCAATGTTTTTGTATTTACATTTTTTTAATGATCCTTTTGTACAGGCGGTCATGATAAAAATCATCAAGATATAAGTGATATAATAATGGCTTCCATTTTTAATTGATAATTTCTGTTATCCAGCGTTTTTTGTTATCCAGTAAAACTTTGATCCCAGCAATGCCAGATAAGGAAGACTCTGTTGTATACATTAAATATAAAATAAATCTGCATTGATTGAAGGTAAAATATTTACAACCTGCTCCAAAATGTCTCAACATATCTAATGGGACCAAAGATTGATATTAGCAGAGAATTACATAATTTAATCAATTCAAGAATGAAATATAAACATTTACATTTGTATGTACCACTAGATGATTTTTAACAGTAAATCAAAATGATGTATCATTGGCGTAGTAATGATCTTAACAATATTTAACAAGACTTTGAACAATTCTAAACATTTACTATTTTCACGCATTAACTTAAATATATAATCAACCAATTAATGAAATGTTTTTATACTTCAGTAAAATTATCTCACAATTATTTACATAATTCATGTTTAAAAAAAATTCATGAACGTTTAACAAAGAAAAATTTCATAAATAGTGTCATGAAAGTATTGAAAAAGGGTTGTTCACATCCATCCCATGGCTTCTCAAACTTTTTGCGACACAGGCACATTCTAGATAGCAAAAAATGAAAAATGCAAGTAGCCCAACATAATACAAATGAAATTGGATAAAAATAACTTATTATATTATTTTCTTTCTTATATTTTTGGTATTGTGAGATATTTACTATTATATGCAGGGTAATTCAGTTCTAAACAGAGAAACTCTGGGAAGGGATTGAAGACATAATTTTCTACAAACAAGTTTATTTGATGCAAGATCCTTTTCCGAAGTCTTTTTACTTTCACTTACCTATATTTGAAATATATAGTAAGTGGAAGTATTGCGATCGTGAAAAATTTCGACTTCCGGTTTTCAACGGAAATACATGTTTTGGGGTCCCCTGAATCCAAATAACCAAGTCACGCGAAATGGTCTGTGTGTATGTGAACAGACTAGCTCAAAAACTATAAGCCGTACAAACATGAAATTGGGTATTTCATCAAAATTGATCCCGGAGGGGGTACTTTACTTAATAAATTTTGTATCATTTTCATGTGTTTTTTTATTTACTCAAAAACGGTTTTAACGATTTTGATCAAACAGGGTATCTGATCTATGTATATGCCAAAGATGTGATAGCCAACATTTCATCAAAATTGGTCAAACGGAGGGGGCACTTTGTTTCATAAATTTTTTCCAATATTTACCTTTTTTTTAGATGATCTCAAAAACGGCTCTAACGATTTTTATCAAATTCGTCATTTTTAATGAAAATTAGGTGGTCTTTAATATCAGGTAAGCTTTATCATTATTAAAATTTTCTGAGGGGGCTTAAATGGGGTAGGGGCCTTTTTTGTTTGTTTGTTTTTTTGTTTCCTATAAAGTACCTTTGTGTTTGTTTATATGGAGAAATTAACTGTCTCTCGTTAAGCCTAAAAATAAGAAATGCCTAAATATGAGATATGATAAAAATAAAGAAAATTTATAGAGGAGAAAAAAAGAAAAATATTCAGTCAACTCATAAAACTCGTTGAGCCCACGTACGCGGAGTACACCTCTAATGACAGACCATTGTTCATAATTAAAGCCGTTCTGTTCATTTGACAAGTGGCAATTAACAAAACGCATTAATTTCTAATCTAAGTAAGTTGGTAAGTGAAATTTGTGTGTTGTGAGCACGCGCCAGATTTTTTTTATTTGTATTCAGTTAAGAGGGTGGTGTTTTGTATTGAAGCGTTGTTCAGAGAAAGTTTTCAATAGTTGGATTCGAAGTGCACCATTCTACATTAGACAAATTTTCTAGTGAGAAAACAAATATTTACTTTACTAAGGTCATTGATAAAAAGGGGCTTTCTGAAGGTTTAACTAAGCAAAGTTGTATTTCTCAATAAATCAGAGGTTTTCCACCAACTATTTCATCAGCCTCCTGATGGAATACAGATTCTCTACTTTCAAATAAACTTCCAAACTGAGTTAGCAATAATTCAATACAAAGATAGTTGAAATTTATTGAGGGATTGGTTGACTGATTGACTATAATTGTTGAACAAATGTGGATTAGAATTCTCTTTTTTGAAATGTTTTATCACTATCACCCGAGGCTCAGTTTTTAACCTCCAAATTCTGGGAATCAATTGGACAGTTTAAGTAAGAAATAGCTTTGAGAAATTAAAAAAAAATTCTTTATTTGAGATATTTCACATATGTTTTTCCAACTTTTCATTAACTTTAACTATAAAATCATTCATAATTTTTTAATGCTCTGGCAAACATTAACATGATTGCACTTGAACATTTGAAATAGTGTTGGATTTTTTTTGGCTGGTTTAGTGTGCAGACATTAAAATACATTGAAAATGTCATCCAATAGGAAATTTGACTCCTTCATATGGTGCAATCAGATTTGTTTGGGCTAAAGTATATCAGAAATTATAAGTGGTTTTCAAAGAATGATGGTGAAAAGTTCAAAATACACAAAATGTGAAAAAAGTATCTCAAATAAACGAATACATTTTTGAAAATTTACCTAAGCTATTTCTTACATAAACTGCTCAATTGATTTTCAGAGTTTGTACTTTAAAAATTGAGTCTTGCTTAGTAAAATAATTCTATTAACAAGACTCTAATCTATATTTTTTGACGAATCACAATGAACCATTCCCTCAATAAATTTCAACAGTGTTTATGAATTGATAGCTTACTCAGTGTAGAAGTTTACCTGAAAGTAGGGAATCTAGGAAATCTCTATTCCGTCAGGAAGCTGACGAAATAATAAACTAAAAACCTCTGATTTATTGAGAAACACAACTTTCCGTTGTGACCTCCAAAAAGTCCCTTTTATCAATGACCTTATTAAAGTAACTAACTTTTTTGCAATAAAAAATATATTCTACTTCAGGATGGAGGATGGTGCAATTAGAATTTAACTATTGTGATCAGTAATCCTTGTTTATTATATAAAATATACTTGACCATCTTAAGAAAACACAAAATTTGACTTTATTCCTGTTTTAGTTTGGAATTGGATCATTCATTGAATGAATTATTTTTGGAAAGAATGTCTTAAATCACCTCCCCCCCCCCCCAGAGTTCTCCATTAAGAATAAGTAATATTTTTAATATTTTCTACTTCCTTCCATGTAAATTCAAATAGCCTTTAAATAGATAAGGCTGTTTTGGTTTAGCTTTTAAGAAGAGGGAAAAAATAATGGGGAAGAGAGAGACCAAGAAACAAAGTCACCTATCTTGTGAACAGACCCAGACAAAAATTAAGTAAGATTATGCTAAACCATCTTTTTGCATCAGTTAAAGCATCATGCCCTTATGTTTCAAAATAAACATGAATGACGATTTATTGAAACTCTTATAAAGTTTCTTTCTTGTCATAATTTGTAATCAACTTTGCCATCATGTCTAAAAATCCATTTCATTTTCAAATCCAATTCTTAAAATATCATCTCAAATATTTGTTTATTCATTATTCATGATGTGGAGTTACTAACTCTGATCTGAGCAGAGTTTGTCCTGAGAATTAACCCTGTTATATGCTGGACATGGATCAAGACCAGCCGCAGCTGCCGCGAGCGACCTTCTCAGTAGGTCTTCGCTCGAAGCTCCTGAGTGGCGAGGTGCTGCGCTTCTCAAAGCCTCAAAAATATCCTCATGATAACCATTTAATGACTTTAAAGCCCTTTCCACCTTTAAAAAAAAAACGAAGAAAGAAATGTAGAAATATATAAATAATAATTAAAAACAAAGAAGTTTTCAAGAACAGAACATTTTCATCAAAATCTTAGTGTTTATAAATTATAAAATTTAATACTGGAAATTTAATATTTTTTTAAATCCAAATTTCACATTGAGAGATTCTATAGATAGTTTAATGTATAATGTTTATTAAGAATTTAAAAATATTTGAAAATAAGTCCAAAAATTTGAAAATGTTTAATTGATTTTTATTTAATAAATACATAATTATAAATACCTCTGAACTGGGACCAGTTGATATCATATCAGGTCCCAGAGTGAGGCTGTTATCGAGAATTTCTTGAGGGTCAGCTCCAGCATCATCCAGCCACTTTTTATGACAAGGATCTTCGCCTCCATAGGGGCAAGGCTTCTTTAATATTCCTTTTTCAGGAAGTTTCGCGAGGTTATTTGGAGGCAGGTCAATGAAGGAAACGGTCTCCTCTTCCCCTGAGAAAATACCATAGAGCGCACGATCTTTCTCATTTGGTTAAAAAGTCTATATGCTTCTTAAACATTAATATTTATAACATTGAATATTTTGTAATTTTATTATTTATTGATTAAAGATAATAAGGGAAAATAAAAGTAATTATTTAAAAATAAAATTCATTTCTTAACATGATATTAAAATAGCCTTTTAGAACATACTTCATGTCGGATGTTAAGATTTAATAACTACATTGTTAATTTTTTTTATACAAAAAGTATATAAGCATTGTTATTATGTTAATTATGATGGAAAAAATTGAAAATAATAAAGTAATTAATCAAAGACATAAAGATAACATCTTCTTGACATAATCATAAATAAAAATAGCAAATAAATATTTCTCTGAAGGAAAATCATTGAAATATATCATTAAAATTTACCTGTTTTTTGGGATATTACTAAAACACTTTAAAAATTGATATTATATCTCTAGTTCTTGGACAAAAGGACTTAAGTCAGGGGAATTGAAGCTTAAGCAACGATTTACCAAGCTTAAAAAAATCATTATAAGTTCTGTCTGATTGCATTTGTTTATTCCTGAATAATAAATGAAAATACATTGTTCCAACAGAGACTGGTCTTTATAATAAATTATGAATTTTTAGAAGATGAGACAAAAAAACTTGTTATGACTTAAGCCCTTTTGTCCAAGCACAAATGATATATAACCATTTTTTTTTTTTTTTGTTTAATATCATAGTATAGGCAGGTACCTTTGAAACTGATTCATTTACATATGAATAAGCTATTTCATCACCATCCCATAGATGAAAAATCACATTTTGATCTGAATAACAATACAGCTTAAAAAATTATTATGTTAGGTCACATATAATCCATATTAAGGGGAGATATGATTTTTATGTTAAATAAGGTTCGAATATGTGTACTTGAATGTTCGTGAATTTTCAAAAATCTGTAACTTATTATGAGAAATATTTAATGAAATAATGAAGACAAATTACTATGAATATAACAAAAGAGCCTAAGGAATAATACATGGAAGCCTATAAGAATAAGACAAAGATTATAATGAATCCTAGGTTTTGCCTATGGGTATAATGATTGTGCACTTGACTCGATTTTGTATAAAATTGACGAGTCAACACTCCGAGAACATGAATATATAAAAAAGTGACTCAGTACACTTCTACACAATGTGAGAAAAAAAGAAAGGAGATAGCCCTTTCCAAAGTGATAAATTCATAAAAGCCCCTATTTTCTTTACAGAATGATAAGGGGATTAAAGGTTTGAGCTGCCTCTTATTGTGCCCTTCAGAAAAATTATTTTGGACTTTATTAATAAAAAAAGTGTTCACAATTTCTCTCAAAAATTAATGGATTATTCCATCATCCTGAAGCTCTTAAACACTCAAAATCTACTCATTGAACCACTGTGATGGTGATGATGAACAATTTTAAAATTACCAAAACTCTCAGAAATCAAATCATAAGTGAAAAAGACAAACAGCATTTATAAAGTTACGACAGTCCATCTCAGGAATGAACCGTTGGGATAAAGTGTCCCTGTTTACTCAATTTTGACAATATCTCGGCTGTCATAACTAGAATTATTTCATGACCAGGTGACTAAATATTTTGGAAGCAAAATATTCAAAGACAGCTTATGGTACATAGCAATATTTAAAACAAATAATTTGATAAAATTTTAACTTTATGTAAATAAAACAAATAATGACATACTTATGTCATCTCAAACTATTTGAATAGAAGATAAAATTACTTGGTTTATAAATATAAAGAAAACATGATTATTAAGAAACCCACCAGAATGCCCGGGGTCATCCTCACTTCCGGATCCAGCAAACCTCTTTATCTGCTGCATCTTATGATCCCTGAATTAGAATTAGGAAATTTTATTATTAATGTAAGCAATCAACTATTCATAAAATTCATGCACATGCAATTTGCCAAATGATTTAAGCCAAAAAAATTTTACATAAGCATACACTGCTTCACAAGACAGTAAAAATGACTTATGATAAGATGTACACATATAAATTACTAGGTAAATGAAAAATGTAAAAAAAAAAGAAAAAAAAGAAAAACATTGCTTGCCCAAAGATTACTTTTAATAGTTAATGTAACATCAAACAAGTTTCAAAAACTAAAACTCTGCTAATGGTTGGGAAAGCTTTGTTTTTCATATTTCAATTTATAATATTAAGAACTGACTGGAATCTAGAAGTTGGAGGACCAGCACTCATATGATTCGGCCTGAACAGGACCCTCTGTGAGTCTCCACGACCACTGAAACACGATAGCAATTCCTATCAGTATTTATATATTAAAAAAAATATATATATTATACTGCAATCATAAATGGATTTTTTACCTTTCTAGCTTTAGTCTTTTTAAACATTAAAATGGTAATTTTAGATTTATTATTGACTACTGAGTGATTCAGATCCAAAATATACATTATTTCAAAAAATTCAAAGTCAAGAAAAGATGAAATATTTATGATTCAGAGATGAGTAATGTTAGACTCACGAAGCAAATTGAAAATTGCTTCAAGAAAGATATAATTTAAAGAAAAGAAAAATTGAGGACGTGAAGAAATTATTTAATACAATTTTCTCCTTTGGTCAGTCCTTTTTAAGATAATCACAGTCAGTCCTTTATTAGATAATCACCAAGATAAATTTAAGGGTTTTAATAAACCTTTTTTATTAAATTATTATAAGTTTTTTGAATTTGAATCTGTTATTTTTATATGTATCTTAGTTAAGCATATTTCTGTTTTTAATAATCATCACATACTTATAAAAACCCTCGACGATTATCCTCACCTGTAGCCAGGCATATTGTTAAAAGGAGGCATCTTGCTTGCGTCTAGACCTGCTGCTTCTTCTGGGGTCGCTAATGAAGAAGAACTAAATCCCTTTGACATTGGTTTCTTGGAGTACGGAGGTTCTGGCTTGGGCATAGTAGTTCTCCTAGGAGTTGGAATTAGGGATTGGATTGCTGAATTGATAATTTGAGTATTTTTGAATAAATGAAATGAGTATTCTTTGAAGTTATTATATTTTTATTTTTATCAACTGAAAATTACCAAAA
This sequence comes from Aelia acuminata, assembly GCA_911387785.2. NCBI lineage: Eukaryota > Metazoa > Arthropoda > Insecta > Hemiptera > Pentatomidae > Aelia > Aelia acuminata. Next base: position 76,578,324 of record OU426983.1, on the reverse strand, counting down.
CAAGAGCTCTAGATCAGTTAAAAATTAAAATTGGAAAAGAAAAATGATTTGATTGAGCTCAATGAATTAATTGATGTTACACTTGGTAATTCAAGCTTTAAATGTTGCTAATAAAATTTGTTAAGGTCAAAATTTTATTAATTTAATTAAATAAATTGCAAATATTTAAAGAATCAATTCAATATTGAAGGAATCAATTGATTTGATAGCACAGAAAAATAAATTATAACAAGCAGCATGCCACAGAAAAAACTATTTCACTTCTGAGCACATTCAACTATAATCATGCGATTTACAAAGATTTAAAAAATCTTAAATTATTTTATTATTCTATTTCTTGAGGGTCTAATCAAGGAAAATTTTATATATATGTATACACACACACACACACACACATATATATATATGTGCCTTCAGATATACAAGTTTAAAAATACAAGGATGAAGAATTAAGTTTTTTTCCAACTTTTTTGTCAATATTATAATTTATGTTATTTTATCAAAAGAGAAAAGATTGGCCACAGCTAGGGAATCGAATCCAGGTCTTCTTCATCTCAGTCGCAGTGCGCTACCATTGAGCTAACTGTGGGTTAATTCCAGGGCGCATCAACCTTCAGTCTTCGGCGATTCCACCCACTAGTTATTTACAATATAATTATTTAAATATAATAAAAGACTAATTTTTATTAATTATTTCCCAATCATTTAATTAATAATATTATAAAATCATATCTTGTAAAGCAATAATGCTTCCAAATATTTGTAATGAGATTTCGATGCGCGGTCTCGCATACTGGATTGGCACAGAATAAAAGACTTTTGGAGTGGTTTCCAAAATACTTACTTTGGACCTCTTGAACAAATATATTTTGTATATTTGAATTATATATTTCATTAACTTTATTATTCATCTGTCATTACTAATTTTTATTACAAAAAAATATATTTGTACAGGTAAAATAAAAAATATATTGATTAACAACAAATAAAATAACGGGCTAAGTGTGCCGAACTCTTGTTTGGTGCAAGGCTTAAAAGGTTGAAATTCAGCATTGCCAATTCATAGAAGGGACGTTAGGAAATGCTCAAATGAATACTAGGCAGTCCCTTGTACCGCTGTCACACGTTCCGTATCAAAAAAAAGATATACAGTTTAATTTTCAGCATATTATTAATTTCAGAAATATCAATTTCTAAAATAACCCAAACTCTTTGGGTTATTTTAATTAGAAAGAATATTCTACATGAATTATATATGTTCTCTTATTCCAAAAATATGATTTTCAATTCCTTCTTCATAAAAATTGGTCTTATACAATAAAAAAAAATATTTTAAGGGATTATGCATCAGGTATGAGATTTGGACTATTTTGAAAATAATCCTGTCTTGCAAAAAGATAATCAAGTGAATGATCGTTCAGGTTAGAATTGAGAAACATTCTTGAGTTGGAAATATTCCAAGGTATAAGTTAAATTAAATAATCGTTACCCATGGTGGGGAATCAGCCCTTGCTTACACTTTAAAATTAGTTTTGCACTAACTATCAGTTAGTAAATTATATTGAAATAACACCGAGGTATTAATTTTTTTAATTTATCTATGTGCATACCCTCAAGTGTGTATACCTTCAACTACAATATGGAAGTTTAAATGAAACAAAAATCATAACCAAGGTTACACACCTCATAATATACATCAAATTAACAACCACTTACAGACACACAATGCAAAAATGAAAAATTACAAAAACATTAAATACGCATTAATGACAATAAAGTGACATCAACCACATGTAAAAACTCAAGCTTAAAAATATAAAAACATCTAATGTTCGGTTGGAGTTCAATGTTAAATAGGAAAGTGATCAGGAGAGAGGAGGTGGAATGGAGGATTACACACCCATTCTTTTTTTTTTAGAATTCTTTATGCTAATGAGGTATTTAATTATAAACTAAACATATATAAAAAATAATAACTATACATTATTCCATATTAATCATAATTTTATTAGACATGATTATTTATATTTTTAGATTAAATATTTTATCAGCACTGCTAGTCTATGTGAATGTCTGTGAAGCAGTGTTACACAATATAATTCTATGATCATGCGAAACCTAGTGAATCTTGCTGCCGAAGCCTATTTAATGAGATAATTGTGCTAAGCAACTATAGTATTATGATTAATAGAAAAAAATAACTTAAAAAGTTCAGGGGTTTATTTCATCTGCAATATTTTGTTTTTTTATTTATTTTTTTTATTCTCTTTCTGATCCACCTGAACCTCTTATTATAATTCATTTTCTATTGTATAAAGCTCTTATTCTAAATTTTTCTACTTGATTTGGTGAAGCAGAAAATAATAAGTAGAACAGAAATAAATATGATCAAAGTTATATGAGCATAGAACAGTCAATAAAGTATTGACATTTCTAAGAGAAAACAAAAGTGAAAAAGCTGTAAAATAAAAATAAAAATAAATAAATTAATAGGTAGCAAATAAATCAGTGCAAGGTTATAATAAGTAATTTTATGGATGTGTTCCTACTTGATAAGTGTACCGCCATCAATTTTAAAGATCGACAACTAAGTATTTTATGGTACTTGCTGACTTGGTTTCTCATACAACATGATGTGGATGGTTTTCTTAGTTTGAGCTAATTTATACTTTGCTTATTAAATAGATCATAACCAATTAGGTTCAAAAATTACCATTAATGGTTTTTAATTCTATTCATAAATATTTATGCAATATGTTTTAATATAACTATTAAAAGTATAAAACTTTTATTCGCTTGCTTGTAAACCATTTTCCGGGGTTATAGAAGTTATGCATTTACCTGTCATAGTCTCAACTGCTTCAGTAGACATATTAAAAGTTCCATGATATCAGTAAAGTTCTCTGCCTAAGAGCTTATAAATCTTCATAGTTTAATAAAAAGTTAAATGTCAAAAAAAAATTAAAGACAACTCTATAAATGGTAAAGGGACAAATATAAATGAGATGATGTTTTTATCAATCTTAATATGATATAAAATTTATTTTTAACACTTTTTTTTTTAAAGATTTACATCTTGGTTGATTGACATTGGGTGCGATGTTCAAGCAAAATACAACCAGCTAATTTTCTAATGTAAGAATGAGTACTATCCTGAGGTACTTCTCCGAAATTTGTGTTTGTTCAATGAAATTTAATATCCAATATTTTAGCATTTCCTGGAGCCACAATAAGGATGCAAATATGGGCTTTAATTTTTGGTTATTTATAGTTAATTCTGCAGCAAGTGTTGGAGAAAAATTCAATTGCTAGGCATATATTAATAAAAATTAAAAATTCATTAAAACAGTTTGACTTGAATTACACAATTAGAGAGTTTATCATACCATATCATATGGTATGATAGGAACAATTTCAAAATTATAGGTAGATTGAAATTCAAAATTTTCAGGTATGATGTCTATTTAATAAGCAATGATTAAAAAAATTATATAGAAACTAGAAAGACACCCATTAGATTTCTACATTCCATGCTTGCACTGATAAAACTAACTCAAAATAAAACATATAATATAAGGTATTAAAAAATATAAATAAAAATAAAACAAAGACCACATTTAGGAACATGTGTTTTTGTTTAATTTAGCATTATCAACTAACCTGAGACATAAGGAGAAGTTTTTGTGGACTACGACAGATCTGTAGCACAACGCACTCAGCGCAAACACTATGAATACGCCCCCCACCACCGACATTAAAGTACCCACCAGGAACACAGTGTTCGTGCTGTGAGAATTTTCTGCATCGAACAAAAACAAAAAAAACAAAAAAATAGATTCATTACACACCGATTAAAATAATACTTTAGATATGGGTGTGGTTTATATAGGATGAAACTGGGGAATAAAAGAATATAGGTCATGGGATATTTTAATTTTCAAATGAAAGTAGTTCATGCACCAACCAGAACTAAATGAAGTATGTAGTGAAGAGAAGGAAGAATCGGATAGATAAACAGAATGGAAAAGAAAGCTGTTTGATAATGTTCTTAGTTCTGTAGCAATAGATTCATATTCAACATAACAGATAATACACAAACAAAAATCTGGCATTACCAATAACCATTTTCATTGGTACAGAGAATATTTTATATTTAACCACAACAAGCAACATTGAATACATGGATATGTACCAACATTTCACATTCCTTTCTGTATGTAAACAAATATTTGTCTGTTGCAGTTTGCTGTTATCAACATAGAGGCTAATTTATTTTTTATTATAGAAAAAAGATAACTTGTAATCTTCAAACCAAGTATAGGTAGAAAATTGATTTTTTTTTTTTTTTTTTTTTTTACTACCAACTGCATCAAAACAAATATTTATAATGTCACAAAACACATAAAGCATTTCTGTAACCAACAAAAATCGGCGAACAATGCGAGAGATAAGATATAAAAATTAGCGCTTGCTCACAGGTATTAATTGCTTTATTTACAGTTGAGGAAGTATTTTGGTTTCCTCTGATTGTGTACCTGTAGCAAACCGCAATTAGAGCAAAGCAAATGAAGACCCCTTTCACAACTCCTACCATAATGAAGACCATCGCCAGTGTGCTTAAGTTCTCATGGTCCCTTCCTGAAAAATATTATTTCCCACACCGCTTTCTCATTTAAGGGTGAATATGAATCTTATGATCAAAACGCTCTAGATATAATTAAATAAATACATAGTTAATACAACATTTATAATTTTTTTTTCACAAATTTTATGAGGAGGTAAAAGGTGATTTTTGGGGGGGAAAGTTATGAAGCTAAATGATTAACAAGAAAGTGTATGTATTTAAAAAAAAAAAATGATTAAATGAATGATAAATATTAATATAATGAACAAATCATTGTTTACGTGTACATCCTTAATTAACTATTTTCATTAGATGGTTTCTACTATATCAAGTAGAAAAGATAATGGCCATCTTATATAATTTCTTTGAATCCCATTTGAAAAGAGATCAGAAAATACATACTATTTAAACTGAATGGATTAGCTTGGAGAGTAGGCCCAGAGACACTGACTGACTGGTTCCAGGTTTGTGCTCAGCTGGGACAGGTAATATTTATTCTACTCTACCAACTAGCAGCAATTGATTGATAATGGTGCAAAGTGGTCACCCTTAATTCATGAAGGGAAAAATACGGCAACGAGCAGGATTTTGACAAACGAACCTCACTGGGTTTGGGTGGGCTATTTTCATACTGAACCCAGAAAATGTTCTATAGCATTTAGATCTGGAATAAACAATATAAAAATCAAATCTGATCCTTTTCCAAGCAACAAGAAAGCTTCAAGGTGGCCATTACTTATTTCCCTTTACATATTACTTCTTGCGTTCAAGAAAATTATCAAAAAATATATTAAGATTTATTCTTTTTATAGACTTACAGTCAATGTATTGATAGTTATTATCCTTATATATGTATGGGCTAAGTGTGACAGTAAATAAAATAAAAACAAAATTCATATTATTTCTGAATAGTTAGTTAAAGATTAACATGTAATAATGGTGAACTTAAGATGAGAAAGATATGAAATGAAAATAAAAAAGGTCACCTAATTATTGTCTAAAACTAATGGTATTTCATAGTAAATCAAAAATAAATTTGGATGGGAAAGTGAATATGAACCTTTAAAAGGTCTATTAATAAATAAGTAAAATAATCTAGAATCAATTTAATTTGTGGTACATTGTAATAATCAATTAGAATAAAAATATGTTTTTTGCCTTCATACTTATAAAAAGGTAAAATAAATTTAAACTTTTTTTTTTTTTTTTTTTTAATAAAAGGAGAATCTTGCTCAAATGAAAGATTACATTAAAAAAGTAGTACCAATTACCATCACCAATCCCATGGAAAACCAGATCGGATTTTAATTAAAACAAATAATCTATCATACCATTCATACTGATACATGACACCTTTTACAGATTGAGAAATAAAAAATAAAAATAAAAAGACTTCCTTAACCACTAATTCTAAAAACCATGACAATTCTTAAATGTTAATTAGAAATTAAGGAATTTTTTACTTTGGCAGACATAATTTTTTTTCTTCGAATATTCGGAATATTAATAGATTTAGGATATATTAATGTTGGGAATATTAATTAAGTATAGGAATATTGATGGTCAGTTTACTCATAAATAAAATGGTCGATTGTTAGCAACAGGGAAAGACAGAAAGGTAGTGCAATCCCTATTTCAAGCATAGGATATATAAAACTCCTGGTTGGCAGAGCTATTCACATTATAATTTAATTGAAATTAATACTTAATCATCCAAAAATATATTTGACAGACTGTAGGCAATAAGTATAATTTTTACATAAATGATTTTTTTCAAGTTAGGATTTTAGCTTTTAGCTTAAAATATGAAGGTTTTTAAAACTTTGAAAAAATTATACTTCTAAATAGGTTTACCATATGGTGTCTCCTTCTTTTTCATTTGACCCTCGAGGGAGGGTTCTTTGTTCTCTCCTGGCGACTGAGTCCCATCTGGCACTGGAGTATTCATGATCTCGACCTGGATGGAGCAGTCCGGACCTGTCCAGCCTGGCTCGCAGTGGCACTTATTGACATTATTACAGGCCTGAAATAGCATTTATTTTGTATTTAAAATAAATTCCATTTATATAATCATACGGAATATCTAATAAATAATGAAATCTTTATACTTACCCCATGGTCAGAACATTCACGGCTGTTATGGTTCATTGGGCACTTCACTGTATTTATAAATGGGAAAATATTGGTACACGTCTGATTCACACATACCTGGAATAAATCATTAAAATACTTAGTAAATAACATTTTTTGTTATTTTTGGGCGAATAATATTAATAGCAGATACCAGTGAGGGACCGCAGGGGGTACCATCTCTGACGAGGCCTGCTTCGGGAAGGTCTTCCATGGGTCCACTTGTAGTTCTAATTTGAGAAAAAATACATAGTTAATAGGTAATAACAATAAAATTGTAATGAATTTTATATGTGAAATACAAGAAAATGTGATTAATAATTCAATCACATAATTTTGATAAAATATTTTTTAATTGAACACATCTGGTATAATATTGAATAAAAAGCTTATGAGTTAAGAGAGATTCTGATAATTACTCCAGTGTAATAGGTTTCACCACTCTGCAGAGTCCTGCTAAGGTCTGCATTGAATGAGACCAGGGACATGTTTTTTGAACCACCAGTTCCCATTTTAGAGCTTCCCAAAGTAAAACAAATTTTACATTTTATGAAATTTAACTTTAGGTAGTATGGGAAACTGATAGTTCAGCAAAATCACTTTGATGTCATTAAATGCAGGATATATTCCTTTATAACTTTTGTATAGACTACTTTATTGATATATGGGTGAATTTAGCTTGTATTTATGAAAGTTTTTAAAAATTCAAAGTTTTATTATAATTATGTTTTGTGGTAATAAAAGCGAAAATGATGGTCCAAAAAACATGTCTGGTCTAATTCAATGTAGAATATACTGGCTTATAACTCTTGATAGGGACATTTCACGAGATATAACTCTCTAATCTCAAAGGGGTCATCTATGGTGTTGTGGTTACCATAGGCAACTACAGAATACAAGGTCGTGGGTTAGTATCCCAAAGTGGCCATAAAAAACTATTGAAATACTTTTAAATAAGAAACAGTGATACATACTTGCATTCGTATTCTACTCCTTTCATAGAAATAATGGTTCTCGAGAACAGTTGGTCAACACCAGCTGAGACAGGGTAGCCATTTCCTAACTGGCATTGGAGGGATCCACAGAGGGCATTGCTGGAAAAAGTAATAAAATGGTTTTTAAGTTTTTAAAATAATAATAGTAATAAAAATATATATTATAATAACATTTTATACTTTTAATTTACGATTCTAACATGAGACTAAAATTTATTATATTATTTTAACTTCATTAAAAAAATAATTACACTGATAAGGTCAGCAGTAATTAAACAAATATTTATAATGAATGTATGATTAGCAATATTTAAATAAAAGAAATGTGTAATAAATGCATACTTACGCATTATCACATTTTATGTATTGTTTATCACTGTCAGTTCCACAATGCCCACTAAAGGAACCTTTGGGATTGAACTGCTTGAAACATTCAGGATCGCCCGCTTTAGCACCTATACAATAATAAAAACAGCAATTAAAACTAAATATAAGCATTTTAAAATAAATTAATTAATATATAGTAACCCATTCAGATTTAATTAAGATAATACAATAAAAAACTTACTATAGCCCCAAATTTGTTTGCATTGAACATCTAAGGTAGGACAGATTCCATTGAAGCAGTAACCTTTACCAGAGTCACATGGGTTGCCATTCTTCTTATGAAAGTCAGGAGGGCATTGGCCATCTTCTCCATTACAATGCTCTGGCAAATCACATTCATTTGTAGCAGGCCGGCATTCGACACCCATTGGTTTTAACTTAAAAAATAAAGAACATTCTTTAATTATTATCCACAATCCTACACAATTTCATAGATTTATGAATGTTCAAGATATACGTATTCTTAGTATTTTTTTAAATCGGGTTTAATGCCTTTACTCAAAAGGCTCATTGGTGTTAATAACAATATTTTAGATAATTTTTGGGTTAGTCAGTTCTCAAATAGTGTTTGGATGTTTGTGTGCTTGTGATTAATTAATTATTTATTTATTTATATAATTTATGATTGAATGGTTATCCATGTAATTAATTTTATAGAATTTGGTTCTTAGTATAATTTGGCAGATTACAACTGTGGTGGGGATAATGATTGGGGTGGAGAGGATTAAATTCCTGGTTCACCTTTACTTACATACTTACATATAGTATGAAAGTGTGGGATCCATGTTGACTATTCATAACTTATCTACTTCAGTAAGTTGTAAATGTACAAGAAACTTGAAATTATAATTGTAATATTTAAAAAACGCTTTGCAATATATATATTTTATTTATTTTTTAGTTTCATTAAAAAATTGACCATTAAGCGCTTGCTTAGGGATAATTATTGATGGATGTTTTTAACACGTATTTCATTATTATTACATGTGATAATTCTCATTTTTCTTGACAAATTTTATAATCATCAATGAAATTGTTTAATTGTATATAATTGTATTTTTAGATGCATATGGTGCAAAGGTGAAAGCTCCTATTGTAGGCATATAAATTTATGGAAAATATTGGACTGTTCTAAGAGTGTATTACTTTAATTAAATAACAAAACATTGTATAGTCCAACTATTGTAAAATATTTTAGATACTGTTATAGTATTCTATAGTCTTCAAGAATTAAAACAACATACTGTTTTACATAATCTTTCAGTGCTTCCCTTAGAGATCACAGAAGGTTCATTTTTTTCCTTCTTTGTTTTCGCACTGAGGGAATTCAGTAGCAAAAGTTTTTATAATAGTAATTAATATGTTCATATAATTTCATAAATATGCATTCTTTTACAATGTAATACATTAAAAATCTTTGTTCACAGTAAGTGAATCAACATATTACCTAGTTAAAATACTGTAAAGTACCCCTTACCTTGCATTCAACACAGCATTCTCCAGTCGCACATTCAGATTCCTTCTTCAGCTTACAGGTGTAAGGGTCACAGCATGGATCATTTTCTGGACATTCTTGTACTGGACCACAGTCGCAATCTTCTCCTTCATCGATGATCTTATTACCACATGACCGCCTTACCTCCAGCTTTATAAATAAATTCATGATTATTGAATAATGTTGTATTTATTTATCAGGCTTAGTACTTTTATGTACTCTAACAAAAGCAAAAAGAAGGTCAAATATTTTGATAGGTTACTCAAACAAGGATAAAAAGGCAGACATTTATGTAGGATGTTGTCCATGAAATATTATATATGTTAAAATTCCAGTTTAAGTCAGCAACGAATTGGGACTGGTCTCATTTTGACAAATTATATCAGCTGTCACATTCTCATTAGAGTTTTAAAATAAATATGAAAACAATTCAGAAATACATTTTCTATTATAATTACAATAAAATAACATTACTCAATTATGAAATTTATATTAAAAAATCTAAATAACTTCCAATAGATACTGAAAATGAAAATATTGGAATTTATAGCATATTTATTTTAATGTTTTGTAGGAGACATCATTAAAATCAACAGCTTAGTTACAATAAGCTGGAAGCTCCAGAAATCACTGCCAGAATCATGACAGAAAATAAATGATATTTTGGGATAATACCACAAAAGGAGCAATATCATATAAAGTCCAAAGGAAGTCCCCAGAGGGTGGGGCTGAAAGTAAGAATAACATCAGACCAGATTCCTCGGAGGATTATTAAGGAAAGGGTAATAGTTTAAATCAGAGAAAAGTGGAAAGTCCTTGGTTTCGATAGATAGATGGAGTGATGGGTAATAGAAAGTTTGTTGTTGAGATTCATAACTGAGGAGAAATATGTAGCAGCTGGACTTAACAGTGGGAGGAATTAACTCATTAGTTGTACAACCATGTGTTACTTAGTGGTACTTATTGTAACAGGCCATTCAATTGTATTCGCAATGTATCATCACATTTTATGGATAATTTTGCAATTGCAGGCCAAAAAAAAAAAAAAAATTGACATCATTGATGTTTATAACCTGGCAACAATGATTCACTAGTAAGGCCTACTTACATAGTTTAGCAAAATTGAAATATATTTAAGCAAGTTATCTAAGATAAACTAAGATAAAATTGAAAAAAATGGAAAAAAAAAAAAACTTGGATTCATTCAATTATTTTTTGTTCCACTGGATAAATTTTCTGCGGAAAAAGACCCCATTGGTGTTGCCCCCAATTCCACTGAAAAGGACCGTTGGAGGTTTGTTATCCCTTTTGAGGGAGCGAAAGCTGAAAGCTGACATCTGACAAAACTATTTAAGACCCTTTTTAACATTATCCTTTTCAGTTAAAAAGTTTGACCATAAACAAAATTAATAAATAAAAAAGAAAAGGACGATATAAGACAAAATGACAGATGGTAGGTAACAGACAAGGTGAGTAGACAAAATTAATAACAAACTCTACTTCTTCCCTTGCTTCATTCGGATACATATACAATTTAAGATATAACTATAAACACTTTATTTTTTAATTAATTAAAAATTAATTTTTTGTAACACTTACTTCAACTGGCCATTCTTAAATTAGGTTTCATACATTTTGATTCAAAGGCAGTGTCATTTGAAGATAATGCCTACCACGTTTAGAGAGAACTTTGCACAAAAATAACTATATGGGCCCCCTACACCTTAATCGCTTTCTCCTCGAGGGTCTCGCCCCGTTTCTAACGAGAAAGTTCTAGACCCGCAGTTCCGTTCAATCATGCGGTATTGTATCCACATGAAATGAAGGAGCGACTCAGTCTGTATGTATGTATTTTAGATTTTCACAAAATTATGTCCTACTTATTAATACAATTTAACTATATTTTCAAATTTAAGGATTGACAAGCATTTGTCAATAATTATCTCTCTATTCACCTTGCGTAACCGAGGGTAGGTTGCAGTACCAGGTTTTTAAAACTTGCTATTGCTTAACCAAGTTGCTTAAGTACTATTTTATATAATCAAATTAATCAAGTATTATAAATGGCTTCACCTGATTCGGTTTATTGAGAAGGCAAAGGCCATGACCTGCTCGAAGAGCAGTATTATAATCTGATCTGCTACATTCACTAAATTTGTATGGTTGGACGTTTTCCAGACCCACAATCGATTGGGCCATAATGCAACCATGCCAATCTCTGCAGAAACATTCTTCTCCTAAAATAAAAAGAGATGAAAGAATCATTTTTTGTTAAAAAAGAATATAAAACATTATAAACATATGATAGCATCTTACTTCCGCCATCATGACCCATTCCAATATTGTGACCAATCATGTGGGCCATGGTGCCTGCCAAGAGGTGTAGTTCATATGCATTCACATCGACACTGATGCCAACCGACTTGTCTGTGCACACTGTTTCCGGGACAGACATGCCAGCTTCCCCTCCTTTGAACATCACACCCCTGAAAAAAATTGTATTGCAATATTACTTCTCATGCGGTACTGAAATGAATGGCTTAAGGAGTATGAATGACTTCAGGCATATTCGCGGATATGTAAGTAGTAATTTTCATTTCCTGATTTTCAACAGAATTTAAGTAGTTAATGAATCGGGGAAAGGATCAAAATGAGGAGTGGCTAACGATTGTCTGTCCAAAGCTCAAGTTACGATCTATTTAGGCCTATAAATATGGCCTGCCCAGGACTATTGTGATCAGCAGGTGTTGTCTAAATTAACTTTTCTGCCTATCGAGATCGTTTATGGTCAATGACTTGAACAGTCAATGACGAACATTAACATTAGATGGAAATTTATTATAGGCAATCAAATTCCCGTCCAGGATATATGGACAAATTGCAAATAGCCACAGAATCATAACTTTTACTTTAGAAATTTATGTCTTTCTTTATGATTTTTTTACTGACATATTTTGTTATAATCATTGAACCTCAATAAACCTCAATTTATATAATATCAAATATGCTAATATATATTTTGATTTCCTTACCAATATTATTGGTTACAAGAACTTGGTGACCAAAGGAACTTACGTGAGGAGTTGAGCTGTATCCTTCTCGATCCTGTACAACTTTCTGGATGTGTAGTCGTTGAAGTTGAGCAAAGCCCTGCTGATGTCTTCCGACTTGTCTATGAGGGCCTGGTTGCTACCTTGCCAACTCTCGATGTACACGATAGATACTCTCGTGTTCAAGGTACGAAAATACTGTTAACACCAAGCATTACAAGGTTCTACTTTTAGAGCTTCAATAATTTAGGTTAATAATTCAAAACAAAATGCTAATGAAGGCTATTTCACATTATTTTATAAAATCTAAAATAAATCGTTATTGGTAAAATATATTATTCAGAATCCAAATACTTACCAAATCAGCGATGTTGGCAACTTGAATCGCGTCGTGGACAACTTCTGATCTTGTACTTCCATTCCTCTTCTCAAACTAAACAGAGTAATTATCGAATAAATACATATTCTTTTTCACACTACTAACTAAAAAAGGAAAGGAAAACAAACATCAACAGAAAATTTGATTTTTGACAACATTGATACAGGAGAAGGCTAACTCAAGTACCATCGAGGGAAGAGTTCCTCGAAAAAGCTAAAAAGAAACACGATATAATTCATGACATGAATTTGAAAATAAATTTTAATGAAGTAAATTCTATTTGTTTCTTTACCCAAAACTGATCGTGCGTCTTTTCCGCGAATTACTATGGAGGTGTAACTAATCAGAGTTGATTAGAAGGTTGATATTTGATCCTTGAACTCAATAATTTCCCGTAAAGACCAGATCGAACAGTCAACAGTAGGCTCAAGAATGATCACATCACAGAACCAAGTAACTCCATTCAATTTAGTAACTGCAATCACCACGTCCAATGGAGATATCAGTATAAATATTTTCAGATATTGCTATAAGTAATACCTCCATTGGAAATGTCCTTAAAGGGTAGCCGAATGAACTGGGATTAACAATAAGGCCCATAAGTTCAAATTAAAGGGCCGAGTTTATATAAACGATCGACAGCCAAGTTAATCTGAAGTGTCAGGAAGTTCCTCATTGCCTGATGCAGCCCCAAAAGATCGAGCAAATCTGTTCATAATCAATGTTTCGTGAACTCTAAACTGTTTACAATTATATATTCCAATCCTATGTATTTTATACATTTATAATATTGTTAAATTTATTCTTTAAAAATACTTATTTCTATTTAATTTATTTAGTTTCATCCCAACCTGACTGAAATATCCTCCCCCCTTCCTCCGACCACCCCTGAGAATTCTGATTAGATTTAAAGAAGAAAACAAGTGAAAATTCAATGAAAGAATCATACATAAATATTCACGCACATGTAAACGGTTAAACCACTTCAACATTTTTTCATTACGAACCCCTCGCGCAATAAATTCCACTAAACCACAAGCGAAGGCTGTTCAGAAGCCTGGTGGCCCCAGGGGTGCCATATATCAGGGAACTGATAAGGGTCGGTAGCGAGAGAGTCGCTACAAATTATAAAGTGGTCTATCACAGGGCGGATAGACCCTGTACTAACTGACTGCTTCGCTTGAATTATTGACTGCACCGCTATGAATTCCCATCTGTCCTAGATGTGTTCCAGCTTAGTTATAAAATACTCATTTCGACAAACTGCTCAATAAAATAATGGAAAAATGCTATGATAAATCTTATCTGTATGGTTAGAAACGAGAGAGCGACACTTAAATTAGGCAGAAAGGTAAATTAATATAAGTTTTAAGCAGCGTAGCTTATGTTATATTCTTGGTTTTGTGAATATGACAGGTATTGCATTCCCAGATGTATTCACGATTCAATGTGTAGGAAAAACAAACATGCAAAAGATTTCCTCTACAGATTTATTTTTATTTTTGTTGTTGCGAACTCTGTATTTTTTGAATAAGCACTTTTAGATGTCCCGTAAATCTTACCCCTGTCTTGGATACGGAGGTGGCTAGGGGTGTTTCGGGGCGAAGGCTTTGTTTTGGGATATGTTTCACGGCCCCAATCCATCTTCACAACGTACGTGTGGGTTGTGCCGTAAACATCTTATGCGTGAATGGTTTCAATAATTAAATGTAAGATTACATCTTCTTATTCCCTATAATTTGTACAGTGAAAAAATAAAAGCATCACAACATTACTGAGAAATAATGAAACTATAGCCCAAGAACGCATGAAAAAATCGAGATTAATGATGAAATTTGACAGCGATTTTTTAAATCCTTATACTGTTGAAATTAAGAGTGTGGATGTCTTTCAGTCAGATCACACTAACAACATAAATGGCGAGACCCTAAAATGGAAACATTATTCACTTTCTGTTTCTTATAACTTCACTTGAACATGATCCATCATAAACAAAAAAAGAAGTGTTAAATTCGCAATAATAGAGTATAAAATTATGCGTCGAATAGATCACATAAAGATAAAATCGATTCGGTCAATCCGTTAAATTCGATTATTAATGACCGGAATTTCTTTTCTATTTTAGCGAAAAAATGAGTCACGCTGAAAAAAAAGACTATAATTTCCAGTCGAACGAATACTTAAAGATTAAATTCGCCGAAATTTATAATCAATGATCATTTTTATCATTTTAACTGAAAAAAGTTCATTTTCCAACGCGTGCGATTCGAAAAAAACTCTGTATAAATAAAAAATACGACAAATAAAATTTTTGGTTTATAGCTATTCGGAAAGTTTCAGATTTTTTTTTTTTCATAAATCTATACCCTACACCATACAAAAGTGAATTCTCTTTGATTTAAAAGGAAACAAAGTTTCATATAGAATTACTTATTTGCACTATTAAATGGTTAAGTCGTTTAAGAATTTCATCATTAAAGATTAGCAATTTATATTGATAACCGTAAGTGCACTTTTTTATTAGTATCTCAACACAGGCAACGTTTATTGTACATCAGACTGGCGGACGCTTAACCTTTAATGCCAGTAGTATAAGGGTTTAATTATTTTATTTTTACCAGGTGTCGATTTTTTCTCATAGGCTTTCGGTCTCATAAAAAATGAAAAGATTTTAAAAATTAATTTTAATTCGCTGATTGTCGCCGATCGCTGACAGGTGCGAATCAATGTATGAAGAGAAAAAAAAAAATAATTTTAAAAATCATAAATAATTTAATTTAAATTTATAAAATTAATGTGAAGGAAGGACTATTAAAAATTTAATATGTATATTCCACTTGACGATATTTTGGCTTGGGCTATAAGAAGGAGAGTAAAAATGAATGAATTGAAGAGTGTGTTCATAGTCATCACTCCCAATCAGGGGTTGCGTCTTCAGCTCTATTTTAATGAAGTTCCAATACTTACTTTTGAGGAATTATATTTGGGACTTCACCTGGACAAGAGGTTGACATGAAAACCCTACATCAAACTAATAAGAGACCAACTGAACAAGCGATATGGACTGTTACCATGATTACTTAACAGACACTGTAAATTGTCCTTCACCAACATATTTACAATATGTTAAGAACTTATTAGACCTCTATGGACATACGAGATAGAATTATGTAGCAAAGCTCTCAAATATTCACAGAATCCAATAATTTAAAAGAAAAAAAAAATATTGGTACCGCTATATAATCATACAAAAACTTTCACCAAAGACTAATTTTCAACATGAACCCATTAGCACAAACACTTAAATCCAAAACAAATCCACAAATTCCACACCGACTACTGTTGGGACGGTGGCCAAGAGACATTACTATAATTTAACTTGAAAGGATCACACATACATATGGAACACACCTTTTCATATTTCGAAACTTTGCAGATTGCATATCAAGAACACATAAAAAGCATTAGGTATGTTTTGTATTAATAATAATTATGTGCATAAACAAATACTTTTTTTTTGTCAGTAAATTCGACTAAATATGCAGGTAACATTGATAAATTTTGAAGAATTATGGAAAGAATTAAGGATTCTTAATAGAAGAATGGTCCACAAGAGCCGCAGCTGCCTACTTACCATCGCTTTGTCGATGACCAGGGCCGTCTCTATGTACTTAGTAGCCTCCAAGACGTCCCTCTTCATCCTCCGGTCCGGGGCTAGGCCAGAGATGTGCTTGGGTCGTCGGTAGGCGTTCGGCCACTCCAGGTTACCGGAGAGAGCGCAGCCCTTGTTCGCCTTCGTCCGCGCCTCGAAGATAACGTGTGGGTGTTTCTGCAACAGGATATAAGTGAATAAAAAAATGTTAAGACTAATAAGTTTTCGTTATATTTAAATAAAAATATTGTTTGTATATAAATATACAAACAATAAATATTGAATAAACGCATGACTTATTCAAGTGTATTAGGAATTACTCAATTCGAAGAAACAGCTTCCACCCTTTTTTTAGTCACTTGACACTTTTGGGACTAAATTAGACCTTATCACTTATCCAGTGGTATCATCCATACACACAGTTTATTTATCTAGATTTAGAATTATTAATTTTTGTTGTTTAAATTCTAAATTTTATTTATAGGAATTATGGGACCCTATCCTTTGAGCTCCAAGTCCTAAATCTGAAAGGTGGATCCCCATTTCGTTTCTTATCTCCTCTTCGGAAGAGAGAAATAGAGAGAGGGGAGCGAGAGGCAAAAATTTTGCTCATTCCTCTTGTTCTTCTGCTGAGAAAATTAAAAGCCGTGGAGGACCCGGTTTAATTAAAGGGTGGATCGATTGGGAATTTCGCTAAGGACGACTAATTGAAAGGAAAAGAAAACCTGCCTCAGCTGCCGAGAACTGTACCCCTTTCCATCTAAGGCTTAGCGTTACACCCAGGATCAACTTCCGCCTGTAATAAGCCACTCCTCCTTCCTTATATATCTTCCGGAAGCGGTCAACATGCAGGAATGCAATAATCATGGAATATAACCGACAATTTAAGGAAAGAAATTGTAAAAAATCTGGTGCGATGCGCGCAACACACAACTTTCACTTAACAACTATTTGATTAGAAATTGAAGTGTTTAGTTGAATGCCATTTCTCAAATTCACACATTTTTCCACATTAATTTACTTATTTTTGTTTGTATTTGCTCTCTAAAGAACACTAAAGTACTATTTTTTTATATTATTAAATGAAAGTTTTTACTTAATTCGGCAATGCAAGAATAATACTTCTAGTCGTCTGATTTTATAATACTCTATGTAGTTGTTAAAAACTTCATATAGGGTCAATCCATTTGAAATGGACCAGAAAAAAAAAATTGGTTGCTCAATTATTTTAGAAAAAATTATAGTTTTACCTCCAATTACGTATGCCATCAGTAGTTCAAAACAATTTTTTCACAACTTTTAGGGTCAACCGTTTCAAAATGGCAACCATTTTTCTTTCACCTTTCAGGTCGATTTTTGAGTTTTTAAGCTCGCACAGAAAACTAATTTTCTCAAGACTGATAAGTTATAGACTAATAATTCAAACACGATTGTTTTCCTTACAGTTTGTTATATATTTCGTGTTCTCTTTATTATTTGATTATTTCGAAGTTCAATACTTGAAAAGTGCTACATAAAACAACTGCTTTAATATCTCAAAATACCGATTTTGAGGGTAAGTTTTGGGTATACAGATGTACATCAAAGCTGATTTTTGGCATGATAATAAACATCCTCCTATACCCAAAACACCCTCAAAAACGGTGTTTTGAGAAATATAAGCAGTTATTTTCAGAAGCACTTTTCAAGTATTGCCCTTCGAAATATTCAAGTAATAAAGTGAACACGAAAGATAGAACAGACTGTAAGGAAAAGAATCGTGTTTGAATTATTAGTCTATGACTTACCAGTCTTGAGAAAATTAGTTTTCTGTGAGAGCTTAAAAAATAAAAATCGGCCTGAAAGATGAAACAAAAATGGATGCCATTTTGAAACTGTTGACACTAATTTTTTTTTTAAATTGTTTTGAACTACTGATTCCATAAGTAATTGGTGGTAAAATTATAAAAAAAAAATCTAAAATGATCGAGCAACCACCTTTGGCCCAATTGATATGGATTGACCCTATAGTAACCATGAAACAAATAATTTCCTATAAACGAACAGAACATCTTTAATTATAGACGATGGTCCGTAACTAAAGGCGTACTGGGCTCAATGTGTTTTATGAGTTGACGGAAGATTTTTCTCTTTTTCTTCTGTATATGTTTACTTGACTTTTTCTTACTTCATATTTAGTCATTTCTTGTTTTTAGACTAAACGAGAGACAGTTAATTTCTCCACATAAAGAAAAACGAAGTTACTCTATAGGGAAACAAAAAAGAACCCTTCCCCTATTTAAGCCCCCTCAGAACATGTTAATAATGATAAAGCTTACTAGATATTAAAGAATATATGATTCTCATTAAACATGACAAATTTGATCAAAATCATTAAAGCCGTTTTTGAGAAAAAAAACGTAAAAATTAGAAAGCAAGTTATGAATTAAAGTGCCCCATCCGTTTGATCAGCTTTGATGAAATTTTTGCTGTCATATCGTTGCCATATACCTACATCAAATACTCAGTTTTATCAAAATCGTAAGAGCCGTTTTTGAGAAATAGAAAAAAATGTAATAATGGGAAAAAAGTTATGAAGTAAAGTACCCCCTCAGTTTGACTGATTTTGTTGAAATTTTTTCTGTCTCATCGGGGGTATATGCGTAGGGTAATTTGGTGTAGACCAAATACCCAATTTCAGGTTCGTATGGTTTATAGTTTTTGTGCCAGTCTGTTCACACACTTACTGACCATTTTGCGGGACTTGGTTATTTGGACTCAGGGGAACCTAAAACGTGTTTTTACGTTGAAAACCGTAAAAGTCGAAATTTTTCACGATCGCAATACTTTCCTTTCTATATATATTGCAAATATATGCAAGTGAAAGTAAAAATATTTTAATATATTGTGACAAGTAATCAAAAAGTTCAATCAAGAAAACAGATGTTTCTTTCTGTTACGTTGTACAAGTTCTACAATTGCCTAGAACTGTTAATCTCATGTATTAGATTACATGTTTGGATTGTTTTAGGCCATTATGTGTGGGACCATATATAAGATGCAATCGACTAGTGTCTTATTCTGACCTTGAACAGCTAAACATACAGTTACTTTTTATTCAAATTATTGGCCATACATTTCATCATTGGGAGGTTGGGAAGGGTAACAATTATAAAATCCAATTTCAAGCTGCTTTCAATAATGCCGAATTTCAAGTCCGGACTAAATCATTATGTGGTTCAATTCTTTTCACCCTCCTCAATACACCTATACAAATTTACTTATTATAGCATAAACATTCAATAATGTTTATTGTTTAGTTATTTAGACAGGTAGTTTTTGCATCCAGACACTAAAGGATGTTTCAAAATACTAAACTTCGCAGCTTTCGACGAGACTCTTTAAAAAAAAAATAGGATTTACGATGAAATCCCTCGAAGAAGTCATCAGAACGGTTTCCTCCGTTTCAGAAAACTATAAATTAGAGTAATAGCCCAGATGACTTATTTTTATTGTAACGAAAAAGAAAGTTTTGATGGTAGCCTGAAACGTCCAAATATCGTGAAAGGGGGGGGGGGGAGAGAGAACAGTCGTTCTGTCGCGAGTCTATCGTGGAAAAGTACGGCTTGGACCAAACGAAGTTTTCTAATTCAGTTGGCAACTTCGTCAACCTGAAGGAGAGTGGAAGGAGGAGCTCGCGTCCCGAAGTCCCGTTAGTCTTGAGGAAATTCCTCCATGGCTAGTAGCTAAATCCTTGAGGAAGCCATTAACTTGATCAGCTCCGGGGGATTTCCAACTTTCTTACTAATGATCTCCGTTTTTTTTTTAATATTTTTCTTTTAAAGTTAGGAATAGAAACTTCCGACGGAGTTTTAACTTAGCGAAAAATTAAGCTGATAAGACTTCCCCGTACTAAGATCCAAAGTAAATTTTTACCTTAATCACTAAAAGGGATAATGAGATATAAGAACTGATCGATGAGACAAGTTGTAAGCAGCTCGCTAGGGCAAATAAAGAGGAAATGATTTATGATAAAACCATAAGCGTTTGGGGTATGTTTCCCATTTTCGGAGCGCCTACCGTCAATTTTTACCATATAAAAGTCTAAAAATGCGGATATATTTAAAATAATAATTTCATAATGAAAAGTATATCTAACTATATCTATATAGGGCAACATTATTAGCACATAATAAATTAAATTAAAATACTAAACTAATTCTGGTAAACTAAATAAATTGGGATGAATTAACAATCAAGATTACAATTATTGTGTGTTAATGCTATGTAAGAAATTATTGATTGATTTTAAATGAACAACTACTAATTACTTTTTTATATATTACTTATATTCAATTATGCAATTATTTTAATCAATTACTATACCTATTTAATTATGTGATTAGTTTAATTATGTATATCTATGAACAATTTCCCACGTTTTTGGCTGTAATCGACTTTCTGTGGTAAAATTTAGGTGCAATGACCCGGGAAGATTGATTCTGTTTTTCTTATATTCTGTTGAAATGTTTCAGGATTCGACTAATCGAAGTTCCACACATTGAGAGTTGACTAATGGATTCAAATTTGCATATATGGAAAGGGCCCGAAGACATTATTTAACATTTCCGAAATGAGTGTGAAATAAAAAGCATTGTAATGGTCTGGTGAATATAAATACAAAATTAATAAACATTTCCATTACGGTAATTGGATGTGGAGTGGGGAAAAAGGGAAATTTATGATTAAATGGAGAGATTGAAAATTTAATCCAGTACCATTAGATGATTGGCTTATCGTTCATTTGACTCTCTACTAATGCAAATCAGCCTTTACAAATATTATTCCTATCTCTAATTTTAAAAACTCCATTTGAAAATTAATATTTATATTGTTATGTTTATGTACCTGATACTTCAATAATTGTATTTATCGCAAAAATTTTCTGAAATACATTTATGTATGTTTCGTAAAGGTGTCCTCATTATGTGGTTGTTCACCTCCATATAATTGGCAAGATGCGATGCTATGTATCATAGGCACTTAATTAGGGAATAATTCTGAAGGCGGAAATTAAGGTCCTGAGAGGAAGTCAGAGGGTGGTTGGCCACTTCCGCTACCTCGAAGGTGTCTCTCTCTCAATTCAGGCATTTCTGGGAAGCTTCACTTATGAAACTGGGTGTCTCTGCGCAATTATTGAGAATAACCCTAAAAGCATGACAAGTGCATGGGATAAGCTGCCAAAGGGAGAACTAAAGTTTACGAAAGAGTAGCCAAGAACTACTCTGGTGAACAAAACCGAATGCAGAGCAGAAATAGAAATTTTGGATTCTTAAAAATATGAAGAAAATTGAAACAAGCAAGGAAGTAAACATAGTCCACAGATATGTATGCATATATCATCCAATCAACCAAGAAAGAAAGTAAATTCAATAAGATTCCGTTCTTGGTAGGCACTGCAATCTTACAAAATGTCTTTCAGTATGATAAAACAACAAATCAAAAACAAGACTATAAGTAGATTTTCGTAAATTTTCATTTATTCACGTTTACCACTTAACTTCGTTGGGGGAGGGGGGAGAATGATGAGTAATTATTTGCAATTTATTTATAGTGCAACTTATTTCGTCTACTACATGGTGAGGAAAGAGAGAAAAAAACCGAAACAGACTGCGTGGAAACTACAAGTGGAATCAGCGAAAGGTTTTGAGTTTACCTCACGTTAGTCGTGTGGCGCAAGTTAGTGGCCCACCTGTCAGAGCGCAGCAGCGTCGAAAAAAAAAGTCATAATAATTTAAAGAACCAGACACAGGGCTCTGGATCTGTTCATGTTTTGTTATTCTTAAGGGATTAAATGTCTAAGAATAAAAACTACTTCCATCCCTTCTTTTCTTCTGTTTAGCTTAAGAGTTTCAAAACTATTAACCTTATTAACCACGTCCGTACAAATAGTTAGGACAGTTTTTGGGAATTTCTCCAAACTACGTAAAACTTGGATATTGATTTCAGGGCGCCCAATTTAGTAGAGATTCCACCTAGGATAAGGTAAATAATTCAAAACGAAATTCACGATATACCTAAACAGGAAGAGAGATAGGCAAGAACTATGGGTCGATAGATAAACGAGAGGGCCGATACGAAATGAGATTGGAAGTGGGTGAAGCGAAGGATAAAATCAGAAAGATCGGGAAATGATGAAGCAGCCCTAACCAGCGAAGCAGTCGTGAAAAATTCCTGTTCCTCATCGGAGGGGAATAAACCTATCCGCTTGGGTCCGTGTAATCCTGAAGGATCGGATCAAGTTTTCATCCCCAGCGACCCAAGTGCTTATATATTGAATCCGACTCCGCCCCGTCTACCGTTCCTACTTAGAGTCCCGTCCAATCGCCCAGCGCTTCTCCCCGGCTCGGATTTAGGAAATGACCTTGTTTTCATGGTAAGTGTGCTCCCGATGATAGAGCTGTTTTTATTCAAACTTGACCGTTTTATGAGAAACCCATACCATAACACCGTACCTTATCATTGAAAAAATATATAAAAGTACTGGAGTTTTCCTTCAAAGGCCTTTGATTTCGTGGTTAAACCCTATAATTTATGGGAAGATTTTATTTTATATCCATTACTAAAGGGTATATTCTTTGGAGTAGGGGAAAAGAACGGCTAGAGGGTCGGCTAAAACTGATGTTAGCCTTCTGACAAGGGCTGTCCCAGCCGAACTTTTTCTTGGCAGCCCTTCCGCTCAGTTGTTGAGGAGGTTGCCAACATCTTTTCTTGATCTGGGCTAAAGGCAGAGTGGCTTACAACACACTACTTGACCATCTATTTTTTTCTTCCAATGTCGTTGTTTTCGGGTACCAGTGGATTTAGTATAGAAACAAATTAAATATTTAGTGAATTTAGGTATTTGGTGAATATTAGTAAATTACTTTAGTTGCTTGATTTTTTGTTAATGACATTTTTTATAAAATCATAATTATAAGTAACTATAGGATTCTGTATGACTAAGTAAAAAGAAAAGTAGTGGACCAAAAGATTTTTAGTTAAGCGTCTCAAGTGGCCAACAATTTATCATATATTTATATTCGGCATTTATATTATGATAACAAATATTATTATAAATTTTTATATTATTTTCTATTAGAAACTAATTGAAATCTTTATGTTTTAGGTCAGCTGCGTCATCGGAACCTTTTTTTTTTTTTTTTTTTTTTTGTTCGGTACCCCTACCTGGCCATGTGTGGCATACGGGGGGTTACTCTACGGGTGTAACCAACCTATCCTAACCATGGTGGGTAGGTCGAGATTTATTCCGTGGGGCCTCCACGAAATAAAAGTCAACCATCCCAGGGCGGATTCGAACCGCCACCGTTCGGCTGGAGCGTGTTAAAGCGGGCCGGGCCGCGCTCCAACACGCTCGGCGATCCCCGGCCCTTCCGCGTTATCGGAACCATAGACCGTTTCACCCTTACCTCATACCGTGTCTCTCTATAAGTACTGCTCCCTTCCAATGAAAGTTTCACTTTAAAATATTTTCCCAATTGTAATTGCTCCAACGGCAGGGCATAATTTAGAAATATATGACCATACCACAAAGTAATTATGAAATAACAAACAATAAATCAACGTGAAATAAACGAAAAATCAATATTGTAATTTGATCTCATTTAGACTGATGCATAATCTCCATTGATTTTCTCTTTGTATAGCATTAATATGAGGAGGTCTGATACGATCTTACGTTTATCCAGCCTACGACAAATCACCGTTCAACGGGAAATCTTTTTTTACGTTGACTTTACTTTCTGCACTTTTGAATGTCGGAGTTTTAAAATGAGAAGTACTTCAACTGATCCGATGTTTATTCTTTTCAGTGCCAATTATGCCTCAATTACTTTCGAATTTTACTTGTCTATTTAAAAGACACGAGGCTTTAGTTTTATATCCTATAAGAAGACTTATTTTTTTAAGCATTTATCTTGCACCATTCTTTTGTATTTATCACATCCTATAAGATTTGAGGCGTTCACCTTATCTTTAAGGTATTTGATCAGACAGGGAAGGGATATCAAAGTGTACAAAATTATTGTATATAACTTCATGAATTAATAAAAATTAACAATTTTTTTTTTAAGTTTCGTACCAACGGATAATTTATTTGACATTTTCAAATTAATCGAATCTCATCAATGATCCTTTGTGCCAGAGTCTAAGCAGCCAAGTTTGGAATATGTTTTTCCTTGACTCGATCACGCGAGTTGAAAGGAGGGAGGTGAAAGTTCATCAAGTCTTCTTTTCAACCCCCACCCCGCCAGATGACGCCAAGACAAGGTATCTTAATGGAATCAGCCGAGGCCTCAGTGTCTTCCGAAGAAATGATCATTTCAATTTGGGAGTTTGAAGCGGCAATCAGCGGCTCATTGAAATACAGCCCAACTCGATCAGCGATGCTAATCGAGTCCTGGCTGCAGTACAATCGAGTTTGCACTATCGATAATTACCGCGGGGCCTAGCCATCGGAAAGGAATTTCGGGTTCGGAACGGGATACCCTTCTTTGAATATCTCAATTAATTCAGGATACCAGAAGCTGTTGAATAAAAAAAAGAAAAAAAAGGGTTGGGTATAAATTCGTGGTGAATTTGAAACGAAATTTTTAAATGAGTTTAATATTCTTCAATAAAGTTTGAGGCAAAACTGGATCAGCCATGCTCGATATTTAAACATACATTACCAGTGCCTAACCGTATAAATAAATTGTTAGATCATCTTTTTATTAATGTTATTAAAATTTAATGTTTTTATAATGATATTTCTGGTTTAATTTATTCACCATTCCAATTAAATATATTCAATTCATTTTATTTTAAAATTCTTCAACAACTGATATTTAAGAAAAAAACTTCCTCATTTTCGAAAATATGAATTCGCTGTAGCCTAAAAGTACCAAGAGAAACGCTTAAAATGAAATGGAAATCGAAAATCGCTTTAGTTCATCCTCATCAGATGGCGGGCTTGTAATTTTTTTACTTATTATATAGTAAAAGTTGTGACATTTATTTCACTGGAACCTTTTAAAATTAAATGGATGGAAGTAAATCTTTAACCGGAATAACAGGTTTTTTGTTTTTCCTGATTTTTAGGAAAATTTATAAAAATGAAATAAAGAATAGAAATATTGGGGCCAACTGTGGTGTACTGGTTAGCTTATCAACTACTACATAGGTCGCGCGTACGTACCCAGAAGGGTTAGGATGTTTAAAGGGAGTAAAAAATCCTTGGCTATATCTTCTTTCAGATGGGAGGTAAAATGAATACCCCAGTCTGTTTAATGACAGGTACTCGTTGAAGTTCTCCACCCAAATTATAAATGGATAGGCAAAATATAAGACTCCCGCTGTAGCATCGTCCAATCAGCCATAGCAGCACAAAGTGACTTTAAATAAAAAATAAAAAATAGAATGGAAATATATTGTAACACTTCTGTGGGTTAACAATGTTTTTTCAACGAACATATAACAATATTCAATGCCATACAAATTATAAAAACACAATTATCAAAGCAGGTTACAAAAATTTCCCTTTGTAAAACAGATCATATTGCTTGAGTTTCACAATCAAGACAAAGACTAACACTAAATGGTCCAGTCACTCGCTCCTTATATATAGTCGTTAGAAGACCAGCCTCGAAGGTTCTAGGCCTACGTGGATTGAACCCGAACGATCTAGTCCCAAACACGTGCTCTGACGGTTCGCTCCATCCGCTAGTTCGTTCCATCAAAATGTCTGGGATTTTAAACCATATTTTTTTTCTCGATTTAACGTAACAATATTGAAGTTAAATCACTAAAAAGTATGAAGTAACTACTCTAGCATCAGTTTCTATAGCTGGAAAGAGAGTTGAGCATATTTCTCACAAAAAATTATATACATTCATAAAACAAAATAATCAAATAGCCTACCGTTTATTGAGTACAAAATATTATATTTTTCAGAAAAATAAATAAGTTGGTAAGAAAAAAAAACTCTTAAGTACCTCAAATTTCAGGGTAAATGTATTGCAGAATCCATAATAAATTATTTAACTATAACTAAAATAGTAGTACAATAAATAAGGAAATCATTAGATAAAGGAAAGTTTAAACAAAATAATTTATAATGTACTCACGGATAGATCCCCGCCGTAGAAGGGGTGGATGACGAATGTCTCGTTGCCGACGTGGATGACCCCAGACACTCCATTGCAGGTATGGAAGGCAGCCGTGGCTCCTGGGTAGTCTTTCACTGTCCCGTGGTAGTAGCAATGTTCGATCTCCTTAACAAAGATACATTTATTATTTCATAACATAGAAATTATATTGTTATTAATATAATGAGCAAGTAACAATAACCGTAAAATATTGTGGGTTTATATAAATTTTTTATTGATGTAAAATTATGATTTCAACGTCAAACAAACAATACAAGCTCATTTTTTTTTTTTTTTTTTAACGTCCGCTTTATGCCAAGAGGGCTAATCGGGACGGGTTATCTACGGGTAACCAACCTCTCCTAATCCATGGCAAGCTGCTGAGCCTGTTCAGTGAAGCCGTCACCGAACAAAATCGAGCGGGCTTGGGCGGGATTCGAACCCGCACCTCCAGCGTCGGAGTCGGAGACGCTATCCCCTCGGCCACGCCGCGGCCCTAAGAAG
This sequence comes from Aelia acuminata, assembly GCA_911387785.2. Classification (NCBI taxonomy): domain Eukaryota; kingdom Metazoa; phylum Arthropoda; class Insecta; order Hemiptera; family Pentatomidae; genus Aelia; species Aelia acuminata. The sequence continues at coordinate 76,550,945 of OU426983.1, read as the reverse complement.
CTCAAATTGGTAACAACGTTACAGAAAGTAACTACAAGTGACGCAAAAGTAAATAAACATTACTACGTTATGCTTATAACATTATAACGTTATGCTTCTATATTTCTTATGTTACGATATCATGAGATGAAGCTCCAAATATCATCTACTCCTTATGTAAGAATTAGCCAGATATTCTAGATTAATACAATTTTTTTTTATTTTAGGTATGTTTGAAGAAGTTATTTCCCGTACTAACGGAATCTGAAGCAATTCTTGATGTTTCAGTCTCTTTTAATATGCTGGATTTTACTTAAGAATTATAGTCATCTATAATATTATAATATCTTGATTACAGGTTGCATTTATTCTTTAAAGATAGATAGAATATTAATTAAGCGTAAAGTATAAAAGGGCGTCGTGGGCATAATTATTTTTTTCCATTATCTTGCCTTTAAGGGAATGTTTTAAAAAAGCTTTTATAAAAAAAGTGAAAAATTTCGAATTCGGATTATCAAGGAAAATAAACGTTTTAGGATTGAAAGTACCAAGTTTCACTAAATGGTATTTCGTTCGACTCACTAAATAACGCGAATCAAACTGAAATTAGAAATTCAATGAAAGAATGTATGTGCCCTTAATTTGACAGCAAAGGTTTCGTCAAAATTAACTACCCGAAGTGGTACTACATTTTTCGTTTCATCCACAACCAGTTCCAATACATGAACGTCAACCATCGATCTACATCATGCAATATATAATAGAGGAAAGTATAGCGCATTCATATAAATTTCGGATTCTTTCGAATCGATTTTTTCTACATAGATGTATGTTTCAAGAGTCAAAATAAGCAAGATTCGTAAAATGGTGAGGTCAGACTTTCTAAAAACCGTTGACGTAACAGAAATTACATATTTAAGGTGTGATAAAAAATGTTTTGTCGAGGTTGAGTAACCGGAAGTGTTACTATATTCTACTAATTTTACACATTTTTACTATTTTCCAAAAATCGCTCGAAAGAGTTTCATAAAACTCGTAATTTATAATAATAAAACGATGATTCTTTAAGAACAGATAGGTTTTATTATCATTGAAATCGTATGATAGGGTTTGTTTATTTGTTTTAACGCCACCTCATGCCATTAAGGCTAATCGGACGATGCTGCAGTGGGAGTCCTAAATTTTGCCTATTCAGGTATAATTAGGATAGGGATCTTTAACGAGTACCTGACATCGTACAGGCTCGGGACCTCCATTTTACGGCCTGTTCGAGGGACTGCATAGACAAGGATTTTTTACTAGGGTCACCTCGGGACGCGAACTCGCGACCTTTAGTATTGTGGGTTTCTATGCTAACTACTACACTATAGGTGACCCTTATGATAGGGTTTAAATTCCGATTTCTTCACGCAATCTGTTACCATTTATAAGCACTTAAACAAGCTTCAATACATTCACATTAAGAAACATTAACTGGTTTTGTCGAACTAGAATATAATATCGACGCAGTGGTCTAAAAAAGGAAAGCAGTTTTTAATTGCCTGCCTGAAGTCGAAATAAGGAGAGCGGTTGGTTAAATATTTGTTGATCGCGCCCCGCACCAGATTTTCCTATCGTTAATTCGATGCGAATATTTATAATCCAATTGTCTTAAGTCATGAAACACTACAAGTGTATAATTATATGTTCCGATAATTATTGTGACCCTGGGGTTGAGAAGGTTAGAGCAATATAGGGTCCAATTATTGTTATGAAGGCGCTAATCGCGGAGATAGGTAGGCGAGGCTGGAGCCAGTAATCAAGTGCTAATATCCTCGAGAGCGCTAAACGGAAAATGGATGAGGTGGGCTCCTGGCTATGACGGATCGCCCCCCCCCCCTCCCTACTCCACCTCCCCCCCGTCCTCTTTCTCCAACTTTCCATTTCCTATCCATTATTCATATCCATACCTCTCTTTCCTATACAGTTCGTTTCCAGGTCCAGGACGATTGCCAGGTAGTATGTAGTAACTAGTAAAAACTGGATTCCAGCAACATAACTCCAAAAAGATTCTGTATAGACCATTATCTGAATAACGAACCCATACATGATTTTATTGAAAAAAGAAATAAACGAAGAAATATAACATGTATAAATTTTAAATATTTTTTATAAGAAAAGATTGGCCTTGGAGGAGATATGAACCCGGATTTCCTTTTCTAGTAAGGCTAGTAACTTGTAACTAGTAAGGCTCGTTAAAGTGAGGCGCTAGTAGCTACTAAGGTGAGCTACGAGGCACATATCCCGGTCAAGCCAATACTTTCTCTTCACTCGCAATTTTCGCAGCAATCTCGCAATTTTGGAGAATTATCCGATTGTTGTCCAATTTTATGAGATCCTTTGACTAATGTCAATTTTTAAAAATTATTAATTCAATTTTTTTTTTGTCATTATTACATGAAATTCATTATTATAATTTTAAATATTTTTTGTAAGAAGAGAAAAGATTGGCCTTGGGCGGGATTCAAATCCGGATTTCCTTACCACTATTAAGGCCCTCTTGCTACTCTAATCAAATCCAATTTGAATTGCCCTGATTAGAAGGAGACTAAGAAGGAGCTGGATAAAATACCTTTTTTAATTAATTCAGGTTTTAGCTCCAAGTCCGAATTTCGATAAGAAAAAAAAAAATAGTTTAAAATATATTTTGTGTGTTATATATATTTTGTAGGTACATGTTTTTTTCGAAGAAATTTTGGCATAACTTAAAACTGCGATTTAAAGCATTTATTTTTCACCAAATCGATTGGTTTATAAAGTAAACACAATGATAGAAAGTGTTTTTAACTAAACTGTTTTCTCTCCCCATGATACATGGGCGTGACCCTTTAATATGGACCAATGGTAGCGCTCACTGGGACCCAACCCCCTGATTTATAGGAGGAGAGGGGTTGAGAGCTATCAGTCGGCGAGGTTTTACGGCGGCCTACAATAACATGTTAATCAAATGCAAATGAAAGGCAAATCCTATTTTAGAGCTGGTCCTGATTAATTGACGCCGTTATCTGTGAATAATGGCTACTAAATATTAATTGGATGTTAATATCGAATAAACAATGGCTCTGCAACGCCAATCGGCATATGTTTACCTGCTCCATGTGAGGGAGCAATACGGACTCGAGAAACAATGATGGTAGAAAACAGTCGCGGTGGATTTGTTAGAGTATAACTTCTGTTAACGGACACCTCTCTGTTGCGGACATCCCTCTCTTCGTACAGTTTTGTCGAAGTCCAGAACAATGAGGCAGATAGTTAATGCCTTTTAACCTCGTAAGTTAATGCTCACTAATGGAGCCTCTCTCCTACAGACACAGACACGAATTTTATTCACAAATAACACTTTTCACTTCTTTACAAAGGAAAAGAAACATATACAATCATCACAACATAAATTTCATATCATTCCCCTCCATATAATCGTATGGAATAATGAAAATGAAATGAAATACGTTTAATGATTATTAACTTTAAAGTATTTTTTTAATATTTTAACGACCAAAAGATGCTAAAAATCTTTTTTAAGTTTTGGTTTTTTAATCTAAACTTAAGATATTTTTCTAATCTAGTTACCTATAATAAATCTAAATTTAGATAGTTTGCGTTTAATTATTATGATATCATGCCATGCCTATTAATAATAGGAGTACCTAGCAGATGATAATTAAGTCTTTTTTTTTCGCCTTTACGCCAAGAAATATATTTTAAGTTTTTGGAATAAAAAAAATAAAACAATATTTAGGTAAATTTTCACCTAAAAAAATAACAGTGTTTTTAATATATTGCAAAAAGGAATAATGCTTGTTTTTACTTTTTTTTTTACAATTATACTCTATTAGGAAAAAAAGTAAATATTCCATTTACGATGAAAACGCCGGATGGCAGGTCTTATTGTCGAAACGGCATTTTCACCAGAACTTATTTATAAGGGCGTTTCTTATGGATGCGAATATTCTTAGCAAGAATTCAGCCCAGCAGAAAGACGTCACACAAAACCTTTTCATAGGATTTCGCTTTGAATATGATTGCGCCAAAGGGAAAAAGCTGCTTATAGAAATGTGTCAGAACTTGGCATTCTACCAAATCCAGTGAGATGTATTGAAAAATGAAAACTTTGAAATCCGTCAGTACATTTCAGGACAAAGCTTGTGATAAAACCTGATAAAGAGAGATAAAACGTTGAGAGTCCTGATGAGAATGAGCTGTCGGCATTACAATTAGTAATAATAATGATAATTATTATTACACTTATTACTGTTGTCAGTGGCATTGCTTATAATAAAGCGTCAATTTACCCCTTAAAAACCTAACATGTGATTTTAATCATAAAACACTGAACAAAAAAAACTCTCAACTGCATTGGTAAGGGGTTGACCCCATTTATGTCCACATTATAAATATATCATAGGTTAAATGATGATCAGGATTTTCAGTTTGAAAATTTTTTTATTTTCGAAAGCCAACGTTTCGATCCAACTTGTAGATCTTCATCAGGGCTAAAAGAAAACAATAATAGATAATCAATAATTGAATATCTATGCTAGAGGATGACAATAAATGAATATTTTACAGAACTGATAATAAAATAAAAAAAATTTCAAACTGAAAATTCTGATCATCATTTAACCTATCGTAAAGATTATTAGTTGACTATCTCTCACCTCTATAAATATATCATATTAAAGTTTTTTACATTTATATATTATATAAATTGCAATATGTTTTAAGAGATTACATACTAAACCTAAATACCTTTATTAATTGATTTGACAATAATTATAATATATGTATGCTTTATTCTCTTTTATATAATGAACTACACTGACGTAACAACGCATTCAATGATTAGGCCATTTCTATATATATATACGGACAGGATTGTTTAAAAAAATTAAGGGAAATAAAAATTAATATTTTTATATTTTATTCGTATTTCTTGATTAATAAACTTACGAATAGGCATTCTTGTGTTACCTCTCTCTCTCACTTTTAGTAGGATATGATAGCTATTACATGGCATAAACTACAAGAATCATAATTAAATATGTACATTTAAAGCTATTTTCAAGGTAATTATGTATGCGTGGGTTATCACAATCAAAATATGCTTGAAAATCTTCTTCTATTTTTTTAACCTTCTTTTAAATGAGGTCATTTTCGTTCCACTTCAACTTACTCTTTTTTTGATGCCAACAAGTTATAATTAAATATATAAAAATAGATCATTATTATCGACCTCACTTATTTCATTTATTGTGTCCGATGTTTCGCCATTTAGGCCAATTAGGGTATACTTATAATGACCGCGAAGTATAAGAATCATCCTATAGATGTATGGTTCTTTTTTTTTTTTTTTTTCTATGGGAGACATTATCTCCCCATCATTAAGTTTTTGTATATAGCTGTATTGGATATACAAGTTTACGATACTGTTGGTTAACATTTTCACCTAAAAACGGATTATTGGTGCTCCTGAATTTAGATTGGATCAAGATAAAATTTATTTTTAGATGTAAAAAAAAAGAACCCGTAATAATGAAGTTTCAACAACACTCCTAATTCCAGACTTTTATTAAATTTATATTTATTTATTTACTGATATAACATTTCGTGCCTTAATTTGTATATCATAAGTTTTAATTCAATTGACATTAATACTTCTTTGGCGTTTTTTTTTTTTTTTTTTAATTTAACTTTTAAATTAACACTATGTATTAAAACGAGATTTCAAAATACCTAATTTTAAAATATGATTAAAACAATTAAGGGTTTCCTTTCCTTTCTTCTTTTTTTTCTTTTCTTTTTTTGTGGTCCAAAGTAAGTAGAACATTTTCAATTCCAACCCACGATAAAGACAGTATAATTTACTGCAGGCAAAAAGTATAGCTGTCAACGGAAACCTACCAATTATAAACTGTTTTGAATAAGTTACGGAAACTAACTCTGAGAGAAGTTATCCTATTAATTAACTGTACAATTGACTTTACAGAAGAAAGGTATAATTGTGGAGAGAGAACAAAAAGGTGAAGTTTGAGGAATATTTTCAGGGAAGCTTTTATCCAGTAGAGTATATATTGGCTCGGAAAGAGACAAAAGAGGCGCGGGCAGCCCCTAACGAGTTAGAAAACTGATATTGTGAGGGGGGAGGAACAATGAAGGGGGGGGGGCATTGTCTAGCCACCCCGTCCGCAGATAAACCTACCCTTATCGGTAAATAATTAAAAATTATCTTCTTTATTTTTATTGCAGCTTTCCCTTCGTCCGTGATGGTATTTCTGATAAGATTCTGGGATTTGTTAAGACCAGAATTCATACTTCCTAATTCATAGAAAGGGGTGAAATGAAAAGATTTCGTTTTACCTGACGCAGCTGCTTAGACTTTCAACAAAGTGTATAATGACCACGCCTTGAACACTTCCTACACACTGCATTAACAGCAGGACAGTTTTCCCCTTTCTGCTGACAAAACCCACACATGCGACATCTATCTAAAGGTCTTATACCCTGACTCAACATTTCTATTTTGTACTACTGGGAACTCTTTGTTAAACCTCAGCCTCTGCTTTTTCTGGAATTAGTCCTAACTCCACAACTTTCTGAAAGGAAGCAATCTTTTCAGGATTACACAACGAGTGAGAACCATCAGGCCAACGTGTGCGAACTTCATTCTCAAAAGTGACCTACTCAAGCGATTCCGCAACCGTTCGTCCACATGGTTACGGTTCATGCTTAGTTCTTCTAATCGATTGGCATAATTAGAAAATGCCTCTCCCGGTAACCTATTTGTCTGCAAAAACTCCATGCGACTTATAAAAGGGTTTTGAATGGCATAAAAAAATCTTCAAAGCCTCCACATAACTAACCAAATCCAAGTCTCTAATGAAAAACTAATTCAGTATTATTGCCAGAGATGATGTAGCGACACACAACAAAGCCTCACTTTCTAAGCCCTTTAACCTGGAAATTCTCTCGAAATGACTGATATAGTTTTTCTAACTAGCTTGGGTACTATTGGAGAAATGGAATAATGCACTTAACTGCTCCTTCAATACGTTTAACTCAGACGTCTGATGACGGTCTAAGCTATCACGTGATTTGTTTTTCATCAATTTGTTTTTTTAGGCAACCTCGTCGTCAATAAAGTATTTCCAAGGAAACTATATAATGCTATTAGAGGAACATTATTTATTGAATTCTTATCTACATAACAATGAGCTTGTAACCTCAACTATTAAAATACACTTAAAAATAAAATAAACTTCCTTCTAAACAACTTTTATTTTATTAAAGAAAGTTTTATTAAATTTCAATATGATGAAGTCAAGCAACACAAGTGGCATACTGGATTTTGTCTGACAAACAAGATAACGGAGATATTAAAGGAAAAACCATATAATAAAAAATATAGGAACTGGACTGAACGTAAAGCTAATTTTAAACAAAAGCTAATTTTAGTTACCACTTTGGTACGTTAGGACTGACGTATCAAAATATTCGATTTCTTCCGACATCTGATATTTTACTATAGATACCTCTCTGTCGATAACATTGCAACGGTAATTATTCCTATTATTTTTTAAAATTTAATCTTTCTCAAACCTGTTCCTTATATGCTACTATTTATTATATTCCGCTTGAAGATTTATAACTGCGTTGTGGCGTATAAAGAAAATGTGATCTATTTTGTTTTTCACTTCGCGTTTCTTGTTGATTGAAGCGCGGAAATGCCTAAAGGTCTAAGTGCTAAAAAAATAAAACAAAGTTTTTTTTTGCCAAATTGTTACATGTGCCTAAGCCATTCTTCAGAAATGGGTATAAGTAATGTTTTGTTGTTAAATAAGAGTTCATTGAACGAATGAAAGATGGCATGGGTGTAGACACTGAACGGTATAAGTCACATCATTTCTGTAAAAAATTCCTAAGGCACTTATTCCCTTAGGCATTTCCACGCTTCTATAATACAAAGTTTATATCTATTGCTGTGGAAGTGAAATCACACTTCAAGCAACGATATGAATATACCATCGTGATATAATGTAAAACTAAACATTAAAAAAAAAAAGATCCTAAAGCCAAATAAGTAAAACAAAAAAAAAGAGTTGTGATATAGTTAGGATAATAGATTTCAGACAATTATTATCTGCTCATTTGAAAGATTCACATTCATTCAAGAACTGCGACTGGGATGATATATACACTAACCAGTGAAGTTTGCTAACTGGAAATTCAGTAGTAAGCAGGATATATTATGAGTAGTATAATTTTGAAGGGTTTTGTGGGTTTTAAGTGGGTCTAGTCTAAATTGCGGATTTTTTATTTTTGTTAACTATTCCATAATAATAAAAATATATGAAAATCGTAAAAAGAACATCAATGCAACGAATCATTTATCAACAGACATTTTCACTGAAAGAACTTAGCAGACCCATTCAAAAGGGATTAGTTAGCGATTCGTATTATTATTTAATACTCAGTAGTCATTACAGCTCTTTGAATTTTTTTTATTTCGCTTTTTATTCGCTAAACAGGAAGTTGATGAGACAAATTCATTACCTTGTGATGAAGAAAACTTTTAAACGACTGGTAAAGAGCAGGAGAAAATTATTCTCGAAGGAAAGAGGCTGCTTCCTTCCTTTTGAAGCGGCTGTTTGCATGTTGAAATAGAACTAATTATTTTACCTTAGAATGCTTTCGATTAGTGTTCGTCTGAGGGAAGCAGGCCGTTAAAGTTATTTAATGTAGATGAAAATAAAATGAACAGAGGCGTTTTGAGAAAAAACAAGCCAGGTTTTAAATAGAATATTTTAACTTTTTTTTATCGAATCTTGTTAAAACTATAAATAAATAAAAAGTGACTTTATACAATAATTGTTAGTTATAATAATTAGTTATGTTACAACGTGTAAATAACCACTTCATAAATATTAACTGAGTCAATAATAATTGGTGATGTAATTATTAGAATATACCTTGTTGTACCTTCAATGCAAGACTATAAATCAACTTTATTTAACTAAAAAATTGATTTAACTTAAGGGTAGGTAACTTTTCCCTGATACATTTTCAAATTAGTAATTATCCACTTCTGCATCGCCACGCCTAATATATTCCTTCCTAGAAAATTACTTTTTAAATTTAATTAAGATTCTATGATTTTTCACGCATAGTTCCTTCAACAACTGGAGAGTTGTAACTAGACATGTAGTGTAGACATTTCTGGATATATTTTAATTTCATTTTTATGAAATCAGTTTCATAGTAACAGGCGCAAATCAAACTGAAGAGAAAAATAAATTTAACTTTTAAAGAGATAAAGTTTTTTAAATGCAATAAATATTTTTATGTGAATTAAGGGATGATTTTCAAGGATTTTAGAATAAGTCGAAAACACCTTTTTATTATAAATAAAAACCACTAGTATAGTGTCCATTAACAAAATAGCAATACCGTATCAGATTAAATACAGAACATTTTTTAAGAGCCTGAATATTATTACATTTTTTTTTTTAAATATTTTTATTAAGAGAGTACCTACTTCACTAATAATGCATAGATTTCCATTTTGTTTTCCATATCGTAGAGAGTTAAAAAAATCTTTTAAATTTTTAACATAGAATAGACAAAATTGACATTTTTAAACTATGAGACAAACTTGACTTTTGAAACTAATAGATAAAATTGATCATTTTTAAATTGAGTTTGACGAACTATTGAATAAATGAATTTAGAAAAAAAAAAAAAAAAACACCATGGGAAAAATTATATAGAATTTGGGGGTGTAAATAGGGATTAGTCATTTTCAATTAGTCTATACATCTAGTATTTACGGAAGGTTCTAACAGCAATACTTTTATTTAAATATCTAACAATGTTAAAAATTATATTTCTTCCAGGAAACAGGAAAAAAACAAATTTTCGAGTATGAATTCGCTTCTAAGATTTTTTTTTGTTTCAGGTAACAATATTATAAAAATTTTCTGTATTCTTCTTCTAGCAGACCGAAATTTACTCAAACTTTCAATAATTCGCTCTCCTGAAAAATCACATTTTTCTTTTCTTCTTTTTTCCCTAGGAAACCAGCAACAAAGATTGAAGCAGATATCGATCGCTACTTTCGAACTATATAATAGCTATATAACGAGCTATAACTATATAATACTTTAAATCGATATATTAGATTTGAGCGATATATCAAATCTCGTAATCAAGAGCTAGCCGGACAACAGGTTAGAACTTACACACAGGTTGAGAACTTTACCCTTAACCAAATTAAACTTGATAAAGCACACATAGTAGGTCTTCGCTAAGGTATTGCACGGCTGTTTGAGTTCCTTGGAATCAATTCACTGGTCCAGAGGCAATATTTGCCGAGAGGAGAGCAAGCTCATGGTCACTCATACCTAGTCGGTCCTCAATGTAGATGAGTTATGTTTGCAGTTGCATATTTTACTTGTAATTGTGGTTCTGCAGCGATTCAATAGATAACTATCTTGTTTGTTCTGGAGGGAATTGTTGGTTTTGCGTCATGGATCTCCAACATGGATAAGAGGATTTCGATAGAATGGAAAGTTATGCCATAGTCATCAAGTTATGGTAGGTATTCATCTACAAATGCTTCATTATTCAACAAAGGCATGCTGTTATTTTGCTTCTATGAATTCGAAAGATTCGCTCTACAGATGGATTTATTTGAGATATACTTATGGTAGAATTTTTTGATTGATAGTATATAGTATATATTTGTTGATTACAATAAACGGGCATGGATTAAGGATTTCTGAATATATCTTTATTGGGACTATGTGATGCTTTTATTATAAACATTTACCAATGGGAAGAGAATTAGGGAGTTTCTCAAATAAAGGTCAAGTTCTGCTTGTAAAGTGTTCATTTATTCACTGAAAATAGACACGTTGTTAAAACAATATATATATAAAAAAAAACTATTTTATTTTATATCATGAATTTAAAAATCTTACATTGTTATTTAAATTTAAAATTATTTCTCCACTAATTTTCTAGATGCGCAAGCTACGTAGGCAAATTACGTAAAAAATATAAATAAATAAAATAAAAATCTGCAGTCTTGCGCGCACCACACAACTTTCACCTCCTATCCTCCTTTCTTCGACTTGAAATAGGCATTAGTATTTGAATGAGTACTTAAGTCATAGCGGAAAGGAACAAAAATCTTTTTTTCTCAGTGACCATTCTATTTGTTTATTCTATTAGAAAGTATTCAAAAATGAAATGGGCTCCACCATTTATTTCATTTATTAAGCGCTGAAAGGTAAAAATTGTACCAGCACCATCATAATAAATCATATTTTTCAGGAATGCCCACATTTTATACTAGCATCTTTATAAATTTGAATTGAAGCCCGAGACTAGAGGAGTCCTCAAAGATGACGTTATTCAGATTTTTGAAATAAAAATTTTTGAAAAAAATAAATGAAAACATATATGAAAAATCAAATAGTATTATTGAACGAAAAAAAAAGAAAAAGAGAAAAAATCAAGTTGGTGTTGAAGATTAGTAAGGTTTTGCCACCTCCAATTCAATTCAATTACCGTCAAACAAACGTAAATAAGTTCTTGGTGAGATGACAAAAGAAATTACTTTTTTTTAATAGTTTCTCTGGAAATTATTATTAAATTAAAAAAAAAACTACTTTTAAGTAAAAAAAAGAAATTTTTACCTTTATTTAGTCTAAATAAATAATAATAAACATGAAAATCAAGAATTATTACATAGAAAGATGTATAACCTGATAAACTACTCACTGTTAGATCTCTAACAAATAATCGAAGGTATTAGTTCTTCTCGAGGACAACTTTTTTCTAGATGCCTGGAAAATCATCATTCACTGAGGAGGAAGAAAGGCTAGAATCTGATAGGTCCTCATAGGTATTAATTTTTTTTTTTTTTTTTTTTTAAAGGAAAGATAGATATTTTGTTTTCACCAAATCGGTGAGAAATGGAACTAAAGTATCATTGAGGATTTTTAATTATAACGATTGAATGTGAGAGGACCTTTTGTGTTCGCGGAGTCTGAAAGTTCAAATCCGTTATTTTAGACTGATATTATTAATAGCATATAAATTAGCATAGTTAAATTTATTTGATGCTTTGTGAATTTGTGTAGTAGCCGGTAAAGTCAAGCAGTTCCTTCTAGTTTTAGTCTATTGTTAGGATTATTATAGGTTTCCAGTTTCTATAATTTAAATTAAATTTTTTTCTTTTAATAGCTCAATAAATAGTTAATTGACTATTGTCATTAATCTTACCTGCTTGGTAACCTGTTCCGCTCCGTTGGCGAGGAAGTGTTTCTGCATAAGATTCGGGGCTAAGAGTTGCCTGTAACAGAGTTAGAGAAACGTAATCAATTAAATATTCAGATTCTACTGAAAAGTATTTAAATAAATTAGAAATGAGTTTCCACTGAAAGTGGGAAAGAATTTTCTACTAAAAAACAACTTTCCTCAAAGCAACGGGGTCTACGCTCATTTAGTTTGGAGCTTTGCCTTTTTGTTTGCTGCAAGTGTTTGGGAAACAAACAGAACGGTGAAGTTAAATTCACGCCTGGCAGAGTTCAGTTAACAGAGATCGTCCTGTCTGGATCTAAATACTTCTGGAAGTGGAGGTGAAAAAAAAGGCCAATGTGGATCTTTGAAATTACATTCTATAACCATTGACTCTAAACATTAGGAAAATAAGAGTTAAACTCCAAGTCGATGTTAACGTAATAAGAGAATGATAAAAGCATAACTGATACATTAACAGGGTGGAAATTATGTTTTATTGCATAATAGAAACATTCCTCATCAAAAAATAGTATATGAATCACAGTTATGCTGATTGGTAAGAAAAGTATATTATGTGCAGGTTTCTTCGTAAGTGACGAAAACTACTAAATTTCAATTGATATCATTCATATTGAAAAAAAATAAGCAAAAAAAAAAACATGGCATATTTAGTACAGAGGAATGCTTTAACTATTACTACCACCATATCGATTTGGTATTTGTCTATTGAACCACAGGGTATCTACGAATCTGCCTCTCATTTTTTCTTACATTAATTTTTACCTTTTACAAATTGACTAATGGTGTGAATCTTTTCATATTATGCTTGGGCATTTATACCACTAATTAGGTAATTGTTATGTTTACAGGGAATTGTTTATTTCCCGAACAGAAATGTCCCATTAAAAAGAAAGTAGGAAGCTAGGGCCCAAAATAATACAAAACTTCAAACAACTTGTTTTGTTCATTTACTACCTCTACAAACCACACACCATTACTTTTACTTCAGCAAGAGATGGAAGGGCGCTGCGCTGTCGGATCCAACCCTAAAGTTGCACGAACAAGGGTGACTGCGACTTTCATCTGAAATTATATTTGAGTTGAGAAGGCATTAGATCCCAAGTTTGAAGGGCCGTGTGTTTCTTCAGCGGGAGTTTCCCTCCCTCCCTTGAAGGGCCTTTGATGCCGGTAGGACTCTTCTGCATATTTTATAGCGGGGAGGGCCCGGAGGGATGGAGGAAGTTTGACAGGGCGCTAGTGGAGTTTTGACGCCTTCCTTCCCAATCAGCTCCCAGCATTGTCTCTTTCTCATCAGCATATCCTCCAATCAGAAGGGGCCTTTCATCAGCTGCTCCCCAAGGCAAATCACAGGGTTTGTTCTCTAGGATTACAGGGGGCCTTTTAGGTTTAAAATTCCAAGGTCCCAAATGAAAGTTGAGTTAAGTAATTATAAAGAAGGTTGTCGGTTGAAGATCGGTTTGTTATTTAACATTGTTGTGATCAAAATATTCGAAAATTATTATAAATACTCAGATAATCGTAAGGTAATAGCATAATATGACGTCATGAAGTACATTCTCCTATCATATTTCAAAATTTTTTTTACTAAACCAATAAAATTAACAGTTTATAGGTAGATAAAATAAAAATAGATATTCAAAGATATGGACAGCAGTTTCAATAACATAAAATTATTAGGCACGTAATGCTATTTTAGTTAAATATTATGGTAGCTATTTTTTAATCGTACAGTATCATTGTTGAACACACAAAAGAACTTCCCATATAAGTTTTTTCGACATTTAAAAATTAATACTCTTAATACGGTTCTCTAGTCGATACGCGTTTAAATGTATCGATTATACCATACAAGATAAAAATGTCAAACAAACAATTAGAACTCAAATAATAAATATATTACGAAAAAGTAACTACCAGTGACAAAACAGTGACTCAAAAGTAACCGAATTCTTCGCTGTCCAGGTTTAGACCAACTATGGAACCAACCTGAACGTTCTAAACATGTGATCACGTACTAATACGTGACTGTTATCGTTCCAGGCAGTTCCAGAACTTCGTGCAACAAAACATAAATAAACATCTATTTGCATACGGTAATGGTTCATAGTTTGACATCCTTGATCAATTATTAATCAAAATATTTGTAATACAAAAATTATAGTAAATCCTCAACTATGATATTTCGGGATGCAATTAACTTTCTTTTTTAATAACACAAAGCATTATTCATAATATATATAAACAAGAAAAAAGTGACAACTATAATTTGATGTAATTTTCAGACCAATTGGTAATCAAACTTTGCACGACTGCTGATCAAGAAACAGTCTTCCATACTATTGAATCCAAGTCCTTTCATGGTTTGTTATAGTACAGGCTTTTTTTTTTTTTTTTTTTTTTTTTAAATTGGTAATTAAACCCTAAACTTAATATATCAGTAGCAAGGCTATGGAAAGCTGTTCATGTGTGAAAAACTCATCATTCTCAGAGCTTATCATTTTGAACATGAGTGAATACAAGAACAAAATTAACCCTACCAAGAAACTGGAGAAGTTTGATATAAGTAGGACAATCTGATTGGAATAATTGGAATCCTCCGTACACAAAGTCTTATTTGACTGGATTGGATTATTACTGTTTCTTGTAAACGAAACTCAATCGCCTGTTTCAATAAACTAGAATGCTTGTTTTGAACATTTAACATTAGAATGATTCGATTTGATAAAATAAGAGTCATTAGTTTTATGTATATATATATATATATATATATATATATATATATATATATATATATATATATATATATATATATATATATATAGGGAGAAAACAACAATAATATCAATAAACAAAGAATTATTATGCAGTTGAGACTATCCTCTATAAATGTCATAAAGTTTTATATAAATGGTATTAAATATGCAATAGAAACAAATGAAATATGCACATTATGCAATTTAAACGTATCGGAATCCATGCAGCATATTTTGATTATCAGTCCAATATATAATCCTCCTAGATTACACTATCTCAAAAAATATATTAGTGATTCTGGTAACTTAGATATTGATTTTGCAAATATTGCAACAATTAAAGATCGGGAACAATTGGATAATATCAGTAACTTTATTAAACAAGCAATGAAAATAAGGTCTTTTATTATCAATGAATAGGCAACTAATTGGCTGAGTGTTGTTGTTACTATAACTTCCATATAAAATTATCTTAATTTAAAGGATTAGGGCGGATTCACACTATCGCTCCGCTCCCGCTCCACTCCCGGTCCGCTCAAATATTCTAAAGAGAAATAGACAGAGAATTCCACTATCGGCACCGCTCCGGTTTCGCTCCACTCCCGGTCCGCTCTCGCTCTACCCCATTCACACTAGCGCTCCGCTCCAAGTCCGGTCTCACTGGCAAAATATTCTAAAGAGGAATAGAGAGAGGTTAATCACAATATTGGCACAGGTCCGGCCTCGCTCCGCTTCCGCTCCACTCTCGCTCCACTCCCGCTCCACTCTCGCTCCACTCTCGCTCCACTCCCGCTCCACTCTCCTAAAGTCTTTTCATATTCACATTATATAATTTTACACCGTTCACGATTGAAGCCATTAATAATCGAAGCCGTCTGTATTTGGATTTTAATTAATAATTAACTTTCAGTTATTAAAGTATTTATTTATTCATCAATTTTACGGCCAAAAAAGTTCAACTTAAAAAAAAAAAAAATTATATATAAATATATATATATATATATAATTATAAATTAATTTAATTAATGGTGAAGAAATAATTTAAATTTTTTTTTTCCGAATGTATTAGAATACGCTTGAAATGATAAAAAAAAAATCACCAACAATACGCGCGGTTTTTCGACGTGAAAAATTCATGTTATGTTTGAGATATATTTTGCTATGAATTAATGTACTCGTAAAAAATGGTCACCGATTTATTTATTGACTACATACTCATTGCTATTATAAAATAACGTTTAATTTGAAACGAATAAAAATGCAGTATATTATAAAAAATTGTTAGATCATTTACAAAAAAATATATTAAAGCAAAAAATAATTAAAATATTAATCAGGAAAAGAAGAGAACACAATCGGTAAATTTGTAGCATTTACCGATTTCAACTTGAAATTTTCAAGCGTATTCGAATACATTCCGAAAAAAATTTAAATTATTTCTTCACCATTAATTAAATTAATTTATAATTATTATTATTAATTATCATTGTGTTGCAATATATTCTTCTTATTATATTTTTTGATAATATTATCTTCTTCATCAAGAAAAGTACACTTACCAGCTATTTCTACAAACGAAAAATTGATTTTTTTTTGGCCGTAAAATTGAAGAATAAATGAATACATACTTAAATAAGTGAAAGTTAATCATTAATTAAAATCCGAATACAGACAACTTCGATTATTAATGGCTTTAATAGCTTAAACCTTTCAAAAGTGAACGGTGTAAAATTATATAGTGTGAATATGGTAAGACATTAGGAGAGCGGACCGGGAGTGGAGCGGGAGTGGAGCGCTAGTGTGAATGGGGTAGAGCGAGAGTGAACCGGGAGCGGAGCGAGAGTGGAGCGGGCGCGAAACCGATAGTGTGAATAGGCCCTTAAAATACATTATTTTATTTTGGCTTTTTTTTTTAAGTTTCTTTGATTTATCCAATTAATTCTATTACTGTTTTATTTTAATATTGCTTGGGATTACAAAAGTAAAACAATTAAGAATGTTTCCAGGCATTCCATAATTTGTATATATTTTGCTGTCATACACATCTGTAATTTATATATATAATTTAAACTATTATATATTCTTATATGGTACCAATTTTGGCTATGGGATATGTAATTATGATTACATGTCATATGCTATTTGTATATAGTGTTTATAAATAATGATTCATATATCCATAAACATAATTCAATAATATAGACTGCCATTGGATTATATTCATAAAAAATAACCTATATTAATAGTTACAGAAGTTTATATATTATTTAACATGTACTATTATGTTTCGATAATAAAATAATGATGCCAGACTACCTGTAAAATGTAAAAGCATGTATACAGTAAAACATATATATATATATACATACATATGTAAATAAAGTTGAAATTCTGTTTGTTTGTTTGTTTGTTTATTTGTTCTTTATAGAAATCCATACCGTTTGTCCTAAATTCTCCAAATTTCGCTCAGTGGTTCTTGGATACCAGGTGCGAACACCTGTCCATATTAAAATTGCATAACTTCAGCCGATCTTTAGCTGATATTCTTAATTCTCCAAATTGCGCTCAGTGGTTCTTTCAGACCAGGTGCGAACACCTGTCAATAATTAAATTGCATAACTTCAGCCGATCTTCAGCTGATATTCTTTATTGTTATAAAAATCATAATGATCGCACTTTACAATGTTTTTTTTTTTAACGAAATCGACCGTTTCTTTAGAAAAATGAAATTCCCCGTGTGAAACCGGGATTTACAGCTATAATCTATGCATATAAAGATGAAATTCTGTTTGTTCTATATAGAAATTCATACCGTTTGTCCTAAATTCTCCAAATTTCACTCAGTGGTTCTTCTATACGAGGTGCGAAAATCTGTCCATACGTATTCAAATTGCATAACTCCAGCCAATCTCTGCGTATATTCTTTATTCTTACAAAAAATCGTTATGATCTCGCTTTGCTTTGGTTTTTACAATATCGACCGTTTGAGTCGATAAAAGTCTCAGTTTATAGATTTAAAAAATGAAATTCTCCGGGTGAAACCGGTATGTATAGCTATAGAGAGAGAGAGAATGGAGTTTCGAAATGTTGTCCATCACACAAGGAATTGAGTAAATAGGTTCTTATCAATTCATTGATTTCGTTCAGTATATCAAGGAAATAGATTATGGGAAGCACATACCACTCGTCAACTGCAAGACTGGAAAAACTACAAATCACTTTTATAAAAATAAAAAAAATCACGAATTAAGCGCAAGGTAGCTTATAGACCGCGCAAAGATGATTGATGGAAACGGAAATCACAGTAAGATAAACGAAGAAAAATTTTAATTGGCAGTCTAACCAGAAAAAATTGCTTTTATGGCGTTAGACTGATTTGTTGCATTTGATAAGTGACCCAACCTGTCAACTTATAAGCTATAGCCATCCCATGCTTTGTGCTAAAAATTTGCAATTTACTTCTATAAAACTTCACTCGGTTTTATTAGCTGTATTATCTAACACGGTTTAAGTTTCTCAGAAAAATATGGTGACGTGTGTTAGCAATGATTGAGAGCTATCTTTAATATAATAATCGTATACAAATTTTATATTAAGAAAAAAAAATCCTTGTTAGCTAAGAGAACACGGTGGGAGAGACTAGGAATATTTTCACTTACAACATGAACAATGGAATGTCAGATAAGCAAATCTGACTGAATGCTAGAGTCGCTTGTTAACCAAACCAGATTTCTTAGGCCACAGCCTCGGTAATGAAGTGACGCTTAATGAGAGATCATTCCTTCTTCGTCATCCTACTCACCATTAAAAACTTCTCTATAAAAATGATATCATTTATGTTTCTGATGTGACCTGGTACGTTTATATTGGAACGGAATCAATGCACTCAAATCGCAATGGCACAACCAAATAGTAAAAGAACTACGTGGAGGGGCATAAATACATAATACAATGAAAATAGACTTTTTTCCCTTTTTAAAAGTAAACAGTTGTACACCGGATGATAAAATTGTTAAAAAATTTCATCGGACAAGAGGAGGAGGGATATTAGAGAGCCATCTCGGAGGAGAGAAATAAAGACAGGAATTGAAGGGGACAGCCATTTAAGGACTCATTTTTTCGTGGGGGGCGGTGGTCTATTGGGTGAGCCCCTTTTTCCCGCTAATCCTACACCCGCCAAAATCCCTCCCGCCCAATTACTAGAAATGTCAAGAGTTTCCCGCTTCCCCACCCCTACACATTGGGAAACTTCTTATCTTTTCACTTTCCTTTTATTTCTCGGCTGTGTCGCCCCCCCCCCCCTCTTCCACCGGAGTTCTGTCATACAATGGCTTTTGGGAGATGGAAATACTTGAGTTGGAGTTCGCCAATCCTCTAATGAGATTGTAACTCTTTGTTTTTGTAGTAAACCCTCTGTTAATATGATTAAAATGTATTTCGATTTTAAAAATCCTAACTTTCCCACACTATATCACTCCTTTTAACAGCGTCATACCTCAATTTTATTTAGTTATGATTGTTTTCTGAATTTTCTGATTACCAAGTATATCCTCGCGAAATCAAAATTGTGAACTCATTCAAAGCAACCTTTTTTTTAATTCTTAACAAAACGTACTAACTAAAAAGGACTGTTTGATATTAAAAAAAAAAAATAAGGCCATATACTTACTTTGTTCTTAATGAAACAGGGGAAAGAGTTTTTACTATCCGAATCATACAGCGATCTTCTGCACAAAAAGTTTGAGTTCAATTGTAGGCTTGATACCAATTCTAAACATAATTGATTTTAATATTTAACTTTAAGTTCACTTTTCAAAAAAAAAATATTTTATGAGATATGACGTAGTTGACTGGAGGGAGATATATATATATTCATATCCTTTTAACAACTATAGAGAGATTTTTGAAACAAGTTTATATTATAATAGAATTAAAATAAGAAATAAAAATGTTTCAGTATTATTCCAAAATCGGGTTGGAAAATCACTTATATAGTATTAATAAAAATATAAATAAAAATAAAACACTGAAACTCGACTAAATAGAATATTACGAATTAATAATATAATGTAGAATATGCTTTCATTAATACAGACATGTTGATGAACATGTTGACAACTAATTGAAGGCATGATTAAAACGTAGATGTCGTGGAAGTTTATGAAAAAGTTAAGTAGGATTCAATTAAATATAAATATTTCATGATTTTTGTGTATGTTATTTTCATTCCTCTATGCGTATTTTTTTCCCTAAGCCCAATAATCAAACGTTGTAAGCCTGTTGTGTCGTTTCTTAAATTGTTTTAATATTTCATTAACATTTGAGCTGCATTCACCTCGGACCATTTCGATCAACAAGCAAACCATTTT
The DNA here is from genome assembly GCA_911387785.2 of Aelia acuminata. NCBI lineage: Eukaryota > Metazoa > Arthropoda > Insecta > Hemiptera > Pentatomidae > Aelia > Aelia acuminata. Next base: position 76,530,481 of record OU426983.1, on the reverse strand, counting down.
GGATCCATGCATATATTGTATGCGTATATTAGCGTTTGTGTGTGTATAATTATAAATGTATGTATATATTTATATGTATAATGATAGGTTTTCTAACCATTTTTATTTTTTTTTTTTTTTTACTTCACTTCATATCCCTAACTAGACATTAAGAAGTATTAAAGATTACTTTGTTTATATATGTATGTATATATATCTATGTTTTTTTTTTGTTTTTTAGATATTGTTTTATTAGGTTATAGTATTCCTAATGCATTTCATTTATAAGTGCACTACCTGATATTATATTTTTTATTGTTTACGTATGAGTGATATTTTCATGAATAAGGGATATTTTCTAGAAGGAATTCAAATAATAGGTTCAGAGCTTTGACTTGTTTTCTTTTTTTTCTTTTCTTTTTTCTGTTTCTTTTGTCGTTTTTTTTTTTGTTTTTTTTTTCCCCCTTTCTTTATGATTTAAGATGTAATCAACAAGTTGTACACATTACCACCTGTAATTGGGCTTATGCCTGTTGGTGGGCTTATGTAAAATAAATAAATAAATAAATAAAAATAAATAAATAAATAAATAAATAAAAAGCTGGTCAAATTTCAAGTGATAGTCATTGCTTATACAGCGGCAAATGGGTTCTAGGAGTTGTTTGGCAGTTTTCTTATGTTTCGTTGCTTCTGGATTGTATGTTACCCTATGATTTATCTCATTTATTTTAAGGTTTTAATGTTGTTGATTTTTTGCCGTACAGGAAAATTACTCCTCTGGATATAATTTTTTTCTCTTATGATCAAAAATAAAAATCACTCTTGATAAAATTAAGCAAATATTTTTTAAATATTCCAAATAAAAGTTTCGATAGGATTTAATTTTTATGCCTATTCCTTTAAATATTGATCTCGAACCAAGCAATATATAATGAAACCATCAAATCGAGCCAAGTTTTGCAATGTTCTTGGACTGGTCCCTGTTGAACGTGAAAGCCGACAAGACAGTGTACCTCCCTCCCCCCCCCCCCTCTCGTCAGATTCCGATATGTCCATCAGGCTGGAGTCGATGAGGAGAGCACTCGACTGCCATTAGCAAGATCGGCAACTCTTCGCAACTATAGACCTCGGCTGTTAAGCTAATAGTCACGTATTGTGGCAGGGACGAGGCCCAAATGGCTGTGCTGCTGGGGCAGCATTACTACTATCAAAGGCTGTCATTAAAGTTGGCAACTGTTTTAGTGAGAATCATCCTCAGTTTTGTGTAGGGCTCAATACCGCACAGCTGTGTTGTTGACGAATATCACATTTATAATAGTTCGACCTCTTAACCACACTGCTATTATTTTAAAATATTAATTATTGATATAAAATTAGTGTGTTTTTTTACATTCATTCAAACCTGTCAGCCATCATCGAAAATCAGCGAATGTGATGATGTGAAGGAATTAAATTGATAGGCATTATAGGCAGCACCTCATTCCAGGAGATGCTGTCTCTCTCTACCAGTTTTTTTTTATTCGCCTTCTAACGGGCATATGAGTCCGTGGCCTTGCCCTTAATCACGATGTAATGACCTTGCAATTTAACATGAAAGCGCGAATAAAGAGATCGTATGTGTTGGTCCACAGTTGGTTCTTTTAAGATTGTATGAAGAGGTTTATCACTTAGGTATCAGTACAGGGAGCGCCTGCTATTAGTCTTAAAATTTTGATTTGAAAACTTTATACTTCTCGTAAGATGTTTTATGATGAGCCGAGAATCTGTAAGGCATATTTCGAAATGGGTTCAAGTAAGTAGATATGAGAATTTCACGACTAGAAATAATCATAATTCTCGAGTTAAACATATGTTATATATCAGAAAAAATATATTACTTTTTTTTTTTTTTTTTTCTGTTATCTTCGCCTCTACCCTGTAGGGTCATTGGCGGTATGTTCACTCATATTTTGTTGTAATACGTGATTTCTTTTAAGTATTTTAACAAAGTTTCAATATTTTCCTCGTCGTCCTTTAACAATTCGTTTAGTGTTTTTCCTATTTTTAGTTTTTTTCGGACATGTTTGTATTTTGCACAGTTTATTAGAAGGTGTTTCACCGTTTGGGGCACGTTATCACATTCCTGGCATGTGGGTGCCTCAAGTCCTTGGAGAAGATATTCGTGCGTGAATTGGCAATGCCCAATTCTGACTCGACATATTATGACTTCTTCCCTTCTTGAGATTCTCGTGCTTGTGGCCCACTTTTTGCAATCTACTTTAACTTCCGATAGTCTGGACTGTTCGTTCCTCCACCTTAATTCCCAAATTTTGCTTTGGTTTTTCTTCAGTTGGTGCAGCCAATCCTCTTTTGTGACTTCTTTCAATGTTATAACATTCTCTGATTCTCCCAGTCTAGCTATATTTGCTGCTTGATCGGCTGCCTCATTCCCCTTTATTCCTCTGTGGGATGGCACCCAAATGAAAATAACTTTTTTTGCCATCGACTCCAGTTCCCACCATATGTTTATTATTTCTCGTATAAGAGAATTACAGGGGTTCTGATTGCCGATCGCCTCTAAGACGCTTAGGGAGTCCGTAATGATAGCTGATCTGTTTATTCCTGATTCTGCAATCCAATTCAGGGCTTTCATAATTGCTGTAGCCTCTCCGGTGAAGATAGAGCGTGCCCCTGGTAGGTTATACAAGAATCGATTTTGGGGAGTGTAAACTGCGCAGCCTACACTGTTTTCTAATTTGGAGGCGTCAGTGTATACAACTTTAAATTCACTGTATTTCTCTAGGAGCAGGAGAAATGACTTTTGGATAATTATAGGGCATTCCTTTGAGCATTTTTTCATTGATTTATCAATAATTGGTCTCTTTTTTTCCCACCCTGGTATTTTTAATTTTGGTATTGTTCTAATGTTCAGATCTACGTTTGCGTTTTGCATAAAGTTGTTAATCATTTCTTTGAAATTATTGCCTCTAATATTTCTAAGTCGTAGCGTTTCTGATTCTTCGTCAAATAGGATCCGATTTAAGGGGTGTTGGGGATTCGTTTTCAATTTTGAGATATACTTCAATGAAAGATACTCTCTTCGCATGTATAGGGATGGTTCTCCTGACTCAGCATATAAACTTTCAGCTGGTGAGGTTCGGTAAGCTCCTGTACATATTCTTAGAGCTGAATTGTGTATGGAGCATGAAGTGCCGGACTTCACAATTATTCAGTGGAGGAAGTCTCTCATCCAGCTTCTTGTTATTCAGTAAGACAGTTATAATTTCCCTGCTAATAAAGAGTTCGTTTGTGTTGTTCGACAATTGGTTGTAAGTATGCTTGGCAAGATTTTATCTGTTGCATTTGCTTTACAACTTTTATCTGGACTAGTTTGTATTTGGAACAAAAGGTTTTTGACTTTTAGGCATTGGAGCTTGAGTGTGATTTCCAACAAAAATGGAAAAGAAATTGCCAATTTCGATAACCGATTTTGGCAAAACTAAAACGTTTGACTTCAAATGAAATAAAACAAAAAAGCCTTTCTGTATTTTCATTCGGGAAATTTGCTTTGAATGTTTACTCAATTAAAAATTTATATGTTACACACTTATTTGTTTTTGGGGAATAAGTAATTTTATTTGATCAGTTCGTTCACTGTATATAATAATTTGCTTATCTTATTATTGATAAAATATTAGCAGGGTGAGTTATATAAAACGAAGATTTGTGTGTTGATGGAGAAGAAGTATACTTGGTTGGTATTATTATTGGTATTATTGGTTGGTTTTTATGAATTTTTCATCTAGCATTACTTTTTTAACAATGGCTAGTTGATTCCAGTAAAAAAAGTAAAATATTATTATTATTATTTTTTTTTTGTTAGAGATTATAGGGAATAAAAGATAATCTGTAAAATGTTTTGTCCCAAAATAGGATATATCGAATCTATACCTACAAATAATATATTTATAGATAGCCTACGGATAATTGAAAATAAGCAAATAACGTTACCTGCATATATAATAAAGAATAGCATAATGAGTGATTGGCGCAAAATGATGTTAGTGTGTAATTAATTTTTGTTGGTACTTTCATAATTTTTTGTATAATTATAATTATTATTTAATAAATAAAATGAGTCTAATCTAATACTCAACAATCATTAGCAAGAGGATATTAAGTAGCGGGCTTTTGAAGTTATCAGTCAAGAGAGAAATCTATGATAGACTTAATCATCCTTGGATACGGAAACTTAGTTCCAATAGTTCCAATTTATTAAGTAAATTGGCAATATTGATCAATCAATAGTCAAGCTTGTGATGGAGTACTCTTTGCGGGGCGATTTCGAGGTAGGGCACACACTCGATTACTAATTTCAAAGTTTAACAAAGATTTCCATTAAACTCCGAAAACAGTTTCTGAGAAATAGAGGTTTATCGTAGGACCTAGTCATCATAACTGCAAATCCACGTTAATTGGCAAAAAAAAACTCTAATGAAATAACATAGATTTTTTCTCTAATCAATTTTATTAATAAATACCTGCAACTCAGATCCAGCTGCTAAAGTGGTCTGTTATAAGTTCATTCAGGCTGATATGACATTTACATGTGTAATATATGTATTTTTTCTTTTTATAGTTTTATTCACATTTTTCAATAATAAGTGACAATCAGCAAATGTGATGGGATAGTGGAATTCATTTGATTGGAACTTTCGAAAGTTTCTCATCCAGCATCTTTTTAGCATCTTCTAACGGGCATATGAGTCCGTTGACTTGTCGTTAATCAGGTTGTAATGTACTTGAAATTGAATATGAAAGCGTGAATAAAGAGATTATATGTGTTGGTCGATAGTTGGTTCTTGCAAGTCTGTATGTAGAGTTTTGTCACTTTGGTAACAGGGAGCGCATGTCAATAGTCTTAAAATTTTGCATTGAAAAGTTTGTACTTCATGTAAGTGCTTCTTTTTTAGATGAACCGACAATCTGTGAGGGTTATTTTCAAATGATTAAAGTAATAAGATGTTGTATTAAGATAATTTTACTACTAGAAACAATCATAATTCTGAAGTTATAGGGTAAACCATACAGTTATTGACACTCTGTACAGTTATTGACACCCCAACTATAACTTAAAGAAATAGGGAAACAAGTCCTAATTTTATTAAAAGATATACATGAATCTAATGTTTGAAGTGTCCTCTAAGTCATCTATGAAGTAAGACTTTAACAAACTAACCATAGAGAAGATTTCACAATTATATCCACAGGGTGCCAATAACTAGATTTGGCACTTTTAACAATAAATATTTCCATATTTTAAAACTATTGAACTTTTGACACCAAAAAAACCTCTTGATTCATTATAACGTTAGATAAAGAGGAGTTAGAAGAAGTTTCGATTGCATCCCTTCATAAAAAGTATTTTTTTTAATTCCACCACAGAAATTCAGTCTTAAGGGTGCCAATAACTGTACGGTTTACCCTATCATATGTTTTATATCAGCAAAATATATTATTTTTAAATATTCTCTATGATATTTTCAGTCTGCAGTAGTTGATGAAGAATATCATTATCAACTTTTAGAAACAGATCATATTTATTTTCGAAACCCATTAAAAATTTCGGTTACAATAAATTTTAGGTATAAAAATAAAAAGCTATAAGGAGGGATTTGATTTTTAAAAAACAAACAGTTGTTTACAAACGATTAGTTTTTAGAAAATAATGTTATTTGCAATTAGCTCATAAATCTTTTTTTCATTCATGATACCTATTATACTAAAAAAAAAGGAAAAAAAAAGTTTCATCAATCATTCTTTATAAAAAGTAAGCCTAGTCGTACTGAAGAATCTTAAAACCATGGAACAGTTTTATATTGATGAAGAGTACATTAGTGTTCCACTCATTGTAGATTAAGTATAACGATCGGATAATGACTAATAATTGGCAATCATGCTAATTGGCTCTATGCCTAATTAATTAGTCCTTTCTAATCATCTCTGCTTTAGGGTCCAATGATGTAATGTGTGTGGAGTAAGTATTATATGCCTATTGAATCACAATACATTGTAAACGCATAAAACAAACAATACAAAAAAAGACTTCTTTATTAATACAAGGCAGGATGGTTTTTCTTCTCATCTTTTACTATAATTTATTTTCAATTACTACGCATCGGGAAAAAAAAATCAATGAAAGAGAAAAATTTTATTATTAAGAAATTATCATTTTATATTGGTTTATACCGACTTCAATACAGTAATAAAAATAATTCGATATAAAATGTATTGTATTAATTTATATAATTTTTTGTATATGCTTGTTACCTCTAAGCACTGAAAGTAGTGAATTTATCGACTTAAATGTTATATTTTAGTAGTCGTTTTTTAGTTTTTATCTACTTTTTATGTTAATGATACAAATGTGTTGTGTTGTGTAGAATAAAAAAATCTTTTTTCAGTTTTAACGCAGTATTTCTATCCGAAATGAGGTTTTATTCTTTAGTTACAAAATGGTAACTTTATCAAGGAATGCGCACAATGCGAGATTCTGATTGAAGATTACCACTAACTTTTATATAAAAATTTGCCAATAAACATTTTTTAATAGTTTCCTTTTCCACAGGCTAGTGGTTTTTTCGGTATATCTCATGATATACCGAACTTCGGATTACTTTTATTTAAATTCATAAAATTTAGTATTAGACTAACCAACAGAAAAGTTTGGCTGGGTTTAGCCAGTCACTAAATAAAAATCATGGTTTCAACCGGCTTGAGCAGAAACTACCAATCATAATGTTCAAATAAATATTATCATTCAATTAAAACTCAGGACGATTACTTAGGAATACAAAACCTCGGTAACGTTCCGATGTTGAAATTCTTGCAAGAAAAAAATAATGAGATAGAAACTCTACGTCTTAAAAAAAAAATCGCATTTTCATTTAGAACAAACAGCAATAAAACTTTTTGCATTTTCCAACTAAATTATTTCAAAAAGCCCGCCCCCACCAGAATAAAATCTACATCCATTTCGGAGAAGATAAACATCACAGGGCAACTCGGAACTGAGCGAGTAGATAACCGCGGACCCGTGGATATCAAGCGGGTCCATGGACAATGGCAGTCCAATAATTCACCCTCAGCATAAATTAGATTGTCCTGGAAGGGAGTGAGGTGGAGGGGGGGTCGACTTTTTGCTCGGTTGTGGGCCACCTATATCTGCCAACTATCGGTAATTAACTCTTCTTCTATCACTTCATTATCCACTGCTGAGGTTGGATTCTACCTGAGTAATATCTATTGAATGCACCTATAAATATCCTTTTATTATAGCAGGATAATTTACATCAGTTGGATGATCGTCATAAATTATAAAACATTACCTATATATGTAAAGAAAATATATTTCTTAATTTATTTAATTTTTGCTGTGGACTTGAATGATAGAAGTGGAAGCAGGTGTGCGAGTGATATCTATGATATTGTGTTTATAAAATAAAACATCAAAGTCAAGCATAAAACATTTGATTTCAAATATTGTGAGCAGTTGATTTGAAATGTTATTACGAAGTGCTTACCTAAGAATAAACTTTTAATGACGTTTCTTTTTTACTTTCACTTACCTATATATGAAATATATAGTAACTGGAAGAATTGCGATCGTGAAAAATTTCGACTTCCGGTTTTCAACGGAAATACACGTTTTGGGGTCCCCTGAGTCCAATTAACCAAGTCCCGCGAAATGGTCTGTGTGTGTGTGTGTGTGTGTGTGTGTGTGTGTGTGTGTGTGTGTGTGTGTGTGTGTGTGTGAACAGACTAGCTCAAAAACTATAAACCGTGCAAACCTGAAATTGGGTATTTAGTGTATGTATATGCCCGCGATGTGACAGCAAAAATTTCATCAAAATTGCTCAAAGGGAAGGGGTACTTTTTTACAGATGTTTTTAGAAAAATGTTATAGGAATATTAAGCTTTATGTGTAAGAAACTTTATTTGTAATTATTTAAAAAAAAAAACTTTTTTTACAGAGCAACTATTAAGAGTTTATTCATTGGAATATCCCTATATATATAATTTTTTTTTATCAGGAAAATATTTAATGTTTTATTACATATCACTCGTCCAATGCTAGACTACTGTTTTCAAAAAATAACAAAAAAAAAAAAAAAGAAAAAAGATGTTTCGGTAGACCCAATTTAAGCTTCTACTTTCCCCATCCTTTGATATCCGTATCATGCTTCATCCGATCGTCAAAATGTTTCTCGAATCACCACAATCACGGTGATGATCTATTAGCTGTCTTGCATAGAGGTAATTTGGAAGATAAGTCATGAAAAAAAAAGGGAAACAAAAAATATGCGATTTCTATAGACCAGTTTTGCATTCGCTAGGCGATATATAGGAATCCTCCCGAATTAGCAATTCAATTTTTTTTTTTTTTTAAGTGATAATTTCGTCCTCTATATTTAATTATTTTATAGAAAGATCTTGATTTGCGAAGTTTTTTAACAGTATTTTAGTAAATAATTTTAGTAAAACAATAAAGAACAAAAACAAATATAAAGAGAAATCACCTATAAAGCAGAAGATGATTGAGTTTGAATGTGATCGATGCTGTAGCTGGAACTGTGACCGGAATAGGAGCTGGAACTAAAGAACGAGAGAACAAATTCGACACAGGGCTGTTTGGAATGAGTTGAAACTATTTAACTTTACACATACTTCCGGTGCGCGCCTTCAATACCTGCAGACATTGTACCCGCACGACCGAAAGATATAACGGGTTTAAGAAGCTTGAAAAAAAAGAATGAAGGGGCAAAAATATTTATAACTATAGGGGTAGGTATAGTGGGGAGTTGCGTATACGCTTAAATTTGAAAGTTTAATTACAGGAATAGAGAAAGTTTTCTATTATTGTAATTTAGCAAACCTAAGTGGAAAAGCCTACTTGGTTGACATATTTCAATTTTAATTTATTTTATGTTAAAGTTAGTTTAAATATTTTTTCGAATACATACTTCCCTTTGTTAGGGAGTTGTTAAGTATGGTAAATAAGATTTCATTGTCTTTTTCCAAAAAAGAAAACATATTTATTGTATAGTAAGAAAACCGGATTTTGTACAATAATCTGAAACATCCATTTCAGACTGAAAAAAAATATAAATGTATGTTTGGGATTTTAATTTTATATTGATCTCATTCTGAAAATAAAATAATAAATAAATATTTATAAAAGTTGATATTTATGAATCAAACCTTCATAATTAATAAATTAAAAAATGCCAAGATTCTCACCTAAGCGAGACTGCAAAGGAAGAATTCAGATTTTTTGTATAATATAAAATTAAGAAGTCCCAAATTGCCAAAATGTGAAAAAAAAAAAAATTTGTCAACATCTACACAAGCGGTGCAGATCCATGGCTTTGGCAAATGGACTTTAAAATATTTAGAAATGCTTGAGACATCCATATGGTCACTATGGAAGGGAAAAAAAAGAGAAGAAAAACCATTATTGCAAATGCTACATTCATGCCCATGAATACAAACAAGATAAGTCTAAAAATTCGCTGGATGAGAGATATTTCTACCATAGTAAATCTGGGTAAATTAAACAAGCCACAAAATGCGTTCTGCGTGGTGCCATTCCGATATTTTGCGTATCAGGATTAATAGTAACAGGGTTGAGGACATAAATTATAATACAAAAATTATATAAACAATCATAAAAATATTGTAACGTGCAATAAAATACAAAAAAATATGTTTTGGAATAGTTCCGGAATTGTTGTTGGAACGGACTACCATTTAGAAGAAACTTTCATAGTAGATGTTTGTGACTACGATATTGGAGTACCATCTTCGCAGGACTCGATTGTTCCAGGCTCGTCCTCTTACGGCTAAGTATAAGGAGCGATGGACTGGGGAGTCTTGTCATGTTCTGCAGCTGAAGTTTCATCCTTATTTTACTCAATAACGTGAAGGTCGAAGATAGGGCAAGTATAACTATGTTATTTTAGAACATGTTATATTCATATATTGTTCACCTCCAGTATCGATGAAATCAACCGAAGTGAAATTTCAATATGAGATTCTCCTACGAGAAGCTTTAGGCTGGGGAATAAATAATGAAGTAGTATGAATTGTTTTCAACAGAAGTGTTTGACAAGGAGAGTAGTTGTAAGTTGAGAAGTGTCGAGTCTGGAGCGCAGAGGTGTTTCGCCAAGGAGGAAGGAGTATATTACATTTTGTCAAGTTGCGAAACTAACAAAGGGTCTAATGTAACAAAGGCCAACTTCTTGGGAAGTGTAAAAGATGAAGGAGGCGCGATCTATAGCCGTGCCGCAGAGATTGCCTCCCCACTCCCCACTCCTCATTGCCTCCCCGCGACCAGGTGTTAGATCACCTGCGGCCCACTAAATCTTCAATGCCCGATACTTATCTTCTAGGGAGGGCAATGCAACTACTCTCTCCACCCTAATGATACTTTATATTATCCCCAGGGCTCGTTCATCCTGGGAAGGGAAGGCAATATAGGCGAGAACTTTAGCTGTCTAACGGGGCATTACCTTCAGTGCTCTTAGATTATATATTTCACAGCGGTGAAGTTTAAGACAAATAGGCGAAACGAGAATGATTTACTCGCCGTCCATTTTTTTTTTAAATCTTTTTCTTGAGAGTTTATTTTAGCATGGTATCTAATTTAAGGCGGATATATATTACTTCTAATTATCTATAGAAAAATGGAAAAAATCCTCCCCTTTTAACAGCAAATGTTTTTTTTTTTTGTTTTTTTTACGTGTTTTAAAACCCTCATATCTACTACCCTAGCTAATTACAAAATTTTAAAAGCTACCGAAAAATTCATTTTTATCTCTCCTTAGAAGACTTAGAAGACTGAAATATTATGCAGTCGTGTGGCTTTCCCACTTACCACACATCCCGTGAATAATTGATCAAACCACTTTTAATTAGTTTTGTTCATTTTCCCCAGAGATTGCGTTGGAATTGATTATATCTAGATTACATGACAGATGATCAAAATTATGCCTAGTTAACAAACTAACTTTGTTTAAAGTTCTTTTAAAACTTTATATGGACTTACGGTGTATAACTGTGGGGTACTGCCAAGAAATCCAACGTTCAAAAAATTCAGTCCTTTCAGTCGTAAGTGTTAAGAAAAATAGTAGATGCTTACATCTTATGTCAGCAACAATGTATATACGGATTTAAACATTCCATCAGTTTTTGTAACAGCGAAAGACAACTACAATAACTTCACCAAAGACTGGTCTACAACAATAACCCACTGACAGACAATTTAAAAAGCTTAAACAACCCCTAGAGCCCACAAGGACGACTTCGAAGGCGGTGGCCAACAGACCAACTAAGTTAATTATTACTCTTCTACTGGAACGCTGTCGAAGCAACCCACAAACTTTGCTCATAGCAAAGCAATTTGCAGATTGCAAATTTTAAATTTTGTTTTATTAATTTGTAGTTAATCTATATAAATAAAGATGAAATTCTGTTTGTTTGTTTGTTTATTTGTTCTTTATAGAAATCCATACCGTTTGTCCTTAATTCTCCAAATTTCGCTGAGTGGTTCTTTGATACCAGGTGCGAACACCAGTCCATATTAAAATTGCACAACTTCAGCCGATCTTCAGCTGATATTATTTATTCTCAAAATTTCGCTCAGCGGTTCTTTCATACCAGGTGCGAACACCTGTCCATATTAAAATAGCATAACTTCAGCCGATCTTCAGCTGATATACAGCTATAATGTATGTATATAAAGATGGAATTCTGTTTGTTGTTTATAGAAATCCCTACCGTTTGTCCTAAATTCCCCAAATTTCGCTCAGTGGTTCTTTCAGACCAGGTGCGAACATCTGTCCATATTAAAATTGCATAACTTCAACCGATCTCTGGGTTTATTCATTATTATTATAATAATCGTTTTGATTTCGCTTTACATTGGTTTTTATAAAATCGACCGTTTGAGTCGATAAAAGTCTCAGTTTATAGATTTTATAGATTTAAAAAATGAGATTCTCCGGGTGAAACCGGTATATACAGCTAGTAAATAAATAAATTAGAAGACGGATTTAGAATATAAGTGTACATATAAGGTAAATCAATCAAAATCCTAAATAAAAAAAGGCAGAAGAAGAACATACGTTTCAGACTATAAACCATTATCTCAAAATTCTCTAAATGTCGTTTTTTCGGATCTACATTTTTTTAGCGACTTCTTCGATATGTTTTAATATATATATATTTTTTACTTTTATTCCCCTGCAAGCAAAGAAATAGTTACATGTCAATCATGAGGAGGGAAAGCACCTAACTGCACCCTTTTCCTGGCCTGATTCAATTACCATGGTTATTTAAGAAAGGATATCTCACCCATCGTATTTTTAGTCTTATCTCATCCTGCTGTATTTCAGCCATATTCCTAATTAAACTGTTCAAATTAATAAAATACATTTTGGAATGTCGCTATGTGTTGGTCGGCTGTTGTTCGATTGAGATCTATATGTAAAATTTTGTTAGTCACGTACCACCGGGGTGCTTTTGTTATGTTGTTGTTTTGATTAGAACCTTCTAAGTTTTTGAAGGATAGTCTTTTTAGTAATGCCGAATGTCCATGAGGATTATATCCATGTGTACGTATTAGTTTAAGTTTCACTTTTACTTTAGAAGATTTAGAAAATATTGGATAAAGATGTTTAAATCTTTTTTTAAGATTTATTTTTTTGGTTTAAACAGGTTCATTCATTTTAATATTTTGTTTGTTTACTAATATGAAGAAAATACATAAAATATAGACCAAATATTTAATAGCCACTCAATATAAAAAAATAAATAGGTTTTCTTTGATTTCGAATTGTATGAAAAGAAAAAGTAGCAGTCAACCGGAGCTCTACGAGATTTTAGTTAAATATGTAAATTCATATAAATCTGAGCCCTAATTGTGACGTTGTTAGAACATATGAATGTAAATAAAGTATACATAAAATTTTTGGATATAAACTCAGCAATTGTAAAATTCCCTGATTGTCATTTTTCATTTTGATAGAAATCAATGAAATAATGAGGTATACAAAAGAAATATCTCAGAATTTTCCTGCATGTAATAAATAAATAATTCTTACTGTTATATTAAACTGAACTGAAAGATTTTTCTAATGATTTCCCTAAAATGAAATTAAGAGCAGCATTCTCCAATATATTTTCTACACATACAATGATAAATTTATATAAAAGCTGAGTACTAGAATGATTAAAAAAACAAAACAAAAAATGCCCAGATGAAACAAATCATTTTCTCCTCAAGCAAAAAGAGAGAGTTTTCCATGAAATATTATGCCTTCCTGTGGCTTTACCACTCACACATCCTGTGAATAATTGATCAAACCACTCTTAATTCGTTTTGTTCATTTTCTCCAGAGATTGCGTTTGAATGGATTATATATGGAATTGAATCAATCATATTTTTTTTTTAATTTGATAACAATAATTTGATTGTTTATCAATAAATAGATTTTATATTACAACAGAGAAAAAATAAAATAAAAACATAGGTTTTCATTGAGCTGCTCATTCTCAGTGGCAGCTATTGAAATAAATATGAATAGAAGACGGATTTTTTTTTTTTTTTTTTGACATTCTATATAAAAATTGACCGACAAAACAACTAGATTCATTCAATTCAAATATAAAGTTATTGAATTCAGATGTTTTAAGTAGGTAGTTACGTGAATAGACGATTAACTAAAATCATACTAAATTAGAAATACCAAATCATAATAATACTTGATGATTATAGTATTAACAGAAATTTAAGTGAATAGCTTTTTCCTAAATTATGAATACAGTGTTTCCAGTCATTCAGGCTGTACAAATGTTTTGCTCGCATTAGTGAACAGTTGTGCTAGAGATCTAACTAGAGATTAAGCTCAAACACCAATAAATCCAATTAAATCCATGTTAGTTTGACTTACGCCTGCTATTGTATATTCAGCTATTTAGGAAAGAATAATATTGGTTTCCTCTAATGCTTTCGAACTGATCCACAAACCGGGGGACTGACATTCATCATGACATTAAAATCAACCCTTATTTAATGCACCATTTTTTTTTCTTTAAATAAATTTATTAGAAGGTTAGCTCAGTGGTAAGAGCGCTGCGACGGAGATGCAAATGACATGGATTAGGCCAATCTTTCCTCTTCTAATAAATTATTTTTAAAATTATAAATTAATTATTTGAATATAATAAATGACTAATTTTCAACAAACCATTCTTTTTAATTGACAAAATAGCACATGAGCATGAAATATAATCCAGCTCAATCGAAAATTCAAAACAATGTATAAAAAAAAAAAAAAAAAAAAATTAAGTAATTCTCCTGAATTTATAATATACAAGGTAAAAGCACTAATGCTTTTGATCAGATTATAATCAGATAAAATAGATTTTTGCTTGTTATTTTATGCGCTGTCATACGGTTCATCCGAATGTGATGGAGCTTTTAACAGAAATGTTATGGCTTTTCCAGGTATGTTGTAGGCTGTAAGAGAGTTTTAATCCTCAGTATCATAAATAAAAATGCAATGTTTGTTACTTCAAAACTCAGAACGCTGATTTCATTTTCACTTGTAGTAGACAAAAGTAACTATTTTTATATGCAACAAGTAAAAAATGCCAGATAACATTTTGTGGTCATCCCTCTTCCACAGCAGTTTAACGTAGGGCATTATATCTTCTGATGTTTTCTCAGTAAATTTAATTGTGTTCATCGGAATTCATTTCCTTCCCTAAATTTTTATATTAGACTAAGTCACAACAAAGTGTTTACCTAGTTATAGGTATATATTAGGACATATGAAAGACACAGTCTGTAGAATTTTTATTTATAATATTTAAAAATCTACCCAATGTGATTTTTCAAAGCGGAGGGCTTATAATTCCAACCAACAACTAAATAATTACTTTTCTTTCAAAGATAGAATATATCAGAATTCAGGAGTAAGAATACAGAATACTAGAGACACAATAAAGGAGTAAACTCTTTATTTACTCCATAACTTTTATTTTCATTTTGATGCAATAACTCTGAGGGTTCGCACTATAGCGATAAGACACGTAACAAAAAAATACTCTATTTATCTATACGATGATTGTTTTATAAGCCTTGCATGATACTTATAAAACAATTACGTGAAATGGACCGATAAAATGAATTCGAACCACAGAAGCAGTGAAAAGTAACAAGATACTCATAAGATGAGGAAAATTGACATCATGAAGATGAGAGGGAAGGGATACCAATCTCTTCGAGTAACATGCGCCCAGGATTCCCAGTTGTCGACGAAGTTAATTTGTACAATAAAAACGTGAATCGCACTCAGAACGCGATCCTCGAATATCACAAAGGATTTGTCCTGAATGTGCCAGAATAATATCCCTGAAGAAAAGAGGACGTTTTTGTGACATTTTCCTGGACATATTTTATCTTGAAACGTGGATAGGTCTATAACTGCAGATATTATCCATAGTTTTACATCACTATGATAATGCGTTTTGCATATGTATCATTGCTCAACACAGATCAAGGCTTCAGAGCCTCGTTCCCAAAAAGGGGTAAAGTGCCCCTAGAAGACAGAGTGTAGAGCAATACCATACTACCCCTACTACACCTTGCAGTATTCCTTGAGGGATGAGACGGTAGCGTGCCTCGGAAGGAGTCTTGGGAAGCGGAGGAGGATTTACTGGAAACAATCGCGCTAGGAATAAAAGGCGGGAACTCTAAAAGCCAGGCGCCATCAGTCAGGGCCAGACAATGACAGATCGGCTACCACCCCCCTTCTACCTCCCCCACACACAACGCCTCCTCGATAGCTACACTTCGTAATCTCTTTGCCCATCCTCTATCCTGGTCTTCTTAGTCAGCTCTTTTTATTCTATTGTCGTGCATCTCCTCTACCCGCTTGTATATCATGACATACAATATAACAATAACAGTTACCAATATAAAACACAACCTAAGCATGTTTTATCTGAAAAAAAATGACAAAAGGTTTGAACCCTTAAGGGTAGAACTTATGAACAGATGTTCGGGTGCCGTTCAGTAAGGCACGCTCACATTAAGGATCTCACAGCCACGATCTCCACTGAAGGGACCCTTTGGCGGTTTATTTATCTTTGAAGAGCGAGCGTAGCGAGTGAAAGTTGATGTAATTGTCTTTAGCTATTACAGCTAATGTTCTGTGTCTGTTGGGATGTTTAAGCCCGTATGTATAATATCATTGCTGTTATAAAATAGTGTGTCTATTTTTCGCAACGCTTTCGACTGAAAGGACTGAATTCAATAAATATTGTAACGTTAAATCGTTAAATAAATAAAAAAATATGATTTGAAATCCCAGATCGTTTGTTGGAACAAACTAAGCGGTTGGAGCGAACTGTTTGGATCTCTCCATCTACGGCGTTCCACGCGATTCTACATCGTTCTAGACCCTCCCTACAACTATATATAAGGAGCGATTGACTGAACATTCTTAGTCTGTGTCTTGACTGTGAAGCTCAAGCCATATGATTTGTGCTATAAAGTTATAATTTTTGTAACCTGCTCGAATATTTATGTCGTTGTGATTCGTGTGACATTGATAATTGTATATTTTTGTTTAATAAATATTTTTTAACCCACAGAAGTGTTACAATACAAATTATACTTCTGATTTTATGATATAATACTGGAAAGTTTTGATTATTTTTAATATTATAATTTTTATTCAAACAAAAGGTCAGATTATGAGTTTTTTTTTTTTTTTACTTTCGACCAAAAATAAAAACCATTAAATGATTTTTAAAACTTTCGGACACTAATATTGATAAGATTTGTCTTTTTCTATGGATTTCAATAGACATTGATACCTTAAAGTAATAATGTTGGATTTGAAAGACAACTTTAGATGATACTGAAGTGATTACCCTCATAATGTCACGGCCTATTCTGCAGGACAAAGACAGTTTCGATGAATATTGTAACGACAGACAGAGTGGAGAGAGAGAGAGAGAGAGAGAGAGAGAGAGAGAGAGAGAGAGAGAGAGAGAGAGAGAGAGAGAGAGAGAGAGAGAGAGAGAGAGAGAGAGGAGACACGTGGAGTTAGAAACGTCACATCCGGGACTGCAGTCACGACCCGAGCCCACTTAAATTTGATAGCTCTAATTGAAATTGTAGACGTGCTTAAAATGAACAAGTCCCAGGGCCCATTTCGCCGCCCTACCCTCGCTAAAATTTTCTTTCCCGATTATATTCACCTTTTCTCTTTTTCTTTTTAGACTTTTACTCGCATTGAACCTTTTTTGTATTCAACCCTGTCTGTATACGTTACCTTACTATTATATAGCTTTTAATTGAAGCTCCTTTGTTACTAGAGAAAGAATTCCTTAGTGAGAGGTCACTATTGTTTTAGACAAACGTATACAAAGTAATAGGATGGTATTCAAGAAAAAAGAAAAGGAATTTAAGAGTTGGCTTCCACCTAGGGGGAGATCAAGAAAAAGAATCTCCACAGATGGGGAAGGAGAATAATCAATGAAAATATTTTTTTATCAGATAAACTTATGATCTTAGCTAGCGGCTCGAATAACCTAATTCAATCTCTTTTTAGTCTCCTCCAATAATTACCATATCTTGCGGAAGCTTTAAATGACGATTTTGAATTTTAAGAAATCGTCAATTTTTAAATAAGAGAAAAACTTAGAATACTGGGTAATTTCGATTTAGAGTGGTCAGAAACTTATGCACATTACTTTGCACGTACTCGTACATACACACATAAGTTTCTGTTAATGTTCTTAGAAAAATTATCATTCATCGAGATAGCCCATAAAATCATTAATCAGACTCATTAACAGTGGATATCAATTAGTGACGCGTTGAGCGCAATATTGGGCGGGAAGGTGAAGGTGAAGACATGATCAGTATTGGAGGAGTGTCGTTGAGATATTTCAAAGGCAGGAGAGTTCGCGTATCCAAACCGCACGCCCGGCCCATCGAAAATCAAAGCGGGGAAACAATACCGACATGTTGCCAATATCACGTATTCAGTCCAGTCCTTCAGCCTTCTGTACTCTTTTCTGGAAAAACAATTTACAAATATATCGTCATATCAGTTATTCGAACCGAGTTAAAAGATTTATTTTATTCTGTATTATTATTTTAAAAAGGTATATTCGTTATAATTTACAGCCGGATCAAAAATAAAAGTCTTTATCCATTTTTTTCTGAATAAAAATAAGAAAATCCTTCATTAAGATGTCTCTAGAAGGTATGGTTCTTAAATCCAAAGGGTTAAATTTCATTCAGTAAAAAATGGACATGGTGTTGTTATCCGGGGTACAGAAACTTAAAAATGAAAAGTTTCATTTAGCAAGAGTATTGAAATGAGGAAGTAGGATATTTCGTAGACTTAACTTACGTAAGAACGTAGCTGACGATTTCCATGCAAATTCAATTTTTGAGTTGTTCCTTTTATTCTACGAAGGGTGCGATATGTAAGATAAACAAAATAAAATAGATCATGACATGAAAACGAAAAAATTCTAAAAATACTTTCTAAATTCTTTTCAAAGTCATCTTCTTTTCAGCATTAGAGGATGATGATGAGGAATAGGAGGAAACGAGGTTTGTTTCAGGATTTGGCCAAAATCAGAGATATATCCCTTAAGGTATATTTTATGTA